>SJYX01012093.1:420554-463359 GCA_006410675.1 Oreotragus oreotragus
ACTCTATCTATCAGATCTAGGCCCTTAAATCTATTTCTCACTTCCACTGTATAATCATAAGGGATTTGATTTAGGTCATACCTGAATGGTCTAGCGGTTTTCCCTACTTTCTTCAATTTAAGTCTGAATTTGGAAATAAGGAGTTCATGATGTGAGCCACAGTCAGCTCCTGGTCTTGTTTTTGTTGACTGTATAGAGCTTCTCCATCTTTGGCTGCAAAGAATATAATTAATCTGATTTCGGTGTTGACCATCTGGTGATGTCCATGTGTAAAGTCTTCTCTTGTGTTGCTGGAAGAGGGTGTTTGCTATGACCAGTGCATTTTCTTGGCAAAACTCTATTTATTAGTCTTTGCCCTGCTTCATTCTGCATTCCAAGGCCAAATTTGCCTGTTACTCCAGGTGTTTCTTGACTTCCTACTTTAGCATTCCAGTCCCCTATAATGAAAAGGACATCTTTTTTCGGTGTTAGTTCTACAAGGCCTTGTAGGTCTTCATAAAACCGTTCTACTTCAGCTTCTTCAGCATTACTGATTGGGGCATAGACTTGGATAACTGTCATATTGAACAGTTTGCCTTGGAGACGAACAGAGATCATTGTGTCGTTTTTGAGATTGCCTCCAAGTACTGCATTTCGGACTCTTTTGTTGACCATGATAGCTACTCCATTTCTTTTGAGGGATTCCTGCCCGCAATGTAGATATAATGGTCATCTGAGTTAAATTCACCCATTCCAGTCCATTTAAGTATTTTTATTTTTAAAAAAGCTTAGGAGCTCTAATTAAATCAGTAAGACCTGTATCCATCCATTTATCTATCAAAATCTCCTTCATCTCAGAAAATAAAAGATTTCCATGATCAGTCTAACTCTATAAATTGTAAATGAAGAAAAAATCTTTCATTTTACAATTCTGAAGAGGATGGAGTTACTTAACATGGCATCACCGACTCAGTGGACGTGAGTCTGAGTCAACTTCGGGAGTTGGTGATGGACAGGGAGGCCTGACGTGTGGCGATTCATGGTGTCGCAAAGAGTCGGACACGACTGAGTGACTGAACTGAACTGAACTGAATGCAAATCCAAAGGGACTTCCCTCCTAAGCGTTCATTCTATCGTGACTGAATTCAGCTACTTAACAGTTAAGAAAGTATTTGAATTGTCTTACTGTCAGAGGGTTTTTATATTTAGTTTCGTTCAGTTCAGTCGCTCAGTCATGTCTGAACCTTTGCGACCCCGTGAATCACAGCCGCCAGGCCTCCCTGTCCATCACCAACTCCCAGAGTTCCCTCAGACTCAACCACAGAGTTACCAAAAAGTGGCTCTAATATGACACAAGTGGAGAAAATGGACCAGAATTAACGTCTAAAACTATTAGACTACTTCTTTTATTTATTTATTTATTTTTACCACTTTCAAACGTGTTGCCACTATGTAAGTTTCATATTATAAACCAGCCTTTAAGTGGGTACTAATACATACAGTGTGTTTTGTAAGTAAAGTAAGCCTTGGTCATCAAATCTTCAAAATTACAGTAAGTATTTTGTTATACAGGAGCTTATTGCTGAATCCAGTATATTTAAAAGGTATATTAACTCTTAAGATCTTGAGGGCTTTGTCTAGGATTCATTAAATATAGATATAAAACTACTGGCTGTGATCTCTCACATAAAATACTAAAAATTTATAAAATAAATTGTTTTTTTCTTTTTCCTCTAAAATGTGTGTTGTATCTTATGTTTGAAACAATACACATTTCAAACCTATGTGTGCCTTTGTGGCCCCTTATTGCCTTGGGTTGGACTGCCAAGTCATTCCATGAATTTATAAAAGAATGAGGTAGTTTGAGAATTTTGGGGGTTTGATTTCGACAAACATTAATTTTTTTTCTGAATGAAGACTGGGTCATTTATGCATCCCTTTAGAAAATAATCATTTTATGCATTGGTTTTTATCACTGCTGAAAAGATGGCTCTGGGCTGTAATCTAGATTTTTTTTTTTTTCATGCTGACTGCTTAAAGCAATTACTGGAGTCTGTTTTAATAATCAAAATTATCTGAATAATATAGTTAAAAATCTTTCCATGTATTTTCCAAATAATAAATTGACTTTTTGTCACATACTTTAGGAGTCTTTCCTACACCACCTCACCAAGCATTAAGCTGTCTCCTTCATCTCAGGCAACAGCAGACCTGAGGAAAAGTTTTCTTCTCAGAATTACATTTGCCATCATTTTCTTCATATCATAATGTGTTTAGTTGTCACTGAAAAAGAGAGGAGCTAGTATGACTTAGTTAATACATAAGGACTCTGCTTAAGGAAATTTAGCAACATTTTGGGGGAAAAAATAAAAATGTTCTTCTTTGAAAAAATAAAGCAAGTTTCCTTAAGTGGTCTTACTAGATATGTGCCTATTGTTGAGTTTTCATTTTTAGACACTATATGAATTCATGCTAAGAAAAAGATTTTTAAAACATTGAGGTTTATTACCTTCAGACAGTGGATAGCCTAACATGATTATTCAATTAAACTACTTGCAGCATTGTTGATGATGAAATGATTAAGTTTGTGCTTATGTACAATCCCGATAGTAGGCTAATTGGTTTACATGAAACAGTCTTATTTGTTCTTTCAGCAACGCTATGATTTAAATCAGGGGTTGGCAACTTTTTCTTCTTCTCTCAGAGCAGATAGGAAATATTTTAGACCTGCAGGCCATGCGTTCTCTGTCACAACTGCTCAGCTCTTCCATTGTGGCACTAACGCGGTCAGGGGCCATGTGCAAATGCACGCACGGACATGGTGCTCAGTCAAACTTTATCTACAAAAACATGGGCAGGCTTGATTTGACCCAAAGGCCCAAGTGTGCCAGCTCCTGATTTAGTTGATCTTCATTACATTCCATCTTGAAAAAGAAGAAATTAAAACAATGAGATTGAATAATCTGCACAAAGTCACACAGCTGGTAAATAAGGATGTGAGAACTTATACTTAGGTTTGCCTGACTTCAGAGCTCATGTTCTTAATAATTAACTGTCGTTCTATGACTAGTTCCAAGCTATTAATAGTATAATGATGTGATTGCTATGTCTGTTTTTGGTTTTTAACCAGGCTTTTGCTCTTGAAGTCATTAAATCTACTCACGAATGTTGGAAAGCCTTGCTTATGGACAAGTGTGATGGCGGGGCTATAAATTGGTAAGAATTTGTCTTTTCTATTAGTGTTAATTTTTATTATTAATTGGTACTAAAGAGCCATATGATACTACCCAGATCTTTTGTTTGTTTGTTTCTTTTAAACAGAATTGCATTTTTTTTTTCTCATTTAAAAAGTGTTTAAAGAGCACCTGTTTGGAAAGCACTGCCAAGTTCTGGGCACTATGAAATTAGGAATTGATATGATCACTTTTCTCAAGGGATTTATAGTTTAGTAGGGAATATTGTCAAGTAAACAAGCATTTACTCACAATGAATTGTGATATATGCAAAGGTGGAGCAAAAAGCAGTGATTTTTCAACATGCAGACATGTGATTATTTAATTTATGTTGTGTGTACCACATCATTTCTTGGTAAGAGTAAAAAGAGGCCTTCTTATCCAACATGATCTGGGTCACCAGCTAATTAATTAAGGGGAATCAAACAAATGTAAGATGTATGACAAATATTTTATTTTATTTTAAAACATATAAATGTATGTTTATTTATCAATCTGTGGATATAAGGCTAAGACTTTTTCTGTAGAGATTGCATGTAGACTATATTACAGAATAATAAACTACATAATGGAGAATACAGATCAGATCCTGCCATCTTTATACTCCATATACTTAATAACCTTTGTAAGTTTTTAGGATTCTTTTTATCTAACCTTTTACACTTGTCTTTGTGATGGTTTAGTTGCTAAGTTGTGTTCGACTCTTGTGACCCCATGTACTATAGCCCACCAGGCTCCTCTATCCATGGGATTTTCCAGACAAGAATACTGGAGTGGATTGCCATTTCCTCCTCCAGGGGATCTTCCCAACCCAGGAATCGAATCCAGGTCTCCTACATTTCATGCAGATTCTTTACGGACTGAGCTATGAGGGAAGCCCTTTTAACTGCGTTGTCTTACCCACACCTAATTTAACACCCAAGTTTTTATAGTGGCTCAGTGGTAAAGAACCGCCTGGCAATGCACAAGATGCAAGTTCAGTCTCTGTTTCAGGAAGATCCCCTGGAGAAGGAAATGGCAACCCACTCCAGTATTCTTGCCTGGAAAAATCCCATGGACAGAGGAGCCTGGTGGGCTACAGTCCGTGGGGTCACAAAGAGCCGGGCATGACTTAGTGACTAAACACCAACAGCAGAGCCTCGACAGTGTTTACAGCCTCAGTAGTTTTAGAGCCACTTGATGTCCATAGAAATAGTTCTGTTTCCACATTCCCTTCATCAGTGAGTATACATATAGCTTAAATTATGAAGTTATAATAACAAAGGCAACTGCCATAAAAGATTTGAGCATGAAAACAACTGACTCTTGGTAAGCCTAACTAACAAGCAAAAATGCAGTCTTTCTGGCAAGCAGAATCCTACCCAAGTTCATTTTCCTCTTTGAATCAGAAGGTGGGAAGCCACTTATTCTTTCAGTAAGTACTGATTGAGAGTCTCCTGCCAGGTACTGTGCTGGAGTACAGTGAATATAGTCCTTGTGGTCTTGGAACCCGAAGTCTGAGAATCAAGAGGGAAATCATTAAAAAAAAAAAATCATTAGACCAAAATAATATGGGATAAAGAATTAGTCTCAGGGAATGTTTTACCCAAGTTCAGAGGCTTACCTTGAATATGCTTGGGCATTATAACTTAGATTCTATTGCTTTCTTTTTAAAAAATTTTAATTATAGATGATTTACAATATTACATTAGTTTCTGCAGTACATCAGAATATATCAGTTGTATGTGTATATCCTTCCTTTTTTAGATTCTTTTCCCTTATAGGTCATTACAGAGTATTGAGAAGAGTTCTGTATGTTTTACAGTAGGTCCTTAATTACTTATCTACTTTATGTATGGTAGTGTGTCTATGTCAATACCAGTCTCCCAGTTTATCCCTCCCTCCCCTCAACTCCTGCTTTCCCTGCTGGTAACCAGAAGTTTGTTTTCTACATCTGTGACTGTTTCTGTTTTGTAAATAAGTTTAATTCTGTCATTTTAAAAATTCCATATATAAGGAATATCTTATGATATTTTTTCTTGTCTGACACTCCACTCAGTATGACAGTCTCTACTGGTCCATCCATAATATGACAAATGGCATTATTTCATTTTTTCTGTGGCTGAGTAATATTGCATTGTATATATGTACCATATCTTTACCCATTCCTCTGGTGATGGGCATTTAGGTTGCTTCTATGTCATCAAATTCAGTTTCTCTTGAAGACTAACATGATCTGTGGACTTCATCTTCTTCCATTTTTCTTTTGTAGAACACTCTTTTTTTTTTTCAGCGTAGTTTTAAAAGTTAATTGTTTCTAACAAAAATATTGCAGTTTATTAACAAGAAAACTGGGTATAAATTAAATGTCATCTAGCCATTTTCATCCTAGTAACTAATAGGCTGAATTCTTCATTCTGGTCAGATATCCTAAGTGATTTATTAATCTGATGGCTCCCAGGTGGCACTTGTGGTAAAGAATCTGCCTGCCAATGCAGGGGACACAAGAGACATGAGTTTAATCCCTGGGTTGGCAAGATCCCCTGAAGGAGGAAATGGCAATCCACTCCAGTATTCTTGTCTGAAAAATCCCATGGACAGAGGAGCCTGGTGGCCTACAGTCTGTGGGTTTGCAAAGAGTCGAATACAACTGAGCACACACACACACCCTCTAAAAAGAGGGGTTTCTGGTTGCTCAATGAGTTATTTGCTTGCTGTTTGCTTTCATTTCCATCCTAATGGTACTTTCTGAAACCCTTTTGCAGTCTTTGATGGGGCCTATATGGTTCCAGGATTTTTGAGCTGCACATTTAGAGAGCATCTCTGATTAGTTTTGCTATAGCTTGATATCATTCCTTCTATGCTGATTCTAATTGTCTTTACTGTGAGAGTAAATTTATTTATATGCTCTGAAGTCATTTTACTGTAGCCTCCTAGGAATGATATAGATTATATTAACAATAAAAATTGACATTTATTGAACTGTATGCTATTTTTTAGGTTATGTGAGCTTTATATGTATAATTGATATTCCCCAGAACTCTGTAAGACACACATAATTTTTGTACCCATTTTACATATGAGGAAATTGAGGTCATGTAGAGATTATGGTCTATTGATAGTCTCTATGTGATGGATTTAATCCAGACTTTAAACATATTCTCTTAATAGCTATATTCTTTCTCTGTTTTCAAAGAATACAGAAAAATTAATTTTTTTAGCTAAAAATTATTATAAGTCCCAGATGTAAATTTTATCCATCTAGAAAATCTAAAGTCAAAATCTTCAGAATTTTAACACATTTTTTACCATATTTTTAAAAATTTTTTGTCACTACCCGATTTGTAAAATATATTTATAGTTAAGTTTTTCTTTAATTTGTCTTTACGTATGAATTGCTTCTCTCTAGAAGGGAAGGGAAAAACAAAGGAGAAAAGGAAAGATATACCCATTTGAATGCAGAGTTCCAAAGAATAGCAAGAAGAGATAAGAAAGCCTTCCTCAGCGATCAATGCAAAGAAATAGAGGAAAACAATAGAATGGGAAAGACTAGAGATCTCTTCAAGAAAATTAGAGGTACCAAGGGAACATTTCATGCAAAGATGGGCTCGNCAAGCTGGAATCAAGATTGCCAGGAGAAATATAAATAACCTCAGATATGCAGATGACACCACCCTTATGGCAGAAAGTGAAGAAGAACTAAAGAGCCTCTTGATGAAAGTGAAAGAGGAGAGTGAAAGAGTTGGCTTAAAGCTGAACATTCAGAAAACGAAGATCATGCCATCCGACATCACTTTATGAGAAATAGATGGGGAAACAGTGGCTGACTATTTTTCTGGACTCCAAAATCACTACAAATGGTGATTGCAGCCATGAAATTAAAAGATGCTTACTCCTTGGAAAGAAAGTTATGACCAAACTAGATAACATATTGAAAAGCAGAGACATTACTTTGTCAACAAAGGTTCGTCTAGTCAGGGCTGTGGTTTTTCCTGTGGTCATGTATGGATGTGAGAGTTATACTATAAAGAAAGCTGAGTGCCGAAAAAGTAATGCTTTTGAACTGTGGTGTTAGAAAGACTCTTGAGAGTCCCTTGGATTGCAAGGAGATCCAACCAGTCCATTCTAAAGGAGATCAGTCCTAGGAGTTCATTGGAAGGACTGATGTTGAAGCTGAAACTCCAATACTTTGGCCACCTGATGTGAAGAGTGACTCACTGGAAAAGACCCTGATGCTGGGAAAGATTGTGGGCAGGAGAAGAAGGGGACAACAGAGGATGAGATGGTTGGATGGCATCACTGACTCAATGGACATGGGTTTGGGTGGACTCTGGGAGTTGGTGTTGGACAGGGAGGCCTGGCGTGCAGTGGTTCATGGGGTCGGAAAGAGTCGGACACGACTGAGGGACTGAACTGAACTGAACTCAGTTCCTTACAGTGTACTGTGTTATTGATTACCAAACCTTCCCAGTGTTTATCTCATTAGTTCTCTCAAACAGTGTGTATAGTACAGCACAGTTACCTAGGGAAACTATCAGAAAGCTCAAATTTGTTGTCCTCTTCTTTGAATCTGATGAATTAGAATCTTTGAGGAGAAGGATCTAAGT
The DNA here is from genome assembly GCA_006410675.1 of Oreotragus oreotragus. Taxonomy (NCBI): domain Eukaryota; kingdom Metazoa; phylum Chordata; class Mammalia; order Artiodactyla; family Bovidae; genus Oreotragus; species Oreotragus oreotragus. Next base: position 428,353 of record SJYX01012093.1, read on the forward strand.
ATCAGTATGTTTTAGAAGCTCCCTGGCTTCTGATGAGCCATTTTGCTTAAGAACTATAAAATCTAAAATTTTCAAAGAGCAAACAGTTGGCCCCTCTTGCCACACAGCCTCATTTCCCATCACTTCTTGCCTTTTATTTCATGTTCCAGTAACTTAGAACCACCTGTCACTCCTCACAAACACCATGCTTTTATTGACTGAGGCATTTCTCATTTTGTCTCCTTTGCCATGATTTTCTTCTCACTTCTTAAACTGGCTGGCTTACTCATCTGTTAAGACTTTGTTTTGACTTTGCTTTCTCTAGGAAACTTTTCCTCGCCCTAGCCTTGTGCTCTCTAAGGTGCCATTATACTTAGCTAAAGTGCTATTCCTTGCCCCCCTGTGTAGTCTTATCACTGCATTTATTCATTAATTGCTTGTTTTATGAATTTGTCTCCTCTAGAGTTTAATTTCTTCAAACGTAGGTGAATGTCTAAAGATGCCGCATTCATCTTTATATTCTTCATAAATATTCATATTTATATTCTACATGCCTGACATGTAATAGCCACTCAGTAAATACATGTTGGAGTGATTGTTGGATAATATTTTAAAGTAAAAAAATATATGTTGGGTTTTAAGTCCAGTAGTAACTCTTCTCTTCTAGGAGCCCTGCATTTACTAAATTCCTTAATTCTCTTTTTCCCAATAAGTTTTATTGCTGTTATTTATATTATTTTTCCCCACTGCTTACTGTTTACTCCAGAAGCTGCATAGTATTTTTAGCAGGTATAATTAAGTTATTTCTGTTTTTACTGAAAGCAACTTGAAATTCTCTGGAGGAATAATGCAGTTTTTTGTCATTTGGTTTTATGACTCTTCAGCTCTTCTTAGATTCTCTTCAATCGTGATTTATATATCTACCTTATTCTTGAGAAATCAGGACTGTACTCTTCATTTCACCAGTTTATGTCACTGATCGTTATTCTGATCCAGATTTTTTTAAGTTTTGATGGATTCTCAGCTGCCCTTCTAATTATAAAACTGCTTTAATTTCTTTACTCATTAATTGTTTTATATTGTAGCTACTCTGTTTAACATAGTCTTTACAAGACATACCATTAGATTTATCTTTGAAAAATACAGATGTGATTGTCATTTTTATGCTTAAAATCTTCTTGTGACTCTCTTCAGTTATAGGATCTAATCCAACTCTTCTCTGTTTAAACAGTGTATCTAAACCGACTTTTCCAGCCTCAGGTTCTTCTCCTCCTCTTTCATTGTCTCTCCTCCATGATGCCTGCCCAGTCGTCAGAAAAAACAGTTGAGATGTTACTTCTGCAGAGTAGTTTCATTTGTTATGTGCGTAATTAACTGTAGCCTCACCTGTGTTCTCATATCACTGCTTTCCACACCTCTAGGTAGAACTTGGAGTGTTTTATTACTTTTCTTATGGTCTAAATTGAGTTTGTATTTTAGCCCTAGTGATAGGACTTGGCACACAGTAGGTAGTTTGTACATGCTTACTGAGTGAAAAAAATTGTGTAAGTATTTATATGACATCTTCAACATATGTATATATGTTTTTTCATATATATGTATATTGTTCCAAGTTATTTAAGTCTTGAAGCTGTTTTTACCTTTCCAGAGAAAGATATATTTAGTCCATATATAATTCCAGTTCTTTTAGCTTTATGTAGATTTACATAAATGCTAGTTTTCTTCAATGAACTCTGGAGGTTATGGTCCTAAATCATCGTCATTCATATCTCTTTAAATTTTCTCTCCTTTGTCCTTGACTCCTTTGGTTTAGAAAGAAAAACCTTGACCAATCTGAATCTTGGACCCTGTCTTTGGGGATTCGCATGAGTGTAGGCCTTTGATTTGATTGTCTTGAAGAAAATAATTTTCTCTTTACTAAAATTTCATATTGCTGGTCCTGTAAATTTCATCTTTTAGATTTTTTTATTATTTGCAGGTAATTTTCTCTTTCTGTTTCTTTTTATTTAATCACTAATTTTCCTTATTATGTATCTGTTAATATATTTTTTAAATTATTTGTAAGTGAAATTTGGTTTGTTGTGCACAGAAATTTTGATGTTGTTGATCTTTTGCGCTAGTATGTCTGCTTGTTTTGGTCAGCAAATGATGTAGTCAGCAAAGGCTATACAATGGTTATAAATTTAGAGCAAAATATTGAATGTCTTACTATTAAAAGGGAAGCAGCACATTCTTCCTTGTGATGATGATGATGATTTTTGGCTGCACTGCATAGCATGTGGGGTCTTAGTTTCTCAGCCGGCAATCAAACCTGTGGCCCTTGCATAAGAAGCGTGTAGTCTTAACCACTGGACTGCCAAGGAAGTTCCCCTGAGTCTTTATTTTTAATCTCATTTATAGTAAGCACCATCCGTTTACTTATCTTTCCTTGAAGGGATTATACTGCTTTTCCTCCTGTAGGGCATAGACATAGCTAAAAAGAACCCTGAATATTTTAATGTCCAGGGGGAGGTTCCATGGTTCAATATTGTGTCCCCAGCATTTAAAAATGTCCTAAATATGTTGGTATAAGAATACTTTTTTGAATCAATCAATAAATATGAATCAGTATAAATTTTTATATAAGGGCCAGTTCAGAAGAAATAAAAATATTTCTTGATAACTTGCCTTTTATCATACCTTCAAACATCCAGAATTCCTGAGGAAAGCATATTACAACCCAGGTTATATTCGTCATTAACTAGAAGGATGTTAGTGAGGAAGGTGGCACCATTTGTAGCAATAAAATGCTGTTATTGTTGTTGTTATTGTTGTGGTTACTATTGCAGCAATAGTAACAAGGGGCTTTGTTACTTCTTTTCTCTCCTCTTTTGTATGTTATATATCATGCAAGAATCTCCTAAGTCCATTTGTATACACCTTCCATTTCATTCCTAAAACAGCCATGCTAATAATTTGTCCAGGGTGAAAAATGGCAAAGCCTATTGACTTTCCTAGGTTTTGCTGGTTACTTGTCGAGATATTTTATTGGGGATATTTTTTAACTTACTCAGTTTTTAAAATTTACAGTACTGGCTTGAATATTTTTTCTTGCCTAACATTTCTGTTGATGGCTTTGCTTTGTTGTGAAAGTAGAAGTTTACTTTAGAAATAGGTTATCAGATTTAATAGATAAAAATATAGGCTACCCACTCAAATCTAAATTTCAGACTTTAAATGTCTCATGCAATACTTGGGACATATTTATACAAAAAAAAATAATTTGCTATTTATCTGAATTTCAGACCTACCTGGATTTTCTGTATTTTATCTGATAACCATTTTTACAGAAGACTCCCTTTCCTCTCATCATCATTTTCCCAGAATCCCCGCTGAGTGTTTCCCTTTGGTGTAGTTATAGTGTTAAAAGCCTTGTGTTGTTGTTCACTTGCTAAGTCGTGCCCGACTCTTTGTGAACCCATGGACTGCAGCACGCCAGGCTTCTCTGTCCTTTGCTATCTCCCTGAATTTGCTCAGACTCACATCCGTTGAGTCAGTGACGCCATCCAACCGGTTCATCCTTTGTCACCTCCTTCTCTTTCCCTCAGTCTTTCCCAGCGTCAGGGTCTTTTCCAATGAGTCAGCTCTTCGCATCAGGTGGCCAAAGTATTGGAGCTTCAGCATCAGTTTTTCCAANCACATCCGTTGAGTCAGTGACGCCATCCAACCGGTTCATCCTTTGTCACCTCCTTCTCTTTCCCTCAGTCTTTCCCAGCGTCAGGGTCTTTTCCAATGAGTCAGCTCTTCGCATCAGGTGGCCAAAGTATTGGAGCTTCAGCATCAGTTTTTCCAATGAATATTCATTATTGATTTCCTTTAGAATTGACTGATTTGATCTCCTTGCTGTCTAAGGAACTCTCAAGAGTCTTCCCCAGTACAACAGTCAAAAGCATCAATTCTTTGGTGATCGATTGGCCTTCTTTATGGTCCAACTCTCATACCTGCACATGACTACTGGAAAAACCATAGCTTTGACTAGACAGACCTTTGTCAGCAAAGTGTTATCTCTACTTTTTAATATAATGTCTAGGTTTGTCATAGCTATTCTTCCAAGGAGTAAACATCTTTTAATTTTGTGGCTGCAGTCACTGTCTGTATTGGTTTTGGAGCCCGAGAAAATGAAATCTGACATTGTTTCCACATTTTACCCATCTGTTTGCCATGAAGTGCATAGGACTGGATGCCATGTGTATATACGTAAGACCTTATATATAGCATATTTATTATACACCATGCTTTCTTCAGAGGAGAAGCACTTAAGACTTTGCAGTGTCTGGTTTTTTGCCTTGTTCCTTTTAAATTTAGATTTTCTTTAGAGAAACATCTCACTTATAAGACCTTACCTTTTTCAGTTTTTAGCTTACTTAAAAAAGGGCTGTGGAGAAGAAAATAGTTTAGTCTTAAAGATGATAATGCCAGCTTTCATCAAACATCAACATTCATGCAAGAATGAAAACAAATTCCACATTGAGCCTGAGTAAAAAGCAAAATGACCACTTTCATAATCACTGTGTCCCCAGTATCTGATTATAGACAGATGTAGTTTAAAAGATAAGTAGCTAGACAGATCTTTTTATCATATATGTCCCAGAATATTTCACAAAGCCATTGCCAAAATAAATTTGATAATGTGTATGCCTCAGATCCACTTGTGGGGGAGCGTGTGTATGTGAGCATGTGTATGCGTGGGTGTGTGTGTGTTTCATCTATCAATTATCTCCCTTAGGGATATACTAATCATTTATTTCTTCAATTTTGAAAAAATTAATTTGGTTTTAACTCCCTTCTCTACCTTTTTCTGCATCTACTTTAATCTGGTTTCTTTGATGAAATTTTTTAAACAATCAGATCTGGGAAGTAAGAAAGACATGGTGGGCAGCATACTTGTGGAGAGAGTAGGCTGGTCCCCATTGTGTCTGAAGGCTCTGGCCTTACCGAACCTTTACTGATGGTGGGAGGAGCTGCTGTCTGTGCCTTGCTGAACTTCCGTACCTGCACAGAAGCTCAGTCTTGGTGTTCATGTGGTTTCCTCTCACTGCTCTGAGCTTAGTCTTTCATGCCTGTCTGAGACTCTAGTGTTTATCCCCTCACTTAGAGGAAAATTCTTCCTTATGGTCCTCAATCTGTGGGTCAAATTTGGTTTTTCTTTTCTTCAGTAAAGGTGAAGGGTAGTGGAATAGCCTTTTAGATATACCAGAAGAATATTTAAATTTGTATACTATCATTTGACTTTTTTTTTTTTTTTCAAATTCTGAAGAGTGCAGTGCTGTGGAACACTCTCTAACTTTGCCTGAAGGAATGTACCAGACTCTCATTTGCCCTAATTTATATTCATGCAGGTTCTTTTTTAGGGTGTCTTAATCACATTCCTACAGTGCTGTACCATTCTACATTAGAAGATCCCTTGTCTGCTTCTGAGGTGGAATTAGGAGGGAGAGAGGGAGAGTGTGTGTGTTATCAAGTGAGATCTGGAGACTAACTATTGGCTGGGATCATGCACTTAAATGTAAAGTGTTTGAGAGTTGGTTTTATTTTTGGTAATTGCTCCTTTTTTATCCTGTTTCACAGTTATATTCTCTTTTCCTCTCCAGCACAAATGTGCAGGTATGTGATAGCCCTTTCCATTGCTCTGAAGAGGAAGCAAGATCGTTAGTTGAATCGGTAAGCAACAGATATCCAAAGCATCCTTTATTCTAATAAATCCTATGGGGAAGTCTAACAGAAATTCTGAAAAATCTATCAGTGAAATGTATCGTGTCTTTTGGGAAGCATAACATTAAAAACTAACGTTAAAATTATTTTTTATCCAAGGAATTTAGATTTAAAACTTGTTACTATTGTTCTGTTTTCTGAAGTACATTAACCATTTAACTAATTTCATATGATACTATTTTTCACCAGTTTATTATTGTTTAAATCCATTAGCGCTCCTCTGCACTAACCTATCCTCACAAGTTATCCAGTCAGTGTCTAAATTGTGACTGGCTGCTGGCACGGGTGCATTTTGTCTCAAGAAAAAAAAAGTTTCTTTTCTTTTTTTTTTACATTTAGTTTGGTTACCTCACAAACTTTCCTTCTCTAAGGAGAATATCTTCAGATTTTTACAGGTCTTAGTGATAAATGCTGCCTTGAATTTATTTACTGAATTTATTAGTAACGTAATACTTGGAGACCACTAAATAAGAAAATTCAAATTCAGATAATCAAGTAATATTGCTTTGTAAAGCATGTTCAGGAGTGATCTTAGGCTAGGAATCCCATCTATAAATTTAAGGTTTCTGGGTTTTTTTCCTTAAACTAATTATCAGATAGAAAACTAGTGAGTTTAGCTTTTTACTTCAGGACCAACAAAAATGTTTACTCACAGTGGCTGCTTTGAATTGTTTTTCACTAATTAATCAGCTGTTTAATTATTGCCTGCTATGTGTGGTTAGATTCTAGGTACTGGAGATGCAGTATTACAGAGAAAATACAAAAACTGTCCTCGTATAGCTAACATTCTAGTTGTAGTGATGGATAATAAATACTCAAGTGAAATATAAAGTGTTTCTGAATGTGATAAATGCAGTGATGAAAAATGAGCCAGGAAGGAGGGGATCCAGTGCCTGGAGTTGGGGGGGGGCAGGGGGCCGGGCACGGTAGCAACTAGGGAGCAGTGGGGNTGAAATATAAAGTGTTTCTGAATGTGATAAATGCAGTGATGAAAAATGAGCCAGGAAGGAGGGGATCCAGTGCCTGGAGTTGGGGGGGGGCAGGGGGCCGGGCACGGTAGCAACTAGGGAGCAGTGGGGGACAGCCGCGTGAACCGAGAACTGACCTGAATCTAGATTTGTAGACAGTAAGGGACTAGGCCATCTGACTGTCCAAACAAAGAGCATTCCGCATCACAGACCGAAGGCCATGAGGCAAGTGGGTGCTTGATGTGTTCACGAAATACCCAAGAAACCACAGTGACTGGTGGAATAGGGGAGTCTAGGGGAGAAGGGAGGGACTGAGATAAAAAATGTTTGGATCCGGGGTGAAAATGGAGGCAAATTATTATGAAAGACCTTGTGAAAAACACCCTGTAAAGATTATTTTAAGAATTGCATTTCTTATTCTGAGTAAGATGGAACCATTGAAAGGTTTTGAGCAAAAGTATGATGTAATGATATGATATGACTTAGATTTTAACGAGATCACTCTGGCTGTGTTGGCAAGAATGGGCTCCAGGGAGGCAAGGAAGGTGCAGGGGAGCCCGGATAATCACGCACCCTACGGTGTCAGTTTGTTTTCTCCAAGTTTTCAGTTTTGTGTCTGTGTCGATTACATTCTGAACTTAGTTCTCATTTATTATTCTTTAAGAAAAAAATAGAGGAAAACAAGTTAATAACTTTTTATCTTTATTCATATAGTCTCTCATTAATCTCAGATTAAGACCATTCTACTTTATGGGACTTCACTGGTGGTCCAGTGGCTAAGACTCCACTCTCCTAATGCAGGAAACCGGAATTTGATCCCTGGTCAGGAAACTAGATCCCACATGCAGCCAAAAAAGAAAAAAAGACTATTCCTTTTTAGTTTTGAATTTATAAATGATAGTTATAACAGACTTTTTTGTTTTAAAGTTAGCTGCAAGATGAAAGTTTCTGTCTTACATCTTAAAAAAAAATTTCCTAACATTTTAGTAGGAAAAGTCCTCTTAAAATATTTGAAGAACATGGATATGATATAGGTTGTTAGATATGGGGGACAAGATTAGAATTCAGAAACATTAACATCCAGATTTAATTATATGGTTTGGTAGCTTTGCTCTGTTTCATAATGATGAAGAAGGTGCTATGCTGATTTTTCACTGAGAAAGCTGTAGTAGAAAATAAAAATGCAGAGAAAGCAGTCCTTCATCAGCTCTAGTAGAAATTACTGTATATGGGATTTCACCACTAAAAATTTGTAAGTCAAAGAATCACTTTTTTAGCAGCTCATTAGTGATTTTGGAGCTCAGATTAGGTAACACTTAGTCAAGAGGATTTTATCAGCTTGTAATAATTAAATTTTTTAGTGAGAGCATTTTGACTTGGCATTTTATCTCTTCCCTGGTAGCTCAGCTGGTAAAAAATCCACCTGCAATGCAAGAGACCCCAGTTTGATTCCTAGGTTGGAAAGATCCACTGAAAAAGGGATAGGGTACCCACTCCAGTATTCTTGGGCTTCCATGGTGGCTCAGCTGGTAAAGAATCCGCCTTCAATGCGGGAGAGCTGGGTTTGATCCCTGGGTTGGGAAGATCCCCTGGAGAAGGGAACTCCAGTATTCTGGCCTGGAGAATTCCATGGACTGTATAGTCCATGGGGTCGTAAAGAGTCAGACATGACTGAGCGACTTGCACTTTATATCTTCAAAACCACATTGAGATGTTTGAATCAACATTGCTTAGGTATAGATTCCCATATCTCTCTATTGCTGTATACTGACTTCAAAGTACTGTCGACTTTTGTTTGTTCTTTGCTTGCTCAGAGTAACTTAAGACATCACAGTCATCCATCAAATTTGATCGTACTCACATCACATCAATCCTGGGCCTATATGGAAACAAACTATAACCCCAAGGTTTATCAGCGGGCTTAGTTAGAATAAGCGAACTCGTTCTTACAAGTTAATCAACGTAGGTAATATTATCTTAAGATAGATGTGAAGATGCTGAATGAGTGTGAAGTAATGGGTAAAATGAAGCCAGGTAGCAGTAAGTTTTCACTTTCTAGATGCATCCGTGTTTGTGCTCAGTCATGTCTATTGACCACAAATCAGGTGAGCTAGGATAAAGTAATTGCTTTGATGATCAGATACTCTAGTACCAAAAGAAAAGAAATGGACTAAGCTTTTGAGTGATTAATAGAACCGTTACAGAAAGCATATACTTTTGAACATGTATCGATCAAGACACAGTTAGGTGTAGTAGCATTGAGACCCCCCTAAAATCATTAAGTAGTCACCCCAAAATATGTACAGATCAATTAGGAAAAACAGTGTTACCATAACCAAGAAAAATAAAAGCTGACAACCTGATGACTCCAATTTGGAAGCACCTTAGAAACAAAACAGAAAATATCTACAGAAGTAATATGTCCTACTTAAATTAGAGATCTTAAGGAAGGTAGCTGCTCTAAGGACAATAAGGAAGTTGAAGTGGTCAGGAAGGTTAGGGAATTTTGTTTATAAATATAGATGCTTGAATTATATACAGTCATGCAAGGCATGGCTGTGTCCAAACAAGGTTTGTTACCTAAACCTGAACACACTCAGGATCCACAGAGACAGATTGTCACTCTGTGTATCCAGGTTACTGTGTGTGACCACTGGCTACCAACTGACCACCCAATTATATTTTGGGGGGATAGTGTCATTTTTTTTTAATAGCCGAAAGTGTAGAACTCTTTCCCAATTAAATACTGTGTGACTAGAAATTGGAGCTTTATTTCAGGGAACAAGGTTCAGAGCCTTTATAGGGAAGAAAGAATGTATCTTTGTGTATGTGTGTGCACACGTGAGTGTGCTTTTGTGCATATACATGTAGTTTTCCTTTCAGATCTAATATTAATATTGAATGACAGTTGATTTGATGACTGGGATCTAAGATGCTACTTTTAGGGTCCTTTACTATATTTAAAGTATTTGGAAAATATGTATGTTGAGAAGATAGGAACAGTATTTATAAGCTTTTTCTAATAGACATATAGAACTAGAAAATACATTGTTTTTTTAGTACATGTGGACACTTCCAGAAATTAAGTATATGTTAGGCCACAAAGAGTTGGAAAAAAAAGGTAAGGAGTTGAGGAAATAGTGCAAACCACGTTCTCTGTCATTAGTATAACCAAGTTACCAATCAGTTAAAAAATATTAAAAGAAAAAATCCCAAATCCTTGTTGTTTGGAAACTAAAAACACTACTATATAGCATGCCAAAAAAATGAATTGTAACAAATTATAAAATATTTAAACTGAATAACTAAATCACTCTGTGTCAAAACTTGCGTGATGCTGCAAAAACATTTTTTGAGAGAAATTAAATATACAAGCAGAAATGAAGAAAGAAAGTTGAGAGGCTAAATGTTCAACTCAACAATTTCTGTTTTTTTTCCTGTCTTTTCACATTTTAGGAAAGAAAATTATATAGGGTAGAGCAAACATTTAATGAAATAGAAAACAAGGAGATATGGAAAAGATCTGTTAAAACAGCAGCTGGGTTTTCTTCATATAGAGCTGACAATATGGACAGACTTAATTCCTTGGTAGCTCAGTGGGTCAGGAGTCTGCCTGCAGTGCAGGAGACCCAAGTTCAATCCCTGGGTTGGGAAGATCCCCTGGAGAAGGAAACGGCAACTCCAGTATTCTTACCTGGAGAATCTCATGGACAGAGGAGCCTGGGGGCTACAGTCCACTGGGTCGCAAGAGTCAAACACAGCTTAGCGACTAAACCACCATTACACGAAGGACCGTGAAAGAGAGAAGACGTAAATAACAATATCCAAAATTAAAGCAGAGACATTACAGACATAGGTTCATAGGTAATCAGAAAGGAATAGTCTAAGTTGCTTTTGGCAATACCTTTCTAAACATAGATGAATTGCCAGTCTTGTTTAAAATATAAATAACAATGTTAAATCAAGAGCACACAGACAACCCAAATAGATTTATCAACAGTTCAAGAGAATAGTTATGAAAATGACAGTATCTCTCATGTTAATTAAAGAAGTCAATCTGTTTTTATAAGAATTCCAATAGGATTTTCACTGAACTTGGTAAGATAATCCTGAAGTTTATATGGAATATTAAAGGGCCAGGGATAACCTAAAGAAGACTGATAAATTTACACAAAAGTTTTTTAAATCTGTAAACAAAAGATACCACAGAATAAGTTAAAAGATATGCCACTGATTGGAAGATCTTTGCATGAAGTGACAAAAGGATTAACAGTTTATTCAGATCAACAGGAAGAAAATAACCCAGTAGGGAGGAAAAATGGGCAAGCAGTATGAATGGGCAACTCATGAGAGAGGGTGTTTACATTACCAGAAAGCATGTGAAAATTTGCTGTATTTCTGCAGTGATCAGTGAAATCAAACTTAAGACACAGTGCAATTTCATGGTTATCAGATTGGCCAGCATTTATTAAGTGTTTTTAAACACGTGGAAAGGAGACCTCTTGTACTAGTTGATGTGCTTGTGGGAGTATAAATTAGTATAACCACCTTGAAAAGCAGTTAAGTAATTTCTAGTATGGTTGAAAGTGCTTATAACCCACTACTCTGAAGTTACCTTTCTAGATATACATTCTATAGAAACACTAATACCTGTCTTTTTATAATCAGACATGGGTAAGTTGGAAACAGAACAAATGCCTATCAATAGAAAACTGGGTAAATAAACTGTAGTATACTTATACAGGGGAATGCTATACCATAGGTAAAATCTGTGAATTAAAACTATATAACTGTACATGGATAAAATCTGAAAGTGCAGTGTTGGGTGAAAAAATGTTTGCAACATTGCGTGTATTGTTGAAATAAATTTTAAAACACTCCAAGTAGCACCATAGATTTTTAGTGAATATAAACAGACATGGTTTTCACATTTTTGAAACATAAATAAGAACAATAAACACTGGTTTCAGCCAACATTTCTCCTGGTGGTTAGGAGAAGTTACTTCTGAGAAGGAGTAAAAATAAATAAGGTTTTTATTTTTGATGAATAGGGAGAAAAAAGAGACTTCAGTTATAAAGTTTCTGAAATAACAAAATGTTAACTCTAAAAAAAATCCAGAGAATAGATATTTGTTATAATGGTCTTTACATTTTCTGTGTTTTTGTAGTATTTCATAATTAACAGAATTTGAATGCCCAGGAAAAGCGGTCCTGACGTGCAAATCGGTCGTCCGACCTGGGTATAGGGGCGAAATGAAACCAAAACTTCTTTGTGAAGACCAGCAAAATTGATAAACCTTTAGCCAGAATGATCAGCAAAGAAAAGAGAAGACAAATCGTTAATGTCAGGAATGAGACAAGTGACATCACTACTGATTTAGGAGATAATAGGAGAACAATAGAGCAATATTGTGAAAAACTTTGCATCAGTTAATTTCAGAATTTGGATGAAACTGGACAGATTTCTTGAAATATGTAAAATACCAAAGCTCACTGAAGAAGAAACAGGTATTAACAAATCTGCACTTAAAATATCTTTCTGTAAACACAACTCTGGGCCTTTACTCCTGCTACTTTTATTCAGGATTTACCAAAGGTTCTAGCCAGTACAGTAAGGCATTAAAAAGAAGGAAAGGCATCCAGGTTGTAAAGGGAGATGCATGAATGTCTATATTGAATATTCAATAAAATGAACCTAAAAGCTATTATAATAGGTGATTTTAGCAAAGTTGCAGGATACAGGCTCAGTATACAGTAAACAGTTGTGTTTTTATGTATTAGCAGCAAAAATTAGAAACTAAAAATAAATGCATTATTTATAATTACTTCAAAAATGTGAAACACTTCAGAATAAATCTGGAAAAAAAAATATGTGAAGATCCTGAACTTTGAAAACTATCACATACAGCCCGTAGATATGGAACTAAATAAATGGGAAAATATTTCATGTTTATGATTTGGAAGACTCAATATTGTTATGATGTCAGTTCTCTAATTGATCTGCAGGTTTAATGCAGTATCAATCAGATTTCAGTATACTTTGTAGAAATCAGCAAACCCATGTATGTAAATACTAAGGACCTAAAATTAGACTGAACAACTTTGTGGAGAACAAGGTTAGAATACTGATTCTACCTGACTTACAGTCATTTTACACAACTACAGTAATGAAAAGAGTGTAGTAATGGTGTAAAACTAGAGAAAAGATCAGTAAAAACAAATCCATAGATAGACCTACATATATGTAGACAGCTGATTTTTGAAGTAATAATCTTTTCAACATATAGTTTGTGAACAGTTGATTATTCCCTATGGGGGAAAAAACACACTTTAATCCATACGTTGCACTATGTATTGTAATTCTCTAAAGTGTACCTAAGACAAAATTTAAAACAGAAAACTAAATCAATTTAGACCTTGGGTTAGTTAGGCAAGATTTCTTAGATATAACACTAAGTTCAGTTCAGTTGAGTCGCTCAGTCGTGTCCGACTCTTTGCCACCCCATGAACTGCAGCACGCCAGGCCTCCCTGTCCATCACCAACTCCTGGAGTCCACCCAAACCCATGTCCATTGAGTCGGTGATGCCATCCAACCATCTCACCCTCTGTCGTGCCCTGCCCCTCCTGCCTTCAATCTTTCCCAGCATCAGGGTCTTTTCAGGTGAGTCAGTTCTTTGCATGAGTTGGCCAAAGTGTTGAAGTTTTAGCTTCAGCATCAGTCCTTCCAGTGAATATTCAGGGTTGATTTCCTTTAGGATGGACTGGTTGGATCTCCTTGCAGTCCAAGTGCAATCTGTTTTGTTTAAATGTTAAGTTGAACTTCATCAAAATTAATTTTTATTCTGTAAATGACACTCTTAGGAGAATGAAAATAAGCTACATGCTGCAAGAAAATATTTGAAAATTGTATGCCTGATAAAGGGACTTGTATCTAGAACTTAAAGAATTCTCATAATTGAATAATAAGAAAACAAAACATCAGCCTCCCACCACAAAAACTGCAAAACATCTGAATGGTTACTTTGCCAAAGAAGGTATGCTGAAAACAGGAGATGATGCTCAACTTTACCAGTCATTAGGAGGATGTGTATCTGCAAATTGAAAACCAAACTGGAGCTTCCCCACCCTGCTTGTTGGAATGCAAAATGGTAAAATTACTTTGGGAAAGAGTTTGGCATTTTCTTAGAAAGTTAAACATATACCTACCATATGATCTAGCCATGTCACTCTTAATTAGATATTTCCCCAATAGAAATGGAAGTCTTTGTTCATACAGAGACTTATTTATGGTGACTTTATTTGTAATAGAAAAAAAATTGGAAATAAACCATATTTCTATAAATAGAAATAAATTGTGGTATATTCATATGAGGAAATATCCATAAAAAGAAATGAATTATTGATATATGCTATGACATGGCTGACAGAGAAGGCAATGGCACCCCACTCCAGTACCCTTGCCTGGAAAATCCCATGGATGGAGGAGCCTGGAAGGCTGCAGTCCACGGGATCACTGAGAGTTGGACACGACTGAGCGACTTCACTTTCACTTTTCACTTTCCTGCTTTGGAGAAGGAAATGGCAACCCACTCCAGTGTTCTTGCCTGGAGAATCCCAGGGACGGCAGAGCCTGGTGGGCTGCCGTCTGTGGGGTCACACAGAGTCGGACACGACTGAAGCGACTTAGCAGCAGCAGCAGCAGCATGACATGGCTGAATTTTAAAAAATTATATGGAATAGAAAAAGGCAGATACATGTGTTATACCGTTTATAATTTTAGAATATGCGGACACTAATGTGTACTGACACAGAACAGGTGATTGGTTGGAGGGATTACAGTCACTTACAGGGATGGAAGGAACTTGGGATTGATAGTGAGTATGATTATTATCTTGATAGTGTTAATGGTTTCATGAGTATGTGTGTGTGTGTGTATATGTCAAAACTTATCAAACTGTACACTCAAACCGTACACTCTAAATGTCAGTTTTGGTTCAGCAAAACTTCAAGGAAAAAAAAATTTTTTTTCTGGAATCGGACTGTCTGCACCCAAATCCCAACTCTTATCACAGTTGGAAGCAAATTGCTTAACTTATTTATGCCTTGGTTTCCTTATTTATAAAATAAGAAGCTAATAATAGTATCTTCCTTGTACTGAGGGCTGTTATGGAGAACTGAATTAGGTAGTCCAGGTAAAACAGAGAGCAACTAGAAAGTATTAATTAAATATTGGGGTTTATTGTCTCTACTATATTAATAGTATTTTGGAACTAATTTGGCCACAGAGAGAAGCCCCTTCTTGAATATTTTTTGAGTATTCCAGCCTCTTGACTACTTACAGTGATGAAGAGAGCACTTCTTCATGAGATATCCCCTTCCATTAATGCATGAGCAGTGAAAAAGTCAACCTCGTTTACATTATTCTATGAAAAGTAGTTCTTTTTCAGAAACTTAAGCAGAAAGGATTAGGAGAAAGAGTGAGTTAGTGTCCACAACATTACTCAGTGTAGTACTTAACCATTTATCCTGTCTGGGAATTTTTTCCCCTAGAATTCTCCCACACACTTCTTTCTGTTCAGGTATTTTCCTTGAATTCTGCTCCCTCTGGAAATGGACACCCTCTGGGCAGCATGCAAAGTTGGGAGAAGTTTGAATTAGGTTATTTGGTAAGAGCTTAGTATGTGCTGATTATAGTTATTTTACTGGAAGAGAAAAAAAAAAAAGCACAAAGTTTGAACTTTGCGAGATTGTGCACACAATCTCAGTGCACATAGGGCTGAGAGGGAGAACCAGACGCGCTGCAATGGAATCCTAGCCTAGCCTCAGACCGTACGCAGCCCGGTAGCTGCAGAGCCTGCAATTCAGGCCAAGGAGAGTAAGTAACCACACTCCTGCTCAGTTGTAGGGATCCAGTCCTGTGATACTGTGCACCTTTAGATCACAGCAGTGATGGAAAACTTCCCAAAAGGGGAAAGACGTCTCAAACTGGGAGGATAGAACGCCTCCCAGGGAAGTCTTGGCTGTCTCATTCTGACTTGTTTTCACCTTCACCTGACCAGACTTCTACTGCAAGCAGTCTCCAGAGTGCAAATCTGGAGCACAGCAAGCTAGGAGATGACAATGCTGATGGTGCATGGAGGCATGGAGAGGAGTGCTTTGAGGAAAAAAGTGAGGGGAAATTTCAAGTTTAATTAAAAGTATTATTCTGACTACACTGGGTAGATCTTATTTATTCAGTAAATCAGTATGTCCACAGTGCTGTGTGACATTTTGGATGGTCATTTTATATTTGATATCAAGACTTCTGAGCTGAATTGTAAAGAGCAGTGCATTCAGGAGACCAGGGCCTTAGGAGTTCCAGTGGCAATTGATGCCATCAATATATACCCTAGTCGTCTCTCATCATTAAAGTTTACCAGCAGTCTTATAAATTGCATGTTTGTATTTACATACTAAGTCAAAGATGAATCCAGATGAAGGATTATAAATCCATCATCAACAGTGTCTCATGTGAGTCTGAGTCTTTTTTAAAAAATTCACACCAAAGCCATACTAACGTTTTTCTAGAGGTCCACGACAAAGATAGTTGATAGACCAGGTAGTTTAGAAGTGTGTATTTGGGGGTTCTGTGCCCTAATAGGAAATTACCAGTGAGTGAATATTGTTAAATAGTTTCAAATATGAGAAGTAATAACCAGCAGAATAATGTTGCAGTTCATTAGAGTTGTTGGATAGGACTTTTAGCTGCATGCTTCTCAGATGATTTCCTTTGGGCATGCACTTCATCTCTGCTTAGAGCTACTGAGGACGGCAGCCAGTTTCCTTGCACATCTCAGAACAAGATGACCATCCTTGGTGTCTGTTTGTTGAAATCAAGCCAACTCAGAACTAAGTTCTGAAGTCAGTCTGACTGAGAGGTTCTCTTATCTGGACTACTTGGACTGCCTCCGCAAGAGACCTTCCCTTTATGGGTACTCACTTTACGTCTCTATCAAAGAGGACTGTGTTTCCCTTTAGAGTGGAAACTTTCTTTGGGTGTGATTTTTCTAATGAGGTCACACTACAATATTCATGCCATACAGATCTCTCTTATTTGTGATTGTGAAAATAAGCATCTTTGTGGCAGTTCACTATTAAAAAAAACTTTAAATAAGGTAATTTCTTGATAAATCCAGATCCAGTTCTAGTCACCTTATATCTCCTTCTTCATTTTCCTTTTTTGCTTAAAAGTTTCACTGCAGTACCACTCAAAGATGGACAAAGAAGGTGAAAGTAAAATAGAATTTTAGCCAGTTTAATATGTTCATGAAAGGAAGAGAACGTTTATTAAACTTAGACAAACTTAAAATACTCTTACATTTTGTTTATGGATAACTAAGAACTGGTCATGTTTTATTGACTCATAAATCAGAAAAGAAATTGTGAAAATAAAGTGTACATACTTCCAGTTACCAAATATGTGAACCATGGGATGAAGTGTACAACAAGAGGAATATGGTCAGTATCATTGCAATATCTTTGTGTGGTGACAGATGGTAACTAGATTAATCGTGGTGATTATTTTGTAATGCATAGAAATACCAAATCACTATATTGTGTGCCAGGAACTAACATAGTGTGGTAGGACATTCATACACTCATAGAAAAAGAGATCAGATTTGTGGCTGCCAGAGGCAGAAAGTGAGAGGAAGAAGAATTAAATGAAGGCAGCAAAAGGTACAAACCTCCAGTTATAAGTAAGTTCTAGAGATATAATGTAAAGCATGATAAATATAGTTGATACTGCTATATGTTGTATGTGAAAGTTGTTAAGAGAGTAAATCCTGGAACTCCCCTGGTTCAGTGGTTGAGACTTCTCCTTCCATTGCAGGGCGAATGGGTTTGATCCCTGGTTGCGGGGCTAAGATCCCACATGCCTCATGGCCAAAGGGAACACAACCACAAAATAGAAGCAATATTGTAATCAATTCAATAAAGACTGTAAAAATTGTCTGTATAAAAAAATCTTTTAAATAAAAGTAAATCCTGAGAAAAAATTTTTTAATTTAATTTTTATCTATATGATAATGATGGATATTCACTAAACATATTGTGGTAATCATTTCATGATGTAAATTAAATCATTATGCTATACACCTTAAACTTATACAATGCTGTATGTCAGTTATATCTCAATAAAACTGTAAGAAGAAAATCATGAATATAGAGTAATTGCTTTATGAACCATGGAAACATAATGCCTGGAGAGACTACCCAAGGTAATGTAATTCAACTGAAACCCTACTGCACTTGAATGAAAAATCAGAAACTTTTTTCTCTTTAATTTTGAATCCTTATAATAAAGTAAAAGAATATCAATTCTCATATCATGTGTTAAAGCAAGATTTTATGTTGGTTGAGTGTATCACGTTTGTTTATTAATTTGAACAAATGTAACCTACAGGTGAAAATGCTTTCACTGGGATCCAGTGGGATTACCTGAAGGAGTAAAAAGCAGTTGTATTAAAGTTATATTAATTTAACTTAAAGTTTACACATGAATAGGGACAGAGGCCAAAGTAAGCCTTCTTTGGTTAATTAAAAGAGGAATATTTTGGTAATGAAAACACTAGATTTGTTTGAAAGAAATTAAAGAAATGAGTATTCATGAAAAATATTTTTGGAGTGGGAAAGAAGAGGAAGATTGCATGTTTAGAATGGGTATATGTTGTGGCTCAGCTGGTAAAGAATCTGCCTACAATGCAGGAGACCTGGGTTCAATCCCTGGGTTGGGAANAATGAGTATTCATGAAAAATATTTTTGGAGTGGGAAAGAAGAGGAAGATTGCATGTTTAGAATGGGTATATGTTGTGGCTCAGCTGGTAAAGAATCTGCCTACAATGCAGGAGACCTGGGTTCAATCCCTGGGTTGGGAAGATCCCCTGGAGAAAGAAAAGCTACCCAATCCGGTGTTCTGGCCTGGAGAATTCCATGGACTGTACCTATGGGGTCACAAAGAGTTAGACTTGACTGAGCAGGTTTCACTCACTCACTCATAAAGTAATTCATTTTCCTGGAGAATTTATCTTTGATGAGTAGAGGGTGCCACATTCATCCCCTATAGAGAAATTAGGAGAAGGAAGTAACTGAAAATCCTCCCTTTATTTCTTACAAGGAAAATGTAGTGATGGTGACTCCTGGAAGTGAGGGTTGGGATTAGGTCACTTTACAATGTAGCTCTGTGCATTTTTTTTGTTGTTGTTCTTCCATTTTCTGTAAGTCTTATGTCTAAGAATCAGTTTAATGTTGGTCTCTCTTTTGGCACATAGTAATATTATTATAGAAAAATGTGAAAAAACTCCATTCCCAGACTTTCGTAGTTGCTGTCTCTGCGTGTCATGGTTCGTTTTCTTTGACAAAACGGGGCTTTATACGTAAGTAAATAAAAAGTGCTTAGAATTATTTTTTAAATGTAATGATAAATGTTTTAGTTAGCATACTTTGTTCATTTCTTTTCTGTAATGCTTTTTAGGTTGAATACTCAGGTGTGTGGAACATGGTTCTTTCCATTGGTACATTTGCCACTGACCTCGAATATCAGCCTCTTTCCTGCCGAGGCTGAGCAGATTGAGAGAATTAAAACTTGATGATTAAATTTGAAATCTGAAAAGTGTGTTATAAAATCAGGGTGGTGGTTATTCCTCAGAGAGAAGAGCTTAGGATTGGGGGAGTGCCTGGCATGCTCCATTTTTTGACTTGGGTGATGGTTACATAGATTTTATTCTAATATTTTGGAGCTTTCTGCATTCTCTTCTGTGAGTAATAGATCTCCCAATATAGTTTGACAAAAAAAAAAAAAAACTTTAAAAATGTACTCATAATTAGGAAAAAATCTTATATCTCAGAAAAACTTTTCTTTCAATCTTGTCTACCACAGGTATCTATTCTAAGAATCTGGCACAGTCATCAAAGTAGAAAAATTAAATACTCTAGGAAACAGCTAAATAGTGTGTGTACTTCTTTGCACATGTGCATGCACGTCTATGCGTGTGTGTGTTGGATTTTTATTCTAAAGACCCAGCCAAGGAAGCGACTGAAAGAAAATATCTCTTCATATTCTCAGTAGTNACAGTAGGTCCTTATTAATTATCTATTTTATATATAGGAATGTGCATATGTCAATCCCAGTCTCCCGGTTTAATCCCTCCTGCCAGATGTGTATAAGAGACAGGAAAATATCTCTTCATATTCTCAGTTCCCATGGGTTAATGAGAGAAAATATTTTTAAGAATGCTTGTTATCTTATTTGACTCTTAAGCCTATGGTTTGTTTATTTAAAAGAATAGGCAATAATAATAAAAAGTTAAAGAGGATTCACTTTTTTTAGGTTAGAGAACCATGTGTGTTAACTTTGTTCTATAATTTTATGTTTTTTGTTTTTTTTTTTAAAAAAACATTCTGAGTATTGTTTCCACATCTAAATATTTGTTATAACAGAGACTCTGTTCTTGCCTTTCAGGTGTCATTTTCACTGAATAAAGGAAGTAATGAAGAAGGTATGGTATATGTTGGTTCTTAAGGAGCTAGATATGTAAATTTATTTGTTTACAGTAGTGGAGACCCAAAAGAATACAGTAGATTAAAAATGATATAAACTAAGTAAAGTACATTTTAACATAGTCATTAAAACTTTCAGATGAAATCAGTTATTTTCTAATTTCGGACAATAAGGAACACGTTTATTACTTTTAGTCTGGGAAGTAGTTTGTGCAGTGACTTTGTTGGTAAAGTACTAAGTTTCCAGCTAGTTCGGATAAATTTTAAGACTTTGAATGTCTGTATTGGTGAAATTTTATTTATTATCTATCATTAGTTTAATGAATGACTCATTTTATATTCTTACTGTTTGTTTATTTGGCTGCATCGGGTCTTAGTTGTGGCACGTGGGATGTGTTGTGGTGCATGGGCCTCTATCTAATTGCAGCGTGGGGGTTTGGTTGCCCTGTGGCATGTGGGATCTTAGTTCCTCTGGTCCCGACCAGGGGTAGAACCTGTGTCCCCAGCACTGGAAGGCAAATACTTAACCAGCGAACCACCAGGGAAGTTCCCACTCATTTTAACTGAAGATGTTAAAATCAAAATTTAAAGTATAATTAAGAATAGAATTTTTAAATTACCATTATTTAAAGCTGTTGTGAGAAAGAAATAAAAATGTTCTATAGTAAAAATTTCAAAATATGTATGTATCATCTGTCTTTTAAAATATTGCAAGGCTTTTTGTCTTTTTGTTTTAATATAAAATATTAGAATACTCAACTTGCAAGTTTGGAGGAAAAAATGAGAACTATTACTGTGAGTCCAAGTTCTAAGATGTTTAGAAAGGAGCAAATCTATAGAGAATGATTTCAGGGGGAGGCAAGCTCTGTTCCTTATAGGGGGAGGTAACAGATTGTTTCTTTGCAATGCTATCCCATCTGGGCTGCTTGACAGGCAGTCACATTTTACAGTACAGGGTGTGCCTAGACCTTTCATGCCACAGCTAGGATACTTACCTTCAGTATTAACCAGTAAAGACTAAAGAACCCAGCAAGATGTATGAAATAAAGTGGGATCCTCTAGAATATCAGACCTGAGCCAAATGAGAGAACTTAGAAGCAGAGTTTAAAGGTGAGTGACTTTAAGTATAGAAATGTGTCACCCTAAGTTCTGATTGTTTGTATCTGTCTGAATACTTCTGGAAAGTTTAAATTTAATTTGTCTTCTCCTTTCTTCCCTCCTCCCTCCCTCTTTACCCCTTCCCTAACACCCTGCTTCCCCATTTTAAACGCAGATCAAGTATGGCACTTCCTTGGCAAGTGATTAGAACATCTGAAGGCCTGCCATCAGGATTCCAGTCTCTAAGAACACTGAGATTCAACCTCCCCCAAGTGCTAGAAACAGGCAGAATTTGCTAATTAACTTCCTGTTGAAACTTCTTTTTTTTTTCTTCTTCAGGCTTTTTGCAATATGCAATGTGTAAATAAACACTGACATTTTTGAATTAGTCGCCTTTGAATTCCCTCCCCACCCCATCCCTCTGGGTTGTCCCAGTGCACCAGCTTTGAGTGCCCTGCTTCATGCGTCAAACTTGCACTGGTCATCTGTTTCACATATGGTAATATACATGTTTCAACGCTGTTCTCTTATATCATCCCGCCTTTGTCTTCTCCCACATCGTCCAAACGTCTGTTCTTTACATCTGTGTCTCTTTTGCTGTCTTGCATATAGGGTCATCATTACCGTCTTTCTAAAGTCCGTATTGGTGTTTCTCTTTCTGACTTACTTCACTCTGTACATAATAGGCTGTAGTTTCATCCACCTCATTAGAACTGACTCAATGCCTTCTTTTTTATAGCTGAGTAATACTCCATTGTGTATATATGTACCACAATATCCTTATCCATTCATCTGCTGATAGACATCTATGTTGCTTCCATGTCCTGGCTATTATAAACAGAGAAGCACTGAGTTTTGGCCAATCCTAATTTATATGCATGAAGGAACCCAGTGGTTTTATTAGCTTTTATTTCTAAGGGTTAATGTAAAAAGGATAAATGTAGTAAACTAATAAGATTTTTGTAGATACAGTGGTTCTCACTTTTGTAGTGTTATGTCTTTTTGAGTCCACTGCTAGACATAGAGACGTATTTAGCCAACCTCTGTCCCCTTAGTCCTGTGTAAATGTGTTTACATTTATTAAGACTCTTTCCTATAGTTATTTGGCAGCTTCTAAACTCTGATTCTCATTGAGTCCTATCAGATTTACTTCTCATCTCTATGGTGATGACTCCCAAGTCTACATAAGAAACTCAGGTCTTTCTCCTGGGGTCTATTGGACATCTCTTGAAATGCCTTTGATTCCTCTTGTACAAAACTAAACTCATCCTCCCTTGTTCTTGAATTAACATTCTCCTAGTCACCCATGCAGGCCCTTGAAACCATATTGAATCTCCCTTCTCTTTTCTTGGGCTTCCCTGGTGGCTCAGACGGTGAAAAATCTAAAGAATCATGGTGAAGAATCTAAAGAATCTGCCTGCAGTACAGGAGACCTGAGTTTGATCCCTGGTTTGGGAAGATCCCCTGGAAAAGGGAATGGCAACCCACTTCAGTATTCTTGCCTGGAGAATTCCATGGACAGAGGAGTCCAGCGGGCTACAGTGCATGGGGTCACAGAGAGTCGGACACAACTGAGCAGCTAACACCTTCACATTTTCACTTTTCTCCTTTCTTTACTCAAGAAGGCCATCTAAATGTTTCTTTATCCTCTTTATTACTTTACACCCTTAACATACCCATTACCCCTTTATTTCACTTGGACCATTACAACAGCCATCTAGCTCTTCACCTCCTGACCCAGTGCTCTGCCTCGTTCCCCTTGTTCCAGCCCAGTTTCATGCCCTCTTGTCTCCCAGCTAAGTTGTCCTGCCCCTGGCTTTTTTTCCTCCATATCATCTTCCACATTCCCAAAAAGTATTTTCCTAAAGCATAGATACTGACTTGTTAGACTTTTCTCAAAATGCCTTTAGTGGCCTTTCACATTCTTGAGAATAGAAGTCAGGAGTGCTGTCTTTCAGCTATGTCGTGTTACTCCTCCCCAAGCACACCTTGTGCTTTTCACGCTCCCAGTACTGTGATTCTATTGCCAATTCTGTTTTTATATTTTTCTCCTCTTTCTATTATCACTGTGAACACATTGCATTTACGTAATACGTTTTATGGTTTACATGGCACCACTATGATAATAGCTAGCTTTTCTTGAGCATCTGTTGTATGTTGTACATGCATATACCCTATAAGGTAGAGATTGCCCACTTCACACTGTGGCTCCGAGAAGTTTAATGACTTGCCCAAGGTTGCACAGCTAGTAAGTTTCAGAGCCGGAAGTAGAATTCGTGGCTGCTTGGCTCTGAATGCTGCGGCTTCTCCATCCTGCTGTGCGTGCTGCTTTCCACTTCCAGCCACCTTGTGACATGGGCAAAATCTATGCCTGCTTTATAGATGGGTTTAGGTGATCAGCCCACGTGAAATAGTTCACTTGAGATGTCTTTCGGTTCAGTTCAGTTCAGTCGCTCAGTCATGTCCAACTCCTTGCGACACCATGAATCGCAGCACGCCAGGCCTCCCTGTCCATCACCAACTCCCAGAGTTCACTCAGACTCACATCCATCAAGTCAGTGATGCCATCCAGCCATCTCGTCCTCTGTTGTCCCCTTCTCCTCCTGCCCCCAATCCCTCCCAGCATCAGAGTCTTTTCCAGTGAGTCAACTCTTCGCATGAGGTGGCCAAAGTACTAGAGTTTCAGCTTTAGCATCATTCCTTCCAAAGAAATCCCAGGGCTGATCTTCAGAATGGACTGGTTGGATCTCCTTGCAGTCCAAGGGACTCTCAAGAGTCTTCTCCAACACCACAGTTCAAAAGCATCAATTCTTCGGCGCTCAGCCTTCTTCACAGTCCAACTCTCATATACATACAAGACTACTGGAAAAACCATAGCCTTGATTAGACGGACCTTAGTCGGCAAAGTAATGTCTCTGCTTTTGAATATGCTATCTAGGTTGGTCATAACTTTTCTTCCGAGGAGATGTCTTTGGAAATGTGTAAACCTCTGATGGACATCAGAGAATGTAAAGCGAGAATCTGTTGTTTTTAATTTTGTATAACAATTTGATTTAAGTTAAGGAAATAATAATACATACAGAGAGATACAGGGAACAACCACTGATACAATCCCTTGAACAGCATGAGTTTGAATTGTTTGGATACAGTTTTATGCACCCTTTTTAAGTAGCAAATACTACACTACTACATGATCTGCTCTGATACTTGGTTTAATCCATGGGTGTGAACTGCAGATATGGAGGAACCACATATAGAGAGAGAGAACTATAAGTTAAATACAAATTTTCAATTGTGAAGAGGTTCTGTGCTAAAGAATAAGCTAAATTAGCAAAGGATAGATTATTGGCTTGTAATGTAGCATATTAATCTCCTGAGAGTTGGAGAAGAAGCTAAGTCACATCTTGTGTTCAGCTCCCCTTCTCCTAGCGGTCTGTAGTCCTTAGATGCTACCTGGTCAATGAGTCTTGCTCACCACAGTCCAGTTAATCACAATTGTCTTCATAGTATAGGATTTTACATAGTTATAATCTTAAATACATCATTTTGAATTTTATCTTATAAGAATCTACATTGCCACATAGTCATTGTTATTACAATGGTAATTACATTTCAGTGAACATCTATTTCATGTTGTTTCAGAATATCTTCCAGACATATCTGACTTTTGCCAGCCCATTCTCAAGGAACTAAGTTTAACCTGAATAGATTTTACACTATATACTTATAAAGGAAAACTCCTGCGGGGATACGAAGGGGTGGGAAAAGAATGATTCATTTTTAAAAGAGCCTAAAACAAATTAGGAAACCAAAACTGACCCATGGATGGGATTTTCGGTAACATCCACAGCCAGTTCCATGGATATGAAAACAATCAAGGGATGAACTGTCCAAGATTGCTCAAACTACCTATTATTGCAAATACCTGAAATTTTTTATGACCTTTTTTTTCACTTACAGACTGAATCATTTTATATATGACACATTTAGTATTGCTCCATTATTCTACACAAGAAACACTGAATTTCATAAAATCCAGTTCTCTATCAAGGACTACATGCATTTTTAGCAGTTTGTTTGCTCACCAATAGCAGCATTTGATGATTTGCTTCTGGGAATAAATCACTGCCTTGTCATGGGTAAAGATGTCTTTTGTGCCTGCTGATTTATTTTTTATTTGCTGATTTATTTTTATTACTTATTGTTGCCATCTTGTTACACAGTGGATCACATGTTCAGGGTCTTGGGTCAGGTATGTTCTTTTCAGCCTCCTTACTATATTCTGTGTAAGGTGTATATTGGTGTTTGCCCCTGGGGTCTTTGAAACACTTGCTCTGGAATCACTTAGAATACTTCTTAAAGTACAGATTTCTGGCTTTCCCTAAAATCTGTTCAATCAGAATTTCTGGGGGTGAGGCTATAACCTTGTTTCACCCCACCCCCATCAGTCTTCTAAAATTTTAAGCTCATTGGTTTAGATGGTACAGGGATAGATCATACTGGGAATTTCTTCATGTTCCGTTTGAGGTTATCTTCACCCTAAAAAAGAGCAGAAAGAAAACTAGGCTGTCTGCCTTCATAGTGGACTCATCAACCTCCTGTTAGGAAAAAAATGAAAGGGAATAAAAGTTATATAAAGTTTAGTACTAAAAGTAGTAATGTTTAATATTAATATTAGTATTAAATATATGAAAATATTTTCCATTTCAAATCAGAAAAATGTATTCCTGATGAGAATCACTTCTGATTTATAAGTTACCAAAGTTACTAGAGTCCATAACGATTGGTCCACAGCCCCACACCTGCTTCTGGCTTTCTAAGACACAGGGAGAGTGAAGCGGCTGCTTCTGATGCTACAGCCTGGAGGAGTCAGCGCACAGGTGGCTCTGCTCTGATGGGAGGAGGGAAGACAGCGGAGGCAGCAGGAGACGGAGAGCTCCGGGAAACACACGAGCCCTTGTCAGTCAGGGGCCAGGGTTTCTGTGGCCGGGCTGACATTTGCCCTATTTGTTGGAAACAAACTCCACTTGTCAGATTATTCCCCACCTTAGAAGGAGCCAGGAGCCCAGTGCAGCCAGGACAGAAGGCGTAAGCGGTTCTTCCCTGCAGTCAAACAATATTCACTGAGCTCTCTCTCGTCAGGTCCAGCAGCGCAGCTGGCAGTCCTCTTCCTGAGCACCGAGACTCTCCAGGTGTCCTCATACCCCACGAGTTCTCGGCTCAGAATCCCCGACACAGAAAGGGCTCTTTCCCCTTTTTGAAGTACCTGGTTTGAATGGGTCCAATCAATGCAGAAAGAGTCAGCGGTTTAATGACATCCGTCCAGAATGCATCCCATTACTGTGATTTTGATTAGCCAAGCTTCTGTTTTCAGACGTGCTTCCTCCTTTTTGCTATTTTAAACTTCACTCATTCAACAGTTACTTATTGACTGTCTGTGTGTAAGGGCCATGTACTAGTCCAAGTTTTTAGGATATATCTGTGCAAAACTGACCAAAATCCCTGCCCTTGTGGACCTTGTATTTTGTGTAGGGAAGAAAGAGCATAAACATTGTAATTCTATACTATATAGAAGAGAGGGAGAATCAGAAATCCAGCTTTTATTCAGGGCTAGTAATGTGAATTAGAGTTCTGAACTGAGGAGGTCAAAGACAAGCATCTTAGGAAGATGACAGCCAGGAAAAAGGCTGAGACGCAAAATCGGCCCATGCAGGTCTCAGGGGGAACAGAACTGAGGCAAAGGAAGCCCTCAGGACAAAGGCCCTCGGGTAGGAGTGGGACCAGCTGGGAGGGACAGCAAGGAGGCTGTGTGGCTGGCGGGGAGACTGAGCCGAGTAACAGAAGAGGCAGCAGGGAGGGCCCTGCACGACCTTCTCGGCCAACCTAAGACTTGGCCGCTGGTTGTGAGTGGGGAGCCACGGGAGACTCCTGAGCGGAGGACTGGGTCGCTGCCACTGCTCAGTTGAAAACAGATTGTGCTGGGTGGTGGAGAGGGTCAGGGGTTCGTGTAGCACAAGGATGGAAACAGGAAGACCCCTTATGAGATTTCTACAGTAGTCCAGTCAGTTGGCAGCTTTTCCTTCTTTGAGCTCATTTTCTTAGTATAAATTCAATTAGATGGCATCATAGAATAAGGAACCTTTTATGGAAAAATATATTCTCATGAAAGTTTTTCCAGTTTCATTGCCAGCAGCTGTATGTGAGACTTTTAGTTTCTTCTTTACTATCTTTTCTAGGATAGGATATTTTGTTGTTGTTGCCACTATGATAGTTTTATATGTATATATATATCAGTTCCGTTCCGTTCAGTTGCTCGGTCGTGTCCAACTCTCTGTGACCCCGTGAATCGCAGCACGCCAGGCCTCCCTGTCCATCACCTACTCCCAGACTCGTGCATCAAGTTGGTGATGCCATCCAGCCATCTCATCCTCGGTCGTCCCCTTCTCCTCCTGTCCCCAATCCCTCCCAGCATCACGGTCTTTTCCAGTGAGTCAACTCTTCACATGAGGTGGCCAAAGTATTGGAGTTTCAGCTTTAGCATCATTCCTTCCAAAGAAATCCCAGGGTTGATCTCCTTCAGAATGGACTGGTTGGATCTCTTTGCAGTCCAAGGGACTCTCAAGAGTCTTCTCCAACACCACAGTTCAAAAGCATCAATTCTTCGGCACTCAGCTTTCTTCACAGTCCAACTCTCACATCCATACATGGCCACTGGAAAAACCATAGCCTTGACTAGACAGACCTTTGTTGGCAAAGTAATGTCTCTGCTTTTGAATATGCTATGTAGGTTGGTCATAACTTTCCTTCCAAGGAGTAAGCGTCTTTTAATTTCATGGCTGCAATCACCATCTGCAGTGATTTTGGAGCCCCCAAAAATTAAGTCAGCGACTGTTTCCACTGTTTTCCCATCTATCTGCCATGAAGTGATGGGACCAGATGCCATGATCTTAGTTTTCTGAATGTTAAGCTTTAGGCCAACTTTTCCACTCTCCACTTTAACTTTCAACAAGAGGCTTTTTAGTTCCTCTTCGCTTTCTGCCAAAAGGGTGGTGTCATCTGCATATCTGAGATGATTGATATTTCTCCCAGCAATCTTGATTCCAGCTTGTGCTTCCTCCAGCCCAGCATTTCTCATGATGTCTTCTGCATATAAGTTAAATAAGCAGGGTGACAATATACAGCCTTGAAGTACTCCTTTTCCTATTTGGAACCAGTCTGTTGTTCCATGTCCAGTTCTAACTGTTGCTTCCTGACCTGCATATAGGTTTCTCAAGAGGCAGGTCAGGTGGTCTGGTATTCCCATCTCCTTCAGAATTTTCCACAGTTTATTTTGATCCACACAGTCAAAGCCTTTGGCATAGTCATAAATATATATAGTAGTTAATTATTTTTTCCCTACATTTTTACTATAGTGTCTTTTGTGAATGTTCTCTTTTTTTACTTTGCCTGTTCATTTACTGGATCTTAATGTTTTTAACAATTTGTATAATATCCATATTTTCAGATGCAAAATTTGGATCCTGAAGGCTGGTTTCATGTGTAAATAGATTTGCTCCCATTCAGAAATCTGAACCTGAGCCCTAAAAATATTTATGCTGAGCTAATGTGGAGTGCGTGGGTTAGTGGTACTCATTTCCCTGGTTTGAGGCAGGACTAGCTGTAGGACTGTCCTTATTATGCTCCCTTATTGCTGCCCTTTGTTCTCTGTTAAAAGTAAAAAATGAAGGGAGGAATGGAGAGTAAAAATGGAAAGTTAAATTTTTTAAAGTTAATACCTTAAATGGAAAACGGATAGAATAGTACAACCAGTACAGTTTTAAAAGAAATGTTGGAAGAATGACTAACAATGAGTTGATCCAATTAAAGCAGCTGAAACTGGATGGCAGGTATCTATCTGTGGCCCTCAACTAGAAGAATTTGGCAGTTGGCAAGATCGGGGATTACCATCCTAAAGCATGGATTCTCCCCACTTGGGGAGTAGAACATGAAGACTAGGATTCAGGCCGGAATCTCACGGGTTGGTCTCACTGCTGTGAACAAGTAGGCAAAACAACCCAGCCCGCGTAAAATCTGTAAGTAGACTTTGCTGTTCTTCCCTGCCTAAGCCAACAGCAAGGTGGACAAAGCCCCGTGTTCAGGGCCCTTCCTGTGCCAGAAGTGCCTCTAGGCGAGTGAATGGTGTGGGTAAATGTGGATCAGAACTCCAAGACTGATGCCCTTTCCCCTATATCTCTTTTCTTCTTGAGCTCTTTCTTATCCTCCAAGTTTAGCTCAGATGTTGCTTTTCCTGTGAAACCTTTCCTACCCTTGCCGTTGCAATCAATCATTTTCTCCTCAGGAAGAAGAGTATAGCACTATTGATTTATTCCTCCATTACAGGATTTCAGTCTGGCTTACATTAATATTAGAATTGTTTGTACTGCCTCTATTGCTGGATTATACTCACCAAGAGTGGAGACTGTGTCATGACAATTTTAGCATTTTTTTCATACATTAACAATTCATGTTGGTTGTATTAAACTGATACAGCATCCTGTGAGGAAGACATATACTCTTTCTCTCTCTCTCTCTTTTTTTTTTTTTCTCTTTTACTTATTACATTAACTGAAGTTTAGAGGTTTGTGGAAATCATCTGAACTTAGTGTCCTATTATTGCATAGAAAGCATTTTGAGGGTGTCTCTCTGCCCTATTCCAAAGCCAGGTAGGATTTTTGAAATATAAGAATCTGTTCCTTTTTAGGGATCTCCGAAAGAGGAGATTTAACATATCTAGCACCTGGAAAATTCCATGGACGGAGGAGCCTGGTAGGCTGCAGTCCATGGGGTCCCTAGGAGTCGGACAGGACTGAGCGACTTCACTTTCACTTTTCACTTTCATGCATTGGAGAAGGAAATGGCAACCCACTCCAGTGTTCTTGCCTGGAGAATCCCAAGGATGGGGGAGCCTCGTGGGCTGCCATCTCTGGGATTGCACAGAGTCAGACACGACTGAAGCAACTCAGCAGCAGCAGCAGTCTACATACCAGTGCTTTTGTTGTTGCTACTTTATATTGGAGTTTAGTTAATTTACAATGTTGTGTTAGTTTCTTTTGTACAATGTAAGGAATCAACTAAGCATATATCCACTCGTTTTTTAGATTTTCCCACATAGACCATTACAGTATCTTAAGTTGCTTGTGGTATACAGTAGGTCCTTATTAATTATCTATTTTATATATAGGAATGTGCATATGTCAATCCCAGTCTCCCGGTTTAATCCCTCCTGCCCCTCCCTACATACCAGTGCTTTTAATTTAACTTTATTTTTAATGTGTATGAACTTGATCAACTGTACTCAGAAAACTCCTCATAAATCTTAAGGCATAAACTTAAGTATTAAATTTTATTTTTTTCTTCAAGCAGAATAATTCTTGCTTCCTAAAATTCTATTCATCAGTGATATTTTTCTCGAAAATCCTTCTATTTTACTGGGGGTTTTTTGTTTGCTTGCTATAGAGCCCTCAAGTGAAAACAGTAAACATCTCTCTAGTGTTCAAAAAAAAATTCACTTTTTATGCATTCCATATACTTTTTACCACAGCCTAGAATATTTTGTGCTTTCTGAAACAATAATTAGCATTATTCATGTTCCCAAGTGAATCTAAATGATATTGAGAAAGTAAGATTTTCTGGGCAGGATCTTATCTATTATTAGTATTTAAAGCATCTTGAGAGTTCTTACATGAGATTTCTCTAATGCCCCAGGGAAAAAAGTTCAACTTAACATAAAAACAGTACCTTAATTGTGAAAATACAAAGGCTGATCATCACATGCTTACTGCTGCTTTTTTTTTGTTTTAATGGAGTATGAGGCAAAAATAAACATGGAATACATCAAAATAAAAATAGGCTCAGGGCTCAAAGGCCAAAATTCTTGCCCCAGAGTGGCTTCTTACATGAGTTTTGGTTTAGTTATTGATAATAATTTTCGTATTTGAAACTTGACTTTCCGAGCTTAAAAGCAGACATAATGTATTTTTATTTTCAGATTAGGAATACCGTAAGAATACCATAAGAAGCACTGTGATGGAAAACCTGAATAATCTCAAAAGAGTGGTAGAACAAATAAGATTAATATGGAGTGAGAAATGAGAAAAAAGAATGCAGATCTAATATAAATAGTTCAGTGAATCTAATATAAATATTTCAGTGGATAACTTCTTATCAAAACAAACAAACAAACATAAAACTCCACTTAACTCTAAACTACTGTATTTCAGGGAATATTTTCTCACAGAAAAGTTAGCTGTTCCTACTCTTCCCACAATATCAGATTTCCCTCCTCTGATTTCTCCTTTTCTTTCATTTTTGAAAACAATTTAAAATTCAATTTATTCATGAATACTTTAGAAGTTCTTGGTAGGCTTTCAAACCATGATTTGAGTTTTACCAGCATCCATCCCCAGCCTCAATTCTTCTGCCCCTCAAAACAAGTCCTATAAATGCAATTTACAGTAGTGTTAATATTATCTGTAGAATATACCTAACTGCTTATGAACAGATTTTCTGTAATTCAGAAATGTGCCAAAAGCACAATAGGTATAGTCTGTAGGTTGCTTTTATAAATCTGACGAAGGATTTAGAATACAGAATATTTTGAACTGGAAAAACTCTTGCCTGTGAGTTGAGACAAGGTGGGCCCAGAGAGGTTGCTTGCTAAAGCCGCCCAGCCATGGAGAATGGAAGACAGACCCGAAACTAGATCTTCTGAGGCCGCGCCTGCTGCGGTTTTGCTTCTGGTATTTGTCACGCTTTTCTGTGTACTTCGCAGACTTGAGAGTTGAAAGGTAATCGTCGACCCTTTCCCGTGGTATGCATTGAAAAATAATGTGTAACTATGGAAATGAAAATATTGTCAACTGAAAAAAAAAAAGCACAATGCGAGAGTTGTGAGTTAAGTTTTACTGGAGGCAAAGTGAGGACTGTATCCCAGGAGACAGCATCTCAAATAGCTCGGAGAAACTCCAGAGAGGAACGGGGAAGGCCAACATTATATATGATCTTAGTTGAAGGGGGGTACGTGCAGTCAGGCACACAGTAGAGCCTTGCTGGTAATCACGAGGGGCAAATGTCACAACTGATGCTTTCAGTGCTTTTCTGGATATGAGAGGATACAAAGGTTCGGCTCAAGAAATCTCCTCCTGGACTCAACAGAGTTAGAACTTATGGTTAGAACCTGTAAGTGAACTTATGGTTGCCGGAGTTGGGGGAGTGGGGCAGGATGAGGAGGGGGAGTTAGGAAGTTTGGGGTGAACATGTACATACTGCTAGATTTAAAATGGATAAACAACAGAGACCTATTGTCCAGCACATGGAACTCTGCGCAGTGTTATGTGCCAGCCTGGATGGGAAGGGGGTTGGGGAGAGAATGGATACACGTATGTGTGTGGCTGAGTCCCCTTGCTAATTCACCTGAAACTATCCCAACGTTGTTAATTGGCTAAACACCAACACAAAATAAAAAGTTCAAAACATATAAAAAATAAAAGCTGATTGCTGTTTGAGTTGGAAGCTAAAAGAAAAATAATCTCCTGAAAATATCTATCTGAAGACCTATTCTGTCATTTTTCCCCCCCAGAGCACAGAAGTTCTTATTCTTTTTTTTAACTTTATTTGTATTATTATTTTTAATACCAAAAACATTTTGTATTGGAGTGTAGCCATTTAACAATGTGATAGTTTCAGGTGAATAGTGAAGGAACTCAGCCATACATAGATATGTTTCCATTCTTCCCCAAACCTCTCTCCCATCCAGGCTGGCACATAACACTGAGCAGAGTTCCATGTGCTGGACAACAGGTCCTTGGTGGTCATCCACTTTCAATAGAGCAGTGTGCTCATGACCTTCCCAAAGTCCTGAGCTGTCCCTTCCCTCCAGCAACCATAAGCTTGTTTTCTGAGTCTGTGAGTCTCTGTTCTGCACGTACATTCATTTGCATCATTTCTTTTTAGATTCCACATATAAGGGATGTCGTATGATACTTCTCCTTCTTTGTCTGGCTCACTTCACTCAGTATGACACTCTAGGTCCATCCCTGTTGCTGCAAATGGCCTTGTTTCCAAACGCCTCATTCTTGATCTCCATCCTGAACTTCTTTCATGGGGTGTTGAAGGTCAGCAGCTGCAGCGGCTCACGATTTAATCCTTATAGAGGTCGATGGCAAGTGCAATTTGTAATTGGCAAATATACATCAATTTGCACTTCTTTAGTGTAAATTTTTTCCCAATTAATAGCTCTTTAAAATGTTTATGCTTATAATACAAAACAGTATTCTTTATATGGAGATTTCTTTTTTGTAATTGAACTTTTGGGTAGGCTCTCAAACCATAGTTTGATTTTTTTCCACTGCCCAGTCTGATAATATTTCTTGTAATGTGGCTTAACATTTTTAATTGAAAAATAGTACTTCTGATTGACTTATAGCAACTTTGCTTGGGTGGGGGGCAAAATTATGTCTAATTTTTGTATGCACATCTGACAATATACTTTTTGTTCATCTTCGATGTGTTTTTCTCTTGTGACTCCCAACATCCTGTGCTGGGAACAGGAGAAAGATGAATGAAAATCTGTGGCTGTTCTCCCCTTAATGCTTGCATTACACTGTGAAAGTGTGGATCAGTCTTAAGTTTTTCATGATGTGTTACTATGTTGAAAAAGTGGGAGGAACACAAACCAACCATGCTGTTAAAAATGCTTCTTTTTGCTCGCATCTGTTTGCGTAGGTGTTTTCCCATGGTATGAAACAAAAAGTGCCACAAGTTAGGTTTGCCACTCTGTAGAGCTTTTTTCCAGTGTGCGTTGAATGAAAGATTTAAAACAGAGATGGAATTCCAAAGAAAACAGGTGGCGTGAGAGCTGGACTTGATGTTGGCCAGATCCTCGGTGGCACAGATTCACTCTCTAAGCAACTGTCTGTCCCATGAAAGCTTTTTGCAACTGATTACAAGGAACATGACGTGTGATGAGTACTGAGAGTTGATCTCATGGTTGGACACTTTGGGAGGACTGTGAAAAAGATTTGCTGATACCTACATGTACATGAAAAATTATCCACTTTATAATGTAATTTTGAGTTAGATTAGTGCTTATTTCTTTGGAAAAGGAGATACATTTTATACTCAGGTGGCATTTGGCTTTCTACCTTTGTTTCTCCCCTAGGAGGGATGATCTAACTGGCAAACATGATTATACTTAACTATGCATCTGTGAGTATGGTTAAGGTGATGCCTCTTGAAAAACGGGTGAAACAATGAGTCTTTGTTTATTTTCTTCACAAACTGAAATATGGCAAATACTTTACATAGGACATAAATCTTTGATGACAGGATCAGTCTAAAAATTATGTTCCCAAGAAGATAGTTCACAAAAACAATTCTCTTTCTGTAATTTGTGAAAATAGGAGTACAACAACTTCACATACAAAGAAATAAGGTTATCATCAGATGTATTTTGGGGTGTCACTTTGGCTTCTTACTGTCACCGAGAATATGGTCATTAACACCAAAGTTGTGACAGCATCATAAGAAGAGGTAATTACTTTATTACAATTGATAATTAATAGACCATCTGGCAACCTGCTTTGCATTTCACTTGGGGTTAATTAGTTAATTTCAGATCATAAAGAGACTTTCCC
>SJYX01012093.1:463495-487247 GCA_006410675.1 Oreotragus oreotragus
ACTATTCTCATTAATCTTATGAACTAATATGTTTTTACATTTTAAAATTTATTTATTTTTTCAGTCTAGTATTTGCTTTTTTCAATTTTTATTTTGTATTGGAGTCATGAAAAACATAGGAAATACAAAGGAATGCATGATTTAAAGGGAAAATAAACTAATATACTTAACTGCCCAAAAAAATACCAACTATGGAGAACTGTAAAGATTTTAACCTACACCTGTCGAGAAACATAATGCTGGAAGTGCCGATAGTCTGGGTTTCTCAGGCATGAAATTCTCCAGGCCAGAATACTGGAGTGGGTAGCTGTTCTCTTCTCCAGGGGATCTTCCCAACCCAGGGATCAAACCTAGGTCTCCCACACTGCAGGCAGGTTCTTTACCAGCTGAGCCACAAGGGAAGCCCAAGAATACTGGAGTGGGTAGCCTATCCCATTTTCAGCGGATCTTCACGACCCAGGAATTAAACCATGGTCTCCTGCATTGCAGGCGGATTCTTGACCAACTGAGCTATCAGGGAAGCCCTGTCAGGGTTGAGTTTGTTGAATTTGAGGTGGCAGCATGTGACAATATTGAACTCATTTTTCTGTTCCCAGGTGAAAGGTTAAGTCTGGAGGTGACCAGAGCTACTGTGTTCTAATGACCACTTAAGTCATAGCTGGTCAATCCTAGGTGAGCAGCTTACTCTTTCCCTTGACTGGACCCACAGTCAAAATTGATTCATTCAAGATCCACGCCTAAGCTGAGCCAATCCAGATCCTTTCTTAGAGACTTGGAATTGAGACCCAGACACTGGAGCCTAGTTCCATGGTCTCTGTGATGAAAGAGATGTAAATTTTGTCTGCACAAAGGAAAATGAAATAGACACAAAAAGAAGACAAAATAGGCAAAAGAAGGAAAGGTCACATCTTTTGAGTCCCTATTCTCAGGGCTTCCTAAAGCACAGCTTCATTCTTGCCTGGGATCCTTCAGTATCTTTTACACTTTTATACTGATTCAGTTTAGGTTTCTATTACTTGCAGAAAGCCACACGCAGATGATAATCCTAAGAAGCCACATGCAGATGATAATCCTAAAAAGCCACTCGCAGATGATAATCCTAGGAAGCCACAGGCAGATGATAATCCTAGGAAGCCACAGGCAGATGATAATCCTAGGAAGCCACAGGCAGATGATAATCCTAGGAAGCCACAGGCAGATGATAATCCTAGGAAGCCACAGGCAGATGATAATCCTAGGAAGCCACAGGCAGATGATAATCCTAGGAAGCCACATGCAGATGATAATCCTAGGAAGCCACATGCAGATGATAATCCTAGGAAGCCACATGCAGATGATAATCCTAGGAAGCCACATGCAGATGATAATCGCAGGTATTTGAAGCGAGGAAACAGGAAGAAACTGAAGGGAGCAAATAAGGTGCAGTGGCAAGAGCAAAGGGTGCCGCCAGCCAGGGCAGGGCTGGAGGGGAAGGTGGACAAAAGCGCCGAATGCCACAGAGTGGTCAAGGAGAATAAGAGAGGAGGAAAGTCCGTTCACCTTAGTTTTTCATTTTAATTAAAATTCAAGTTTTTCAAGTTACCACGGGTGGGTAACTTTAAAGCTGTCTATCATTCTCAACAGATTATTGTTGTTTAGTCTCTGAGTCACATCTGACTCTTTTGTGACCCCGTGGACTGTAGCCCGCCAGGCTTCTCTGTCCATGGGATTTCCCAGGCAAGAATACTGGAGCGGGTTGCCATTCCTCCTCCAGGGGATCTTCCCAACCCAGGGACTGAACCTGAGTCTCCTGCATTGGCAGGCAGGTTCTTTACCACTGAGCCACCAGGGAAGCCCTCTCAACAGATTCAGTTCAGTTCAGTCGCTCAGTCGTGTCCGACTCTTTGCGACCCCATGAATCGCAGCACGCCAGGCCTCCCTATCCATCACCATCTCCCGGAGTTCACTCAGACTCACGTCCATTGAGTCCGTGATGCCATCCAGCCATCTCATCCTCGGTCGTCCCCTTCTCCTCCTGCCCCCAATCCCTCCCAGCATCAGAGGCTTTTCCAATGAGTCAACTCTTCGCATGAGGTGGCCAGAGTACTGGAGTTTCAGCTTTAGCATCATTCCTTCCAAAGAAATCCCAGGGTAGATCTCCTTCAGAATGGACTGGTTGGATCTCCTTGCAGTCCAAGGGACTCTCAAGAGTCTTCTCTTGGAGAAGACTCAACAGATTACCTGTAATGAAACCTCTAGGTTAAACCTATTTTGAGGCTCGGCAAATACTATTTCCTTCTTTAGAAGTTTTCCTAGCACACATGTTGAGTATGTACATATTTAATTTAGAATTGTTGGGAAAATGGGTTGACTGCATTATATCTATGTTGGTTATGGTTTAAAATGACCTGATCTTTAATGGAAGGTTACTGATTATGGCTGAGTTACTTAGTCTTACTGAGAGTGACAGCATTGTGGCCACTATAACAGGCAGGGGAAGACAGGGTATTTCAGGCTGCTTCAGGAGGAATAGAATGGAGACCCTCACAAAACAGAGCAGCTCCTGATCAGAAGACCTTGTGATCTGGAAGAATGATGGAGGCCAGAGACAGGCTTCTCTGGGAATCAAAAAAGACCCAGGATAGGCCCATTGGGTATATCAGAGCTTTTGGCACCTGAGTAACATAGCAGCAGAGAGTCTACCTTTTAAACACTGAAACTTGACTTAGAAAGAAGAGTGAATCCCCTTATAAAGGGAAGCGTGAGTGATGGTCACCATAAGCACACTGAGAAACATACAATACCTCTCTTTTAACTCCTTTTGCTTTTTGTGTTCCTGTGTGGTTCCATGTCTTTGTGTTTGACAAGGAAATTAATGGGTGTGTTTGGAAGTGTGTGTGTGTTAGGATAATTAGTAGGTTTTTGATGGCCAGATTTACATTCCTATAGGCCTAAATCACTACCTTTTCCACTAGCCAAAAAAAAAAAAAAAAGCACACACAAGCCTTCTAGAATCACTGAGTGATGGTCTAGAGGAAAAAAAAGAATCAAAGATTTCCACTAATAGTTCCAGAGGTATCTCAGGTGCCTTTGAGTCTTAGCCCTGGTCAGAAGGGAGAAAGTGCAATCTTGGATTTCCCTGTCACACATCTGGGACCTATTTGCACAGAAGACAGAGGCACACAGCCTTTAAGTGGTCATGAAAAATACGAGTTACTGTTGGAACTGCATGCCTCCTACTGCTTGGCATCACTCTCAGGACAAAAGACCCCATTGCCTTGATCCCCAGCTTCTTCATCTCTTGCTTTGGGTCCCTACATTAGGTATGAAGAAAACCCCCAAAATCTTCTGCCCAAAGAAGTAATGGGTGTGTATTTACCCACTTCCAGGAGGATGAAAAGCTGATCCTATCCTGGCCTTGGCCCTCCTGTTATCATTTGGGTTATTGATTGCATATGGTCTATGCTTGTCAACACTTCTACTAAGGATGTGACCATAAGCTTGTCACCTAAAAAGCTAAGTAGTTACCAGATTGAGAATTGTTTAAAGAAGTAACTGGAAGCACTGAAAGTTTTTAGCATCTGACATAGGTGATGTGGCCTCTCAAATGATAATTTAAAAATTAGCAGTAGAGAAAAGTGCTTCCTGACTAGTTAGCTGAAGGGAAACTCAATACAAAGTAGCATCTGTTATGATTACAACTAGGTAAAATGTATACATGTGTCCAAACAGAGCTCATTTCTTTGTATGTTTTTTATGTAGATAAACTGAGGGAGGTAATTTAGTAGAGTGGTGGGAATCTGGATGATTCTTTTAAAATTCTTGTTGATGTTATAATACTTGGAGTGTAATGAATTGAAAGTAATCAAAATTAGCGGATTTGTGGCAAGTGATGGTTTTTCGCTTGAATGACAATAAAAACACCTTGAACGACAATAAAACATCTTAACCTAACCTATGCACATAATCACTGAATCAGAGTGGCCGGAGTCCAGGTTCTTGTGAGCCGAGTAGTTGTATGGGGTGATAGAGAGGGAGGCCTCCCGTCCCAGGAAGGGAGCTCAGAAAGGGTAGTAAGATCATTTAAGTGAGCTTTCATTCTCCACAAAGGAAGGCCAATAGCTCAGCTCTGAAGCTGGGCTGTACAAAAGTTACACCAGTCCCTCTGAGTTCATGGCTAGTTAAGAGAAAAAAAAAAAAAAGTCAATTTCTTCTGGGAAACAGTCCATGAAGCTAAACAATAAGGATGGTCTAGTGATGATAAACTGTACATAGAAAAGTGACCAGAGGAAAACAGAATTTTTTCTTGAGAGGAGATGCATTTAGCTTACTGGAGATCTGTGTGTACTGCAAAAGCAATTAGAATTAGAGTCCTTGATAGATGGCCAACTCAGCTAGAAAGCAGGAAGTTTCACTTCCCTCAACTTAATGATGGAGATGAAAGTACAGAAACCTGTCTGTCTCCAGTGAGCATTTGTTTTGCATATTAAACTTTAAGAAGACACAGGAATAACCCCTGAAATCACAGAGGCTCTAGCTTAGTAGATTCAGATAGCTTTAACGATACACAATGCATGTTGAAATGTTTAGATCTAAATTTAATCTGTGGTGAAAGCACAAACTTGGGGTTGAATTCCACTTTTTACTATCTGCGTGATCTGGGGCAACATCTTGCTTAGACTCTCTGGGTCACAACAAAATGAGAATAAGAATACTCTCTTAGAGACCATTGTGTTATATTGAATGAAACTTGCTCAAGGTAATTTAAGAAGAAAGGAGAAATAATTGTAAGGATTCAGACTGTCTGTTGAACCTCCAAGAACAGGAAGTGTGGCAGACCTCATAAGCAAGTGAATCCAGGAACTGAAATACAGCCAGGCACCAAGTGACTTCTGAGTCAGTCAGTCTCTCCTAAGGCCAAGCAGTCTTCATCTGCCTCATTTCTCATTCTCCCCAAAGACTTGCAGATGGATCCAACATGGCCTCTCCATCAGACATCTATCGGTTCTGATGTTCAACAGAGACTAACTTGGTTTATCTATATCCAACTGAGAATTCCTAACAGTATGAATTTGATTGGCACCATCTACCTGTTGTCAAATGTTTGGCTCTGGTCAAGTCCACCTTGAGTGGTGGATCAGGATTTTGTCATATGAAAGCCAACCCCTCCCTGAAATATGATGATACGCAGGTGAGAGTGAAGAGAAAATGATAGCCATCTCTAGAAATGAAACTTGACTTCCTAGGGACAATATGAGGGTCAAATGAAGTACTGTATGTGAAGGATACGGAACAGCTCCTGACAAGCAGCTCTATAAATGGAGTCTGGAGTAAACACAGCTGATCAGCAAGGGCCATAAAAATCTCCTCCACCTAATCTTTGAAGTCGTATTTTGCTGTGCCTGTCATTAAAGAAGGAAGCTCACGGAATCATTACTTACATGAAATCCATGAGAAGTTTCTTTAGTGGCCAAATATGAGAAGAAGCTGCCTGAGCAGCTGATTTTATTGTGATCAGGTTATTCCAAGCTGGTGAATGGTCACGCGCCTGTTCCCATCTCTGTGGTCTCATTTGCGTCTCCTATGTATGTTTACTGAAAGTAGATGGTAACTTGAAAAGCTACCTAGCAAAATGATTAAGTTATTTGGATACTTTCCATGAGTTTATGTAACAGACATGTGGCCACTGACTAAATATTTTTTCGTTAAATTGCTTTCTCCTCCTGTGTTGGTTTTGATGAGATTAGAGAGCATCAGAGGCAAGACACTGGGCCCAAATGAAATATCCTGCTTTAACACTGAAATGGTATTTACCTTTCACAGGCACCTCTTCTCTGATTCTGGGAAAATAGCCTCCACACAGAAAGAAGCAATCAGTCCCCCAAATAGCCAAGCTCAGCTGAAACACAAGCTCCTCCCCGAAATGTGCTATTTCATTCCTGCTTAAATCAGGTTGTCTATTTTTAGAATTTAAATATCCCCTTTAATTAAAGAAACATTATGAAATGAGGATGAATGTGCTTTTTCTTCTGCACCTGCAGCAGTCCTGTTGTCCAGAGGTGGTGCTATTTATAAAAGAAAAATTATCCCAATAAACTTGAGTTCTGTACTTGATATTGTATACTAGAGAAATTTTTGAAAAATTCAAAAACCCAAATGAACAGAATAGTTTCTCTTTGAGATGATTCAAATTTATTATACCAATTTAAAGCAATGCCTTTCCTTGCTGCACTGTCAGGATTTTAAAAAACCAAAAATTATAATTAAATACACACAAAAAATTAACTTTTCTCTGAAAAATTTTTTTTTTAACAATTCCATACTTTAGGAAGACACTACCTTCTTTTCTTGCAGCTTTCAGACTTTACCTTTCAGGGCTAAATTCTGCTTTAGTCTAAGGTCAGTATTTATTTCAGAGGGAAGGTCACCAGTGCAGTTGTCAGGAAATGTCTCAGAACCACGATGTGCACAAGTTACGAGATGTACATCTTGCACATGTCAGTGAAGTGGCTATAGCTACCTCTGGTTTTAGGCTGAAGAATTTGGCAAAGAAGTCCAGTCATCACCTGGCTTAGGATCACATAAGAAACCTGCATTTTTCCTCAATGGATCCAATCCACTTTGGTGCAAATTTCCTAAAGTTGCCCCCAGATAGCCTTCATAAGAGGCTTCCCTGGTGGTTGAGACAGTGAAAAAATCTGCCAGCAGTGCGGGAGACTCAGGTTCAGTCCCTGGGTCAGGAAGATCCCCTGGAGAAGGGAATGGCAACCCACTCCAGTATTCTTGCCTGGAGAATCCCATGGACAGAGGAACTTGATGGGCTGTATAGTCCATGGGGTCAAAAGAGTCAGACATGACTGAGGGACTTTCACAACCTTCATAAGAAGGACTTGGCGGTCCCTCCACTGCTGCGGAGTAGAGATGATATGGTTGTGGATACATCATATCAGTCCTGACATGTCCTGGATTGCATGAACGTTGTCAAGATGTCAGAGGGACCCTGGTTATTAAATGGATGGTACTGGATAGAGATAAATGAAGGTACCAGACCTTAATCCTGATGCTGTAGGACATAAGGGCCCTACCCTCTTATCAACTCAAAGTTCTTTCCTGAGTCTGACCTGTTATATCCAGCAGCCTTTTTACATCTCCATCTGGAAAATGTACAAACCCTCACCATGTCCAAAAATTGAACATATGGTTTTTCCTTCCAAAAACCTTACATATTTCATTGGTGAATGGGTTCCAGCCTCCATCCTCTTGCCTCAGCCAGAAGTCAAGGTGCTGCTCTTCGCAATTCCTCTTGCATTTGCCTCCATATACAGTTTCACTTAGTTAAGTCAATTCTGCATCCCAGTAAATCGTTGACTTTGTGGTTGGCAGCTCTCTTGGGTTCCTTTTAAAGTCCATCCTTTATAATATTTTCTTCTTTCAATGGAAGTGATGATTAGTTTCCTAAAAGTGAGCCATTTAAAAAAAAATGAATTTTCCATAAGAAAAACAGCAGCATTAGAGTCATACATTCAAGTGGATAGAAAGTTATGCTGGAGTAATGTGAGCTTTAAAAAAATGAATATATAAAATGTTTTTCCATGAAAAATAATGTTAATGACGATGACCAAATAAGCCACTGATTTAAGCTCATGCTTCCTCAAGTGCTAATGTGCGCACAAATCATCTGGTTGTTGTTGTTCAGCTGCTATGTCATATCCGACTCTTTGTGACCCCATGGACTGCAGCACACCAGGCTTCCCTGCCCTTCACTATCTCCTGGAGTTTGCCCAAACTTATCCATCGAGTCAGCGGTGCCAGCCAACCATCTCGTCCTCTGTCGCCCCCTTCTCTTCCTGTCCTCAGTCTTTCCCAGCATCAGGGTCTTTTCCAATCAGCCAGCTCCTTGCGTCAGGTGGCCAAAGTGTTGGAGCTTCAGCTTTAGCATCAGTCCTTCCAATTTTCAGGGTTGATTTCTGTTAGGACTGACTGGTTTGATCTCCTTGCAGTCCAAAGGACTCTCAAGTGTCTTCTCCAGCACCACGATTTGAAAGCCTCAATTATTCAGTGCTCAGCCTTCTTTATGGCCTAACTCTCACATCTCTACATGACTACTGGAAAAGCCATAACTGTGACTACGGGCCTTTGTCAACAAAGTGATGTGTGTTTTTTAATATGTTGTGTTGGTTTGTCATAGCTTTTCTTCCGAGGAGCAAGCATCTTAACTTCATGGCTGCAGTCACTGTCTGCAGTGATTTTGGAGCCCAAGAAAATAAAGTCTGTCACTGTTTGCACTTTTCCCCCACCTATTTGCCATGAAGAGAGGGGACTGGATGCCATAATCTTCATTTTTTGAATGTTGAGTTTTAAGCCAGTTTTTTCACTCTCCTCTTTCATGCTCCTCAAGAGATTCTAGTTCTTCTTCACTTTTTTCCATTAGAGTAATACCATCTGCTTATCTGAGGTTGTTGATATTTCTCCCAGCAATCTTGATTACTGCTTGTGATTCATCCACCCTGGCATTTCACATGATATATTCTGCATATAAGTTAAATAAGCAAGGTGACAATGTACAGCTTTGACATACTCCTTTCCCACTTTGAACCAGTCAGTTGTCCCATGCCTGGTTCTAACTGTTGTTTCTTGGCCCACATACAGGTTTCTCAGGAGATAAGTAAACTGCTCTGGTATTGCCATTTCTTTAAGAATTTTCCACAGTTTGTTGTGATCCACACAGTCAAAGGCTTTAGTGTAGTTAATGGAGCAGAAGTAGATTTTTTTTTTTCCTTTGGAATTCCCTTGCTGTTTCTATGATCCAATGGATATCTTTTCTAAATCCAGCTAGTACATCTGAAAGTCCTCGGTTCATATACTGTTGAACCCTAGCTTGAAGGATTTTGAGCATGACCTTGCTTGCATGTGAAATGAGCACAAATCACCTGGTGATCTTGTTGAAATGCAGATTCTGACCCAGTTGGTCTGGGGTAGGGACTGAGATTCTGTATCTCTTAGAGGCTCCAAGGTGATGCTGATGCTGCCGATTAGAAAACTACTTTCAGTAACAAGCCCTTGCCTGTACTACTCTCGCTTATGTTCGTTCGCATCTCAAGGATTTCTTGCTGTATCATCTGTCTCACTGAGGGGCGTTCAGACCTGGCTCTTACGTGTTAACAAGGCTGTGCTGCCCCTTCTCCTCTGGCGGAGCAGCTCCTCAGGGAAGTGACCCTTTCAGTTTGGTTCACT
Source organism: Oreotragus oreotragus (assembly GCA_006410675.1). Taxonomy (NCBI): domain Eukaryota; kingdom Metazoa; phylum Chordata; class Mammalia; order Artiodactyla; family Bovidae; genus Oreotragus; species Oreotragus oreotragus. Next base: position 472,709 of record SJYX01012093.1, read on the forward strand.
GTCGGTGATAACCTCTGTTTGTATAACGGGTGTAGAATCTGCAATTTGCATGAATCACAGTGACAGTAAATGACATTTGACAGACACGTAAACTCTTAAAAGATTAAAAACTAAGAAACAAAGCCAGCACACCATAAATACATGTGTTTACAGAGAATGGACCTAAAATCACCTCAGCAGCAACTGAGAAATCCCTTCACATCATCCTTAACCACTCTCAGCATGAGAACTGGCGTTGCCAACAAAAGTCTCCAAAAGTGTTGCAGGGCAATATAAACCACGGTATCCCAAAAATAATGCACAAGTGCTTTCCCTGAAACGATTTTGAATTTTTTCATCACTTTTTTTTCTGAAAATAAAAGGAGATACTTTGAGTTGCAAAATTTAATATTTTCTTAAGACAAAATTTTTCTATTTCCTTATGCAAATAAGATCATGCTATATATTCAACTCTCTCCACTTAACAATTGGGCATCCTTATTTACACTATATTGTTTTTAACATAAGCTATTTGATGCCTGTGTATCAAAACCCTTATTTTTGTATATTTGTGTGCATCCTGAAATTTTATTTAAAATCCATCTGACCTGAGGTAGACGTTCATATCCATTAACTGAAAAAAAAAAAAAAAGTAGTTGCATGACTTAAATTATATTGTGTGGCTAAACACTTTCTAAACGCTTCCTCTGTCCCAGATACTGTACCAACTGCTTTACAAGTGTTATTTCATTATATCCTGAGGCAAAATTGAATGTAAGCTAATGTACAGAAGTGAAGTGAAAGGAGTGCTATGGACATTCCAGTTTGAGTGCAAAAACTAGTCAAATGGAAGAAAAAGATTTAATAAAATAATTAGAAGCCATTATGGTATTTTGTCGAGCACAGGACAGGAAACTTGAAACAAATTTGCCGAGAGAAAGTCAAGAACTTCTACGCTGCTGGGGCTGCTAAGTCGCTTCAATCGTGTATGATTCTGTGAGACCCAGAGACGGCAGTCCACCAGGCTCCCCTGTCCCTGGGATTCTCCAGGCAAGAACACTGGAGTGGGTTGCCATTTCCTTCTCCAATGGATGAAAGTGAAAAGTGAAAGTGAAGTCATTCAGTCATGTCCGACTCCTAGCGACCCCATGGACTGCAGCCTACCAGCCTCCTCTGTCCATGGGATTTGCCAGGCAAGAGTACTGGAGTGGGGTGCCATTGCCTTCTCCAAGAACTTCTATAGACGCCGCCATATTCATTCACTGAGATTTTGCAGGGATAGTTCCCTTGTGAATGGCAAAGACCTGCTGGAGCAGATCTTTTGAATTTTTCTTCTTTTCTCTGTCCCCTCTGGTGCTCACCTAGTTCAAACCTTGGTGATTCCTTACCTGGACTATTGCAGTAGACTCCTATTTGGTCTCACTGCCTCCGATCTAGCTGCTCCTCCAACACCAACCCATGTCATTTTCCACACTGGCAACAGAATCACCTTTGTAAAACGCATACCTAACTTGGTCAACCATGTCCAAATCCTTCAGTGAGCCTCCATCAAGGACAGGGTGAAGTCTCAGCAGCCTTTCTGGTGTACAAGTTCCCCAACAGTCTGGCCTGTCTTCTCGCCTCACTCCCTTTATCTACCTCCAGAAATACCATGTTACATTTAGCTCTCCAAATACATGAGGCTACTTCATCCTCTGGGGCCATTGCCTACACCACCACTTTTGCCTGGAATCACTGGGACACAGTAGGCGTCATGAATACAGGGACTCTCTCTCTTACTCTCAGAAACCGACACAGACTTCCAGTGTGTTTGGGACTGAGGCCCCTTCATTTCTTCTCTTTCCTCTGTGTGTTACTGCCATACCCAGCATGGGTCTCAGGAAATGTGTCTTCCGCTGCTAGACAGGAAGGGGTTGCAGTTTGTAACTGAAGACAATTCTATATTCATCTCTGTTAGGAATAACTATTTAACATGAGGTCTAACAGGGCTCACTAATTTTCTTTTTTACATAAATTCCAATATATGACTTTTTCTTCTGTGCCCTTAGTCAGAAGGTATAAACTTATTTTTGGTTGTTATTGCCTATTACCAGCTGCTCTATGGTTTCCTCTGCTAAGTGTTTCACCACTTTAAATACCAGCAGTGCCATGTTAAAAATGTGTTCAGTTTTACCGAAACTTCATCCTTATCAGTTTATTGTTTTAGTACTTACTATTTCGAAAATAATGTAGTAGGCTTATGTGTGTGACAAATGGTGCTGCAGATTGTTTTTAGATATATTTCTTCAGTTTTTCTAAGCTTCTTACTTTGAAAAGAGAAAAGAAGAATCTGGAAGTATGAGAGGCGGGGGCCTCCAGGGTCTGCTGGGATGGAAACCAGGGACTCCAGGACATCTCTCTTCACTCTCCCCCACTTCCATCGTACCAACTCATTTTAACTAATAGTCCAATCCTATGCACGCACATCCTTAATTAGGATAAATAATTGAGGCGAAAACTCTTCTCTGCTTTCTCCTGTCTCAAGCAGCTTCTGTGTTTTCTCTTGTTCATGAATGATTTCTGATGTTAAGCCTTTTTAGTTTGTTTAATTGATGCTTTTTCAGTAATATGTAAGTCCTCTGGCTCTGTTTTCCTCATTTGTCATCTACTTTTGGGGTAGGAAATATGTCTGAGTGACACAAGCTCACCCACACACGCTGAAAACACACCTTTTAAGAAGCGAATTGAGGTGGGAGTCTTTATGAACAGAGCCTCTCACTGCTCATTTCCACATGAATCCTGCGATGTTAATAAAGCCTTCAGGAGGCGGTGGGAAGAGGCATCGGGAAGGGGCAAAGGAAGCACGTGTCAGCTATTCCAGCCCTCATCATACTTTCTGTGTGGACAGCACATCACATTTGGCTGGAGCTGAAAAGCAAAATCCTATATTTAATGAGCCAGTAAAATGCCTGGAGCACCAGTGGGCTTGGGGAGGCTTGACTTTCCACTAAGCTAAAAGCCAGTAATTGAGCCTGTGTGCCAGCTGAGACCTGGAGGTTTCTGCTGAAAGAGCCACGGCTTTCACGATTTTTTTCTTCTTTCCCTCTCACGTGCAGCCAGCTTCTGATGAGGACTCCGATTCTCCCGGGAGTCAACTGCTATACCTAAATTATTTTGATTAACCCTTAACTCTGAGAGTCTCCATTTACTGACATGCTGCATTGATGGCCATGCTCCTGTGTAAATGCCTGAGTGGGGGCAGTGATAAAACAGGTCTATTACCAAGGGATGAGGTTGAGCTATTTTTTTTTTTTTAAGCTTGAAATAGAACTATAAGTGTGTCTGCCTCAGGAAGACACAAGGGAGAGGAAAACAGTAGCGCCAAAGACCATTTTGTATCATTTTAAGCAACCCCCCCACCCCCTTCAAATGGCAAGTTTAGCTGTGAGATTGCTTTAGGGAGAATGTTTTTTAAAACATTGTATGGACTCCACTTCTCAATCACATCTTTCAACACTTTTCATTGTATATCTGGCCCCTCATTCCCATAGTCCTCACTATGTATGCCTGAGTTAGAGTGGATTCTGCTGAGAGTTTTACAGGAATGCTTTCTTGAGCTTTTGAGGCTAGTGGTAGAGAGTGTTGAGGCATTTAAGAAAATTAAAATACAACAAAACAAACATTATTGTCTTAGTCCATTCAGGCTGCTGTAACAGAATACCACAGGCTGGGTAGCTTATAAACAATAGACATTTATTTCCGAGTTCTGGAGTCTTGGGAAGTCAAAGATCAAGGCGCCTACAGATTCAGTGACTGTTGAGAGCTTTATCCCTGGTTTATAGATGATCATTTTCTTAATGTATGCATAATATCTCTTTTATAAGGGCACTAATCCCATTCAACCGCCTGACCTAATCACATCCCAAAGGCCCTGCCTCCCAAACCCATTATGCTGGACCTTAGGAACTAATATATGAATCTAAGGAGGCAAAAACCTCCAGTCTCTAGCAACTATGATAGATTAATTCAGCTAGTCTCTAGCCATTGTGAAAAACTAGTTCAGCTACATCTGTGGACATAAAAGGCTAGTAATGTGACGACTTTTGAACTTGATCCAGAACCTGGATCCTATGGTGTGTGACATGATAAAAGAAATCAATTATAGGACCGAAGTCCCCTGAGACTTTGGTTGAGTTTTTCAAGGTGTAGAAGGTGAGATTCAGGGAAACATTCTCTAAGATTCGCCTGTCAAGCTTAATAGACAGCTGTGATTTGCTGTCGTTCTTGCTGTTTAGCCGCTAAGTTGTGTCGACTCCTGTGACCCCTACGGACTATAGCCCGCTCTGTCCCTGGGATTTCCCAGGCAAGAATACTGGAGCAGGTTGCCATTTCCTTCCCCAGGGGTCTTCCAAACCCAAGCATTGAGCCTGTGGCTCCTGCATTGACAGGCGGATTCCTTACCACTGAGACACCTGGGTAGCTGTGTTTGCAGGTAACTGTGATTGCACACCCCGGAATTTCATGGACAGCAAGTATTGGTCACCTGATGCAAAGAGCCAACTCACTGGGAAAAACCCTGATGCTGGGAAAGATTGGGGACAGGGGGAGAAGGGAGTGACAGAGGATGCTGGTGCTGCTGCTAAGTCGCTTTAGTCATGTCCGAGTCTGTGCGACCCCATAGACAGTAGCCCACCAGGCTTCCCCGTCCCTGGGATTCTCCAGGCAAGAACACTGGAGTGGGTTGCCATTTCCTTCTCCAGTGCAGGAAAGCGAAAAGTGAAAGTGAAGTCGCTCAGTCGTGTCCGACTCTTCGAGACCCCATGGACCGTAGCCCACCAGGCTCCTCCTCCATCCATGGGATTTCCCAGGCAAGAGTACTGGAGTGGGTTGCCATAGCCTTCTCCGACTTCACTTAATAGCAATTAAGAAAAAGCCCTCTGGCTTCCGTGTGGAGCGGGCACTAGAGAAGATAGTTGGGGAGGGGGCGAGCAGAGACCCAAGAGTGTCAGGCCTTCCCTCGGCCCTAGACCCAGCCTGCTTCTGACCTTCAAGGCAGCTGCAGAGATTCAGACCCCAATCACACTTTTGGTCAGGGGGCGGTTCCAAGGCCCGAGTTGCGGCATCCGAGCGAAGGGGTGGGGCTGGGGAGGGAACTGCCCCCACCATCTCTCACTACTGGCCCGCCCCGATGGCCCCGCCCCTACGGCCGCCCCGCCCCCAGCCCCGCCTCTCCCCAGCTGCTGGCTGGAGGAAGCCAGGCTCCGGGCTGCGATCCTGGGCTGCTCTTTCCTTCCTTGTTGCTTTTCCCTGCCCATGTGGCTGAGGCTGNTCGTCAGTCGTGTCCGACTGTGTGTGACCCCACAGACTGCAGCCCACCAGGCTCCCCCGTCCCTGGGATTCTCCAGACAAGAACACTGGAGTGGGTTGCCATTTCCTTCTCCAGTGCATGAAAATGAAAAGTGAAAGTGAAGTCTCTCAGTCATGTCCGACTCTTAGCGACTCCATGGACTGGAGCCCACCAGGCTCCTCTGTCCATGGGAGTTTCCAGGCAAGAGTACTGGAGTGGGGTGCCATTGCCTTCTCCGCGTTTGTTAATAATATAGTTATATAAGATAAAAGGGTTTGTTTAGCATATTTTAGTGAGGAAATAACTCCCCTCCAACCTATATTTTCCGGCTGTATTTACACACATAGTTCTTCCCTGTAGCTCCAAAGATAAAGAATCTGCCTGTAATGCAGGGGACCCAAGTTTGATCCCTGGGTCAAGAAGATCCTCTGGAGAAGTGAATGGCAATCCACTCCAGAATTCTGGCCTGGAGAATCCCATGGACAGAGGAGCCTGGCGGGCTGCAGTCTATGGGGTCACAGAGTCGGACATGACTGAGCAACTAACATTACTGCTACTATGTACACATAGTTTGGCCCGTTGAGAAACTCAGAAACTCATCTTCTGGAGCCAGCTCCGGTCTTCTCTCCTTCTCCTCTCCCTGCTACCCACCTCCCCTGCACCAATCTCATTTCACTTGAAAGTTAGAATTGAAACTTCAGAAGAAGTCAAAAGAAATGAAAAAATTGCAGATCAAGGAGGCAGATAATTAGTAAGAGATGAGTGAGGCCTGCAACATACTTCTTAGATCCCCCTAACTATCCAAAGTTGAAGGGGCTTCCAAGTTCCTGTATGGAATTCCTCAGTTGTTAGAAATTTCACATTTTCCTCTGTAACTGAGAACTTTTCCCCTCAAACTAGATTCTTTTTCATCAAGATACATTCAAAAAACTTGTTTAGGGAAATAAAAATTTCATTTGTATCCATTAAAAATGAAGTTGACACATATATTTGTAAAACTGAATCACTTTGCTATACATCTAAAATTAACACAACATTGTAAATCAACTATATTTCAACTTAAAAAGTTAAAATAAATTGCCTTATCACCATTGAAAATAACTGGAATCAGTAATAGCTGATGTAATTAATGTAGTCACTGTATTGACATTATAAAAAATTTATTAAAATAAGTTCCTTCTAGAGATTCACTTTAAAAGTGAGAACTGGTTTACTTGACTTTAAGTTTTCAAATCAAACCATGTACTTTAACACTAATACTTGTCACGATTGTTCTTGAACGAAGGTATGCATGAACTAGAATCAGCAGACAGACTTGTGAAAACACAGATTGCTGGGCCCCATTCTGAGTTCCTGATTCAGCACACCGTGGGCTAAGGCCAGAGAATTTTTGAATTTCAGAAAGTTCCAAGGTATAAAGAAGAATTCTAAAGCTGTCTCACCCAAACCCATGCTCTCCTTACTCAATCAAATTCCAGACTGGGAACCCCTGTGAAGGGATTTTGCTGAGGGAATTCAGGTGTTACTAATCAACTGACTGTAGGTTGTCCTGGAGGTTCTGAGTGGGTCCACTGTAATCACGTGAGCCCTTCACAGTGGAAGGCACGGTCAGCGCAGAGAAACCTTCACCGTGCCCTTGCTGGTTTCAAAGATGGAGGAGGAGGCTATAAGGCAAGGTCGAGGTCAGCTTCTAGAAACAGACAGCCCCAGACAGCTCAAGAAAACAGGGGCTTTAGTCCAACAAGGAACTGAACTGATTGGAAAGTGAAAACTTAGTCGCACAGTCACGTCTGACTCTTTGCGATCCCATGGACTGTAGCCCGCCATGTCCTCTGTCCTTGGAATTACTGGAGACAAGAGTGCTGGAGTGGGTTGCCATTTCCTTCTCCATACAACCGGTGTAAATCTGAAAGTGGATTCATCCCTAGAGCTTCTAGAAGTGCGGCCCTGACAACAGCTTGACTCTGGCCCCATGAAGACTCCAAGCAGAGAACCAGCTGAGCCACGCCGGATCCAGGCATCTGACATACAGATAATACTTTGTGTTATTTATCTTTTAAGCGGTTATTTACTTCTTTGGCTGCACAGGGTCTTAGCTGTGGCATGCGGAATTTTTCTTTGTTTTAGTTGCGGCCTGCGAGATCTTTATTTGGCATGCAACTCTTAGCTGCAGCACGTGGGGTCTAGTTCCCTAGCCAGGGATGGAACCGGGGCCCCCTGCATGGAGAGTGGGAAGTCCTGCCTGGACCACCAGGAAAGTCCCTCATTTGTGTTATTTTAATTATTAAATTTGTGGTGCTTGTTAACAGTGGCAATTGAAATCTAATACACGTGGTAATACTGGTGCTGCTGGTCCCAGGAACACAATTTGAGAATCATTGTTTTCCGTTATGTAAGTATTCTCTTATCACCAGTTTAGAGACATCTGAAAAAGTTAAATCACTTACCATGTTTTTCTTATTTCAGGGAATGGACTCAGAGGGGAAGGCTTCTATTTTATTGTTTAAACTGAAAATAACATTTAAAATGTTTAGGAGAGTACTTAGCCCTTGCGAAGCCAAAATATATGTGGCTTAATCTGATTCCCCTTATAGTTTTTTATATATAATTTAAGTCCCAGTAATTGTCTTTTAATGATTCATAGAGATAAGTAGAAATAGATTTTAGTGTTAGAACATTTTTCTATTTAAAAACCTTAAAACACTATGGATGATTTGGGAATTGTTTCTGCTTTTTTTTTTTTTTTTNTTCTTTTCTCTGTCCCCTCTGGTGCTCACCTAGTTCAAACCTTGGTGATTCCTTACCTGGACTATTGCAGTAGACTCCTATTTGGTCTCACTGCCTCCGATCTAGCTGCTCCTCCAACACCAACCCATGTCATTTTCCACACTGGCAACAGAATCACCTTTGTAAAACGCATACCTAACTTGGTCAACCATGTCCAAATCCTTCAGTGAGCCTCCATCAAGGACAGGGTGAAGTCTCAGCAGCCTTTCTGGTGTACAAGTTCCCCAACAGTCTGGCCTGTCTTCTCGCCTCACTCCCTTTATCTACCTCCAGAAATACCATGTTACATTTAGCTCTCCAAATACATGAGGCTACTTCATCCTCTGGGGCCATTGCCTACACCACCACTTTTGCCTGGAATCACTGGGACACAGTAGGCGTCATGAATACAGGGACTCTCTCTCTTACTCTCAGAAACCGACACAGACTTCCAGTGTGTTTGGGACTGAGGCCCCTTCATTTCTTCTCTTTCCTCTGTGTGTTACTGCCATACCCAGTACGGGTCTCAGGAAATGTGTCTTCCGCTGCTAGACAGGAAGGGGTTGCAGTTTGTAACTGAAGACAATTCTATATTCATCTCTGTTAGGAATAACTATTTAACATGAGGTCTAACAGGGCTCACTAATTTTCTTTTTTACATAAATTCCAATATATGACTTTTTCTTCTGTGCCCTTAGTCAGAAGGTATAAACTTATTTTTGGTTGTTATTGCCTATTACCAGCTGCTCTATGGTTTCCTCTGCTAAGTGTTTCACCACTTTAAATACCAGCAGTGCCATGTTAAAAATGTGTTCAGTTTTACCGAAACTTCATCCTTATCAGTTTATTGTTTTAGTACTTACTATTTCGAAAATAATGTAGTAGGCTTATGTGTGTGACAAATGGTGCTGCAGATTGTTTTTAGATATATTTCTTCAGTTTTTCTAAGCTTCTTACTTTGAAAGAGAAAAGAAGAATCTGGAAGTATGAGAGGCGGGGGCCTCCAGGGTCTGCTGGGATGGAAACCAGGGACTCCAGGACATCTCTCTTCACTCTCCCCCACTTCCATCGTACCAACTCATTTTAACTAATAGTCCAATCCTATGCACGCACATCCTTAATTAGGATAAATAATTGAGGCGAAAACTCTTCTCTGCTTTCTGCTGTCTCAAGCAGCTTCTGTGTTTTCTCTTGTTCATGAATGATTTCTGATGTTAAGCCTTTTTAGTTTGTTTAATTGATGCTTTTTCAGTAATATGTAAGTCCTCTGGCTCTGTTTTCCTCATTTGTCATCTACTTTTGGGGTAGGAAATATGTCTGAGTGACACAAGCTCACCCACACACGCTGAAAACACACCTTTTAAGAAGCGAATTGAGGTGGGAGTCTTTATGAACAGAGCCTCTCACTGCTCATTTCCACATGAATCCTGCGATGTTAATAAAGCCTTCAGGAGCCGGTGGGAAGAGGCATCGGGAAGGGGCAAAGGAAGCACGTGTCAGCTATTCCAGCCCTCATCATACTTTCTGTGTGGACAGCACATCACATTTGGCTGGAGCTGAAAAGCAAAATCCTATATTTAATGAGCCAGTAAAATGCCTGGAGCACCAGTGGGCTTGGGGAGGCTTGACTTTCCACTAAGCTAAAAGCCAGTAATTGAGCCTGTGTGCCAGCTGAGACCTGGAGGTTTCTGCTGAAAGAGCCACGGCTTTCACGATTTTTTTCTTCTTTCCCTCTCACGTGCAGCCAGCTTCTGATGAGGACTCCGATTCTCCCGGGAGTCAACTGCTATACCTAAATTATTTTGATTAACCCTTAACTCTGAGAGTCTCCATTTACTGACATGCTGCATTGATGGCCATGCTCCTGTGTAAATGCCTGAGTGGGGGCAGTGATAAAACAGGTCTATTACCAAGGGATGAGGTTGAGCTATTTTTTTTTTTTTAAGCTTGAAATAGAACTATAAGTGTGTCTGCCTCAGGAAGACACAAGGGAGAGGAAAACAGTAGCGCCAAAGACCATTTTGTATCATTTTAAGCAACCCCCCCACCCCCTTCAAATGGCAAGTTTAGCTGTGAGATTGCTTTAGGGAGAATGTTTTTTAAAACATTGTATGGACTCCACTTCTCAATCACATCTTTCAACACTTTTCATTGTATATCTGGCCCCTCATTCCCATAGTCCTCACTATGTATGCCTGAGTTAGAGTGGATTCTGCTGAGAGTTTTACAGGAATGCTTTCTTGAGCTTTTGAGGCTAGTGGTAGAGAGTGTTGAGGCATTTAAGAAAATTAAAATACAACAAAACAAACATTATTGTCTTAGTCCATTCAGGCTGCTGTAACAGAATACCACAGGCTGGGTAGCTTATAAACAATAGACATTTATTTCCGAGTTCTGGAGTCTTGGGAAGTCAAAGATCAAGGCGCCTACAGATTCAGTGACTGTTGAGAGCTTTATCCCTGGTTTATAGATGATCATTTTCTTAATGTATGCATAATATCTCTTTTATAAGGGCACTAATCCCATTCAACCGCCTGACCTAATCACATCCCAAAGGCCCTGCCTCCCAAACCCATCATGCTGAACCTTAGGAACTAATATATGAATCTAAGGGGGCAAAAACCTCCAGTCTCTAGCAACTATGATAGATTAATTCAGCTAGTCTCTAGCCATTGTGAAAAACTAGTTCAGCTACATCTGTGGACATAAAAGGCTAGTAATGTGACGACTTTTGAACTTGATCCAGAACCTGGATCCTATGGTGTGTGACATGATAAAAGAAATCAATTATAGGACCGAAGTCCCCTGAGACTTTGGTTGAGTTTTTCAAGGTGTAGAAGGTGAGATTCAGGGAAACATTCTCTAAGATTCGCCTGTCAAGCTTAATAGACAGCTGTGATTTGCTGTCGTTCTTGCTGTTTAGCCGCTAAGTTGTGTCGACTCCTGTGACCCCTACGGACTATAGCCCGCTCTGTCCCTGGGATTTCCCAGGCAAGAATACTGGAGCAGGTTGCCATTTCCTTCCCCAGGGGTCTTCCAAACCCAAGCATTGAGCCTGTGGCTCCTGCATTGACAGGCGGATTCCTTACCACTGAGACACCTGGGTAGCTGTGTTTGCAGGTAACTGTGATTGCACACCCCGGAATTTCATGGACAGCAAGTATTGGTCACCTGATGCAAAGAGCCAACTCACTGGGAAAAACCCTGATGCTGGGAAAGATTGGGGACAGGGGGAGAAGGGAGTGACAGAGGATGCTGGTGCTGCTGCTAAGTCGCTTTAGTCATGTCCGAGTCTGTGCGACCCCATAGACAGTAGCCCACCAGGCTTCCCCGTCCCTGGGATTCTCCAGGCAAGAACACTGGAGTGGGTTGCCATTTCCTTCTCCAGTGCAGGAAAGTGAAAAGTGAAAGTGAAGTCACTTAGTCGTGTCCGACTCTTTGAAACCCTACGCACCATAGCCCACCAGGCTCCTCCGCCCATGGGATTTCCCAGGCAAGAGTACTGGAGTGGGGCAGAGGATGAGATGGTTAGATAGCATCACAGACTCAATGGACCAGAGTTCAAGCAAACTCCAGGAGACAGTGAAGGACAGGGAAGTCTGGTGTGCTGCAGTCCATGGGGCTGGAAAGAGTCAGACATGACTGAACCACTGAAGCAATGTATATTATATGACAGGCTAGAGCGTTTATTAATCACACATCATCGTCAGTCGTGTCCGACTGTGTGTGACCCCACAGACTGCAGCCCACCAGGCTCCCCCGTCCCTGGGATTCTCCAGACAAGAACACTGGAGTGGGTTGCCATTTCCTTCTCCAGTGCATGAAAATGAAAAGTGAAAGTGAAGTCTCTCAGTCATGTCCGACTCTTAGCGACTCCATGGACTGGAGCCCACCAGGCTCCTCTGTCCATGGGAGTTTCCAGGCAAGAGTACTGGAGTGGGGTGCCATTGCCTTCTCCGCGTTTGTTAATAATATAGTTATATAAGATAAAAGGGTTTGTTTAGCATATTTTAGTGAGGAAATAACTCCCCTCCAACCTATATTTTCCGGCTGTATTTACACACATAGTTCTTCCCTGTAGCTCCAAAGATAAAGAATCTGCCTGTAATGCAGGGGACCCAAGTTTGATCCCTGGGTCAAGAAGATCCTCTGGAGAAGTGAATGGCAATCCACTCCAGAATTCTGGCCTGGAGAATCCCATGGACAGAGGAGCCTGGCGGGCTGCAGTCTATGGGGTCACAGAGTCGGACATGACTGAGCAACTAACATTACTGCTACTATGTACACATAGTTTGGCCCGTTGAGAAACTCAGAAACTCATCTTCTGGAGCCAGCTCCGGTCTTCTCTCCTTCTCCTCTCCCTGCTACCCACCTCCCCTGCACCAATCTCATTTCACTTGAAAGTTAGAATTGAAACTTCAGAAGAAGTCAAAAGAAATGAAAAAATTGCAGATCAAGGAGGCAGATAATTAGTAAGAGATGAGTGAGGCCTGCAACATACTTCTTAGATCCCCCTAACTATCCAAAGTTGAAGGGGCTTCCAAGTTCCTGTATGGAATTCCTCAGTTGTTAGAAATTTCACATTTTCCTCTGTAACTGAGAACTTTTCCCCTCAAACTAGATTCTTTTTCATCAAGATACATTCAAAAAACTTGTTTAGGGAAATAAAAATTTCATTTGTATCCATTAAAAATGAAGTTGACACATATATTTGTAAAACTGAATCACTTTGCTATACATCTAAAATTAACACAACATTGTAAATCAACTATATTTCAACTTAAAAAGTTAAAATAAATTGCCTTATCACCATTGAAAATAACTGGAATCAGTAATAGCTGATGTAATTAATGTAGTCACTGTATTGACATTATAAAAAATTTATTAAAATAAGTTCCTTCTAGAGATTCACTTTAAAAGTGAGAACTGGTTTACTTGACTTTAAGTTTTCAAATCAAACCATGTACTTTAACACTAATACTTGTCACGATTGTTCTTGAACGTAGGTATGCATGAACTAGAATCAGCAGACAGACTTGTGAAAACACAGATTGCTGGGCCCCATTCTGAGTTCCTGATTCAGCACACCGTGGGCTAAGGCCAGAGAATTTTTGAATTTCAGAAAGTTCCAAGGTATAAAGAAGAATTCTAAAGCTGTCTCACCCAAACCCATGCTCTCCTTACTCAATCAAATTCCAGACTGGGAACCCCTGTGAAGGGATTTTGCTGAGGGAATTCAGGTGTTACTAATCAACTGACTGTAGGTTGTCCTGGAGGTTCTGAGTGGGTCCACTGTAATCACGTGAGCCCTTCACAGTGGAAGGCACGGTCAGCGCAGAGAAACCTTCACCGTGCCCTTGCTGGTTTCAAAGATGGAGGAGGAGGCTATAAGGCAAGGTCGAGGTCAGCTTCTAGAAACAGACAGCCCCAGACAGCTCAAGAAAACAGGGGCTTTAGTCCAACAAGGAACTGAACTGATTGGAAAGTGAAAACTTAGTCGCACAGTCACGTCTGACTCTTTGCGATCCCATGGACTGTAGCCCGCCATGTCCTCTGTCCTTGGAATTACTGGAGACAAGAGTGCTGGAGTGGGTTGCCATTTCCTTCTCCATACAACCGGTGTAAATCTGAAAGTGGATTCATCCCTAGAGCTTCTAGAAGTGCGGCCCTGACAACAGCTTGACTCTGGCCCCATGAAGACTCCAAGCAGAGAACCAGCTGAGCCACGCCGGATCCAGGCATCTGACATACAGATAATACTTTGTGTTATTTATCTTTTAAGCGGTTATTTACTTCTTTGGCTGCACAGGGTCTTAGCTGTGGCATGCGGAATTTTTCTTTGTTTTAGTTGCGGCCTGCGAGATCTTTATTTGGCATGCAACTCTTAGCTGCAGCACGTGGGGTCTAGTTCCCTAGCCAGGGATGGAACCGGGGCCCCCTGCATGGAGAGTGGGAAGTCCTGCCTGGACCACCAGGAAAGTCCCTCATTTGTGTTATTTTAATTATTAAATTTGTGGTGCTTGTTAACAGTGGCAATTGAAATCTAATACACGTGGTAATACTGGTGCTGCTGGTCCCAGGAACACAATTTGAGAATCATTGTTTTCCGTTATGTAAGTATTCTCTTATCACCAGTTTAGAGACATCTGAAAAAGTTAAATCACTTACCATGTTTTTCTTATTTCAGGGAATGGATTCAGAGGGGAAGGCTTCTATTTTATTGTTTAAACTGAAAATAACATTTAAAATGTTTAGGAGAGTACTTAGCCCTTGCGAAGCCAAAATATATGTGGCTTAATCTGATTCCCCTTATAGTTTTTTATATATAATTTAAGTCCCAGTAATTGTCTTTTAATGATTCATAGAGATAAGTAGAAATAGATTTTAGTGTTAGAACATTTTTCTATTTAAAAACCTTAAAACACTATGGATGATTTGGGAATTGTTTCTGCTTTTTTTTTTTTTTTT
>SJYX01012095.1:0-24783 GCA_006410675.1 Oreotragus oreotragus
AAGAGAAAATTAGAGAGAATCATATTTTGGAGTACCTTTAAAGGTATCTGACAATTTTTTTTTTTAATTTTTAGTCTAACATTAGGATGCTGCTGTATTTATTAATGAAAAATACAGTTAGGTTATAAAAATCCTTATTTAGAAGTCTTCATGCGTTCGTTATTTGGGCCTTGCCACTTGTCTTGAGGAATCTTAGTTCCTCAACCAGGGATCACACCCAGGCCCTCTGCAGTGGAAGCATGGAGTCCTAACCACTGGACTACCGGGGGAATCCCCCATTTATTCATTAAGCTTAGATTTAGATAAGTAATAATGTCTTCTTGTGTTTATATAATGTTATGTTGTTAGCAAAAATGATACGCCCATTCCATTTCTTCCTCATCTTTCTTAACTTCATAAAAGTGATTCATTTTCATCAGAATATTTTAGTAAATGCATAAGTGAGGGGAGAAGCAACCTCAGTTTTTACATGTATTAAACTGTATTTCAAGCCCTCAACTTTATGAACCTTATTAATAGACATGATTGATGTGGTAGGTACACTATAGTAGTCCAAGGTTTCTAAGTACAAAGTTTATACCCCCTATAGTAGTTTGATACTGTTTATGATATCGCAAGCAAAAAACTGAGGCTATCCATTCCGACTTTTAGAGTAAGAACTGATTAGCATGTACTTCATCACAAAAAACCTTAGTTATGAAAAATTCTTCCTCTAATTTGCCCAGTGATGATCTGGGTCTTCTTACTCCCTTTCTTTCCCTCTCTCTTTCTCTCGTGTTAATCAGTGGAATCACTTTGTCTGTTTCCACCTTTGACGCTGGGTCTGTGATGGGTAGTGTGTGCCTTCACCCATAAGCGAGGGTCTCATTCCTATCTAGATCACAATGAAATTATCAGGGTTAATTGTCAATCACCATAAGGGCCTTTGTATTCCTCTGATCCAGAAGCTGCATAAATAGAGGTCATGATTCTCATTCTTTTTTTCTCACGATAAATGAAGGGGATGTTTCATGGTGATTTGAGGGGTTAAATTATTTAAAAGGTGGAGACCACCATAGCTAACACAAGCGATAAAAAACACAGATACTTCTGTAGCAGGTCACTTTAATTTGAATAAAGCGGTTTCCATTTTGTAAGGAAGCGGTTCTTCCCCAAGCTAACTCTGAATCCCACCAGTCACAGAGTCACAGGCAGGAAGTTTTCTGCATGGTCCTGGCGGGGCTTGTTTGGCTGGGCTGCTGCACAACAGTGGTTAACCCCGGGGAGCTGCCTTTCAGGATTTTAATGGTGCTGTAAAAGCGGGACAGGTGGATGTGAAATTCACCCAGGAAGAAATTTCATAGGAAGAACTCCTATCGGCCATAATAAGGGAAATAGTAATCTGATGAGGAAAGACAAGAGTGCTCCCACCCGAGCTTCTGGGTTTTCTGAAACCAGACCGGATCCCGTCTCTCTGGGAATCTCACCTGACTGGCTCCTCCACGTGGTCTGCAGCATCCCAAACTCCTTCCCACAGAACTTCCCACACTGCACTGTGACTGCCAGCCGTTTCTTCCCACTCAGCTCAAATGAGCAACAGCTGTGTCTTACTCATCTACCTAGTGTGGCGCCTAGCACACAGAAACTAATCAACAAGGGTATGTTTCAGTTAAAAGCATATTTTGGGGGGATGAATCTTTTTGGAGTAGATGGAAAATACCATGATATGGCATTATGGCACATGTAGGCAAAGGTGCTGTGCTTAGTTGCTCAGTTGTGTCCGACTCTTTGTGACCCCATGGACTGTGGCCTGCCAACTCTCCTGTCCATGGGATTCTCCAGGCAAGAAAACTGGAGTGGGTTGCCTTTTTCTTCTCCAGGGGAACTTCCCAAACTAGGGACTGAACCCAGGTCTTCCTCATCGCAGGCGGATTCTTTAATGTGTGAGCCGCCAGAGGAGCCCTATGTCGGCAAAATCTCAATAAAACTATAAACCACCAACAGCCAATTAATATTTACCATTTGATACGTAAATAGCTTAAACATTGGGGGATTATTCATTGTTCAAACATTGAATATTTTATAGGCTGTGGTACTAATTTTGAAATTGTAAAAAGTGAAATAGCTCCTGGAATATAGTAAATAACAGCCCTGTCTTGGCAAAGGGGCTCACGTAACTCAATGAAGCTATGAGCCATGCCATGCAGGGCCACCCAAGATGGATGGTTCGTAGTGAAGAGTTCTGACAAAACGTGGTCCACTGGAGGAGGGAAGGGCAACTCATTCCGGTATTCTTGCCACGAGAATCTCATGGACTGTATGAAAAGGCAAAAAGATAGGACACCGAAGATGAGCTGCCCAGGTTGGAAAGTGTTCAGTATGCTGCTGGGAAGAGCGGAGGGCAATTACTAACAGCTCCAGAAAGAATGAGGCAGCTGGGCCAAGGGGAAATGATGCTCACTCGTGGATGTGTCTGGGGGTCAAAGTAAAGTCTGATGCTGTAAAGAACAATACTGCATTGGAATCTGGAATGTTAGATCCATGAATCAAGGTAAACTGGAAGTGGTCAGGTAGGAGATGGCAAGAGTGAACATCGACATGTTAGGAATCAGTGAACGGGAAATGGAAAATTTAATTCAGATGACCATTATATCTACTACTGTGGGCAAGAATCCCTTAGAAGAAATGGAGTAGCCATCATGGTCAACAGATGAATCTGAGAAGCAGTACTTGGGTGAAGTCTCAAAAACAACAGAATGATCTTGGTTAACTTTCAAGACAAACCATTCAGAATCACAGTATCCAAGTCTATGCCCCAGCCACTAATGCTGAAGGAACTGAAGTTGACCAGTTTTATGAAGACTTACAAGACCTTCTAGATCTAACACCCAGAAAGATGTCCTTTTCATCATAGGGGACTGGAATGCAAAAGTAGGAAGTCAAGAGATACCCAGCATAGCAGGCAAGTTTGGCCTTGAAGCAGGGCAAAGACTAACAGTTTTGTCAAGAGCACATGCTGGCCATAGCAAATGCCCTTTCCCAACAACACAAGAGATGCCTCTACACATCACCAGAGGGCCAATACTGAAATCAGATTGATTATGCTCTTTGCAGCTGAAGATGGAGAAGCTCTGTGTAGTCAGTTAAAAAAAAAAGAGAGAGACTGAGTTGACCATGGCTCAGGTCATGAGCTTATTGCCAAATAGAGACTTAAGTTGAAGAAAGACCTAGGGAAAATGACTAGGTCATTCAGGTATGACCTAAATCAAATCCCTTATGATTATACAATGGAGGTGATGGATCGATTCAAGGGATTAGATCTGGCAGACAGACTGCCTGAAGAACTACGGACAGAGGTTTGTGACATTGTACAGGAGGCAGTGACCAAAACCATCCCCAAGGAAGAGAAAAACAAGAAGGCAAAGAGGTTGTCTGAGAAGGCTTTACAAATAGCTGAGAAAAGAAGAGAATCCAAAAGCAAGGGAGAAAGGGAAAGACCTACCCAAGTGAAGGCAGAGTTCCAGAGAATAGGAAAGAGAAAGAAGAAGGCCTTCTTAAATGAACAATGCAAAGAAGTAAGGGGAAACAACAGAATGGGAAAGACAACCGATCTCTTAAAAAAAATTGGAACTATCAAGGGAACATTTTATGCAAAGATGGGCACCGTAAAGAATAGAAATGGTAAGAACCTAACAGAAACAGACGGGATTAAAGAGAGGTGGCAAGAATACACAGAGAACTGTACAAAAAAGATCTCCATGACCCGGACAACCACGATGGTGTGCTCACTCACCTAGAGCAGGACATCCTGAAGTGTGGAGTCAAGTGGGCCTTAGGAAGCATCACTATGAACAAAGCTAGTGGAGGTGATGGACTTCCAACTGAGCTAATTCAAATCCTAAAGATGATGCTGGGAGAGTGCTGCACTCAATATGTCAGCAAATGTGGAAAACTCAGCAGTGGCCACAGGACTGGAAAAGGTCAGTTTTCATTCCAGTCCCCAAGAATAGCAATGCCAAAGAATGCTCAAACTACGTTACAGTTGCACTCACTTTACACATTAGCAAAGTTATGCTCAAAATCTTTCAAGTTAGGCTTCAGCAGTGCGTGAACTGTGACCTTCCAGATGTACCAGCTGGATTTAGAAAAGGCAGAGGAACCAGAGGTCAAATTGTCAGCATTCACTGGAGCATCGAGAAAGCAAGGGAGTTCCAGAAAAACAGCTACTTGTGTTTCATTACCTACGCTAAAGACTTTGACTGTGTGGATCACAACACACTGTGGAAAATTCTTAAAGAGATGGGAGCACCAGACCTACCTCCTAAGAACCCTGAGTGCGGGTCAACAAGCAGCAGTTAGAACCAGACACGAAACAACAGGCTGATTCCAAGTTGGGAAAGGAGTGCGTCAAGGCTGTGTATGGTTGCTCTGCTTATTTAACTTAGATGCAAAGTGCTGCAGTGCTGTGCTAAGTCGCTTCAGTCGTGTCCAGCTCTTTGCTATGGACTGTAGCCTGTGAAGCTCCTCTGTCCATGGGATTCTCCAGGCAAGAATACTGGAGTGGGTCGCCATGCCCTCCTCCTGGGGATCTTCCTGAAACAGGGATCGAACCCACATCTCCTGCGTTGGCAGGTGGGTTCTTTATCACTAGCACCACCTGGGAAGCCCTATATGTAGAGAACATCATGCAAAATGCCGGGCTGGATGAATCACAAGCTGGTGTTATGACTGACGATCGATGGGAGAAATATCAACAGATATGCAGATGACACCACTCTATTAGCAGAAAGGGAAGAGGAACTAAAGAGCCTTTTGATGAGGGTGAAGGAGGAGAGTGAAAAAGGAGGCTTGAAACTCAAAAGAAAACTAAGATCATGGCATCCAGTCCCATCAGCTCATGGAAAATAGAAGGGGAAACAGTGGAAGCAGTGACAGATTTTGTTTTCTTGGGCTCCAAAATCACTAGTCAGTGACTGCAGCCATGAAATTAAGAGACAGCTGTTCCTTGGTGGCTCAGATGGTAAAGCATCTGTCTACAACGCGGGAGATCTGAGTTCGATCCCTGGGTTGGGAAGATCTGCTGGAGAAGGAAATGGCAATCCACTCCAGTACTATTGCCTGGAAAATCCCATGGACAGAGGAACCTGGTGGGCTATAGTCCATGGGGTCGTAAAGAGTTGGACACGACTGAGCGACTTCATTTCACTTCACTTTCACTTTGTTCCCTGAAAGGAAAGCTATGACCAGCATAGACAGTGTATTAAAAAGCAGAGACATCATTTTGCTGACAAAAGTCTGTCTAGTCAGAGCTATGGTTTTTCCAGTGGTCATGTATGGATGTGAGAGTTGTACCATGAAGAGAGCTGGGCCTTGAAGAATTGATGTTTTTGAACTGTGGTGCTGGAGAAGACTCTTGAGAGTCCCTTGGACTGAAAGAAGATCCAACCAGTCCATCCTACAGGAGATCAGTTCTGGGTGTTCATTGGAGGGACTGATGCTGAAGCTGAAGCTCCAGTACTTTGGCCACCTCATGTGAAGAGGTGACTCATTGGAAAAGACTCTGATGCTGGGAGGGATTGGGGGCAGGAGGAGAAGGGGTCGACAGAGGATGAGATGGCTGGATGGCATCACGGACTCGATGGACGTGAGTCTGGGTGAACTCCGGGAGTTGATGATGGACAGGGAGGCCTGGTGTGCTGCGATTCATGGGGTCGCAAAGAGTCGGACACAACTGAGCGAGTGAACAACAAAGGAATACCAGTCATTTGTTGGATTCAGTGGTTGTAGTTTAATTTTTTAGCTCTAAAAATTGTCAGTTTCTCAGTTTTAATCCTGTTACCTAGTTCTAGGTAACTGCCCGAAGTTAACCAAGTGTACAGGATCTCAAATCACACATTAAAAAAGAAGCAGCAGGAGCAGTTACGGGGCGTGTGAGCACACCTTGGTCATGCTCTCCCACCCCTTCCCAGCTGAGATACAGAGATGGCCCTGCTCACGCGTCCTCACCCTGAACGCAGTTGCTGGCCCACCGGAAGGGGTGCTGTATGAGTGAGCGAGGGAGGAGCAAGCTGACGTGCGTGTGCTCAGAGGGGAGGAAGCCAGACGAGTGAAGGCTCCCCGGATCCAGGGAGAATTCAAGCCCCAGCAGCTGGGGCCGCTCCTGTCTCCTCTCTCTCTCTCTTGCTATCATCCCGGCGGATCTGTGCTCTCTGTTCCCCCTTTTCCTAGATTCCAGCCCAATACCCTGACTTTAGAGAGCTGTTCGCCGCACCACGATCAGGCCACGGTGCTCAGCAGATTCAGCGAGTCCTAAGACTGTGCTCTTGAGCGGCGCCCAGGCTGCTTTAGTAGCATCCATAGGAACTGGAGGTTGTGTAGGAGTGCTTCTCCTGCTTACTTTATGACGCCCACTGGCCTGGGCACTGTCATCCACGCTGGTTTTCCAGGAGAATGAGGGCAGTGCTGCCCTCAGGGGGTTTGTATCCTAGCGAGATAGGCGGTAAATGCATGAACAGACAAGTGTTTCGATTTTTAAATTAATTTTTTTTTTTTAATTTTGTTTTGCCAGCCTTGCTTATCATTTTGGGCAACTGACTACTGTGTGCTAACAATTTAAAAAAGTTAAGTTCAGCTGAGTAACGCATACGTTTCTGGTTGGTCTTTGCAGCACAGAGCAAATGACTGATATCTACTTACTAAGTTATTACAATTTCCCGAACTTTAAAATTAACCCTGCTTTCTTAATTGGTGTAGACCTCTTATATGAGTTTTACTTGAAATAGTTTTCTGAAATCTTATTGGAGGCATATATATATATATATATATGAGGCTTCCCTGGTAGCTCAGTTGGTAAAGAATCTGTAATGTGGGAGACCTGGGTTTGATCCCTGGGTCTGGAAGATCCCCTGGAGATCGTATATATATATGATTTGGGTGAAATGATTGTGAATTTTCAAATTTAAGATGGCAACAATATATATTTATTAATCTAGGTTGAAAGGTAAGACGAATAATGTGACTTCTGCAAACACTGAATCATCCTCCTTAAAGCCATGCCTGTCACCATTATTCATTTCACAGCATTGTTTAGCTTTTTCCTGATAGACAGTCCCACACTTGTGATGTGCCTTGGTATTTGGACTCATTTTTGCCCACTCTGTGTTTCTTCAGTACAGCACTGCTCCTCGAGAATGATCTTCGTGATTAGACATTTGCTGATCACAGTCCCAGGTTGGAGATTTCAGTCGAAACAAAGTCCAGATACGTAAAGAGTAAGGCAGTCTCCATTGCCTAACTAAGCAGAGTTGTGCTAATCTGGCTTTTAAACCCTGGATTCAGAGCAAGCTTACAAGAGATCACCCAGTGTTCTCGGACATTCCCTAATAACGTGTGTGTGGTTTTTATATCACTGTCTTTTCTTGAGCCAGCTTGTTTGCATCTTCTTCCAAAGTTAATTCTGCGTTGATCCCTCAGGCTCTCTAATCTGCTTTTTATATGTGAAGGAATGACTTCATGGTTCAGCTCAGATCTTCTTATGCAACAGCAAGGGAAAAAGAGACAATAGGAGTGTTGATTTCTTTCTGTTTGAAATGCTGCTACATCCATGCTGTATGGAGTCACTTAGGGAAATGTGCCTTTTAAACTAATTTATCTGTGAATCATCCTTGAAACTGTTTGTCTAAGTACAAATAAAATATTTTATTCATTCCTTCATCAAATATTTACTCCTCTGTGATGGCTACCCCACTAGGTGGGGGTGCGGCAGGGACCCCAGCAGACAGTCTGTCTTCCTGTCCAGTGGGAGGAGAAACTACAATTTTCTCTTTGTGTCAGATAACAGAAGAGTGAGCTCTAGAGTTTGGTATATGTGGTTCTCTCTTCCCTTCTGTTTTTCAGAGGGTTCGAAACACAACGCTCTATATCTATCCTAAAGAAATCTGGACATAAATGAATCTAAAGGAAGTCCCAACCATTCAGTCTCACAAAAGATTTTATTACACATGCCCCCGATTTGTTTTTCCTTAGGCAGTTTTGGGGATCGTAGAAGTTAAAGAACATTCAGTCCACTCTCCTAATTAAAAATAGTCAAACAATTACAGACATAGACAAGAGCTGAAGCCCATAGACGCTTAAGTGAGTTTTGAAAGATGGCACAGTTTAGTTGCTGAGCTGGGAATATTCCTTGATCTTAATCACCAACTCTTAATCACTGGTGTTCAACTTCAGCTGAGTCAAACCAAGCAAGGGAGAAATGAATTCACCCGTACTGGTCAATACGGATGGAGTCTGGATCATTCTTACACCTACAGAATAGCTGGGAGAGGAGTGTGCCTTAGGCAAATGTATTATCTTGTCTTTCTTTTTTTAATGTTGATATTTATTTATTCTAACTGGAGGATAATCGCAATAGTATGATTTTTTTTGCCATACATCAGAATGAATCGGCCGTAGATATACACATGTCCCTTCCCTCCTGGTTGTGCCAGAGCACCAGCTTTGGGTGCCCTGCTTCATGAACTGAACTCATGCTGGTTATCTGTTTTACATACGGTAATGTATGTTTCAATGCTCCACTCTCAAATCATCCCACCCTCTCCTCCCACTGAGTCCAAAAGTCTGTTCTTTACCTCTGTGTCTTTTTTTTTGCTGCCCTGCATGTAGGATCGTCGACACCATCCTTCTAGATTCCATATATATGTGTTGCTGCTGCTGCTTAACATCTTTTGCTGCTTATATGAGGTGGCTCATTCTTGATGAGTTTTGAGATATATATGTATATATGTTTCTTCTGAAGAGGAGGGTCATTTAAATTAAACTACCGTTTAAGGCTGCACCTCACCGATCCACAGGCAAGCCTATTGGTGTTGATGAGAGATTAGTCGTGCTTTTGATGTAATCAGCCTACCCTGCTTTCTTATGCTCACATATCCTTTGAAGATTTGCCCAATAAAGATTAATTGGGAGGAGACAGTTTAGGACTGTTTTCTGCTAAGAAGCTTATACTTAAGATATGATTCTGTTGGCACGGTTTTAGAGATCATATGTGTTGAGGCAAAGGACTAAAATCTACTCTGCCAAAGTGACAAAGATGTGACGGATTAACGTAAAAGAGTTAATTTTGTTTTGTATTTCATGTTTCTCCAAGAGGATGGGATTCAAGTATAGAAGATGTGCTTACTTTGCCAGTTTCTGTAGTGATCGTAACCACAGTGAAAAAGCAGTCACAGCTAACGTGTCTGGCTTGCTGCCTCTCTGCCAGGCAGGGATAAGTGTTTTGCCTCCAGTTTTTGTTCTGTTTTCACAGCAACGTTAGGAGGAGATATGCTCTTCTTGAAGTTATAAGTATAGAAGATGTGCTTACTTTGCCAGTTTCTGTAGTGATCGTAACCACAGTGAAAAAGCAGTCACAGCTAACGTGTCTGGCTTGCTGCCTCTCTGCCAGGCAGGGATAAGTGTTTTGCCTCCAGTTTTTGTTCTGTTTTCACAGCAACGTTAGGAGGAGATATGCTCTTCTTGAAGTTATAGACATAAAAGCTGAGGTTTCAAAACTAGAGGATGTGTGCAAGACGACCCAGTAAATAGAGGGTGAGCCTAGGTCTTCTAACACAGAGGCCTGTTCTCGGACTGGAATGCTGGGCTGGCCTCGAAGTCAAGGTGGGCCTCTTTGCAGCTCACATCCTTGTTTAGAGAGGCTGACTGCCTCCATTTCACAGAGCAATTCTTCACCTCTGTGAACTCCAGATTTTTCTACTTTCTAACCAGCCTGTCTGTTTCCCAGACATCCGACTTCCCAGATATTCTGTAAAAATCTATTGTGGATTCTCTAACCTTTTAAAACACTTGGTTTTACTCCTTGCATACCTAAAAGCTGTATTCTTGTTAGCAAACTGAATGACACATTTATAAAAAAAATCCCTTGGAGGACATGGAGATGTTGAATGATCCAGGGTGATGCTGTGGCTTGTGGAGAGGATATTCACGTTTTTTTTTTCCTTGCTAACAATTTTAACTGTATTGATGTATAGTTCTGCGTGGGGGCCCCCTTACTGGAAGCTACAGGTTACGGCAGTTTCACCTTCACTGGGGGTCCGCTGACGATCACGGCTCTGAACATGTGGTGGACGGCATGAGATACGCTGCAGAGGTGAGTCAGCAGCCGTGTATTCGTGGTTCAGAGTTTTTCCCTTCTGTTTTAATCTGATTCTTATTTCCTATTGGAATATAGTTAATTTACAAAGTCATGTTACTTTCGGGCAGACAGCAAAGTGATTCAGTTACGCATGTGCATATATCTGTTCTTTTCCAGATCCTTTCCCACGTAGGTTATTGTACAGCATTGAGTAGAGTTCCTTGGGCTATACAGTAGGTCCTTATCCTTTAAAACTTTTATTGGAGCACGGGAGGACAGTTGTTTTAGGATGCTGTTAGTTTCAGGTGGTTCAGTTATACATATTCATGGAGCTTGTCTTTGTGATGGGATTTAAGGGACGCATGAGACAACTCTCTTTACACCAGATTCCTGTATCTCAGTGGCTGAAATTGCTTTATTGTGTCAGTATGAGAGTTTATCAACATGAGAGCCACAAATTCGCCCCTTCTGAGCCTTAAAGCTTAGGGTTATTATGCCCGGTTTAGAAATGAATAAACTGCAGACAGATTAAGTGGAAGGAAGGGAAAGAAACATTTGTTTCAGGCCCAACTGTGTACACACATGTAAAGTCCATATTATAGAGCTAATTGTAAATGGCAAAATTCCACTAGGGACAAAAAGTAAAGTCACAAACTCTCCTGAGCTCTACCTTACCTCTACAACCCCAAGTATTAAAATGAAGTCTCTGTTAATTCTTCAAGTCCTTGGTAAAGTAGAACCGGATGAAGCAGTCGGTGTTTTTTTCTATTGGGGAGTTACTTCTTTTCCTTATACCTGATATTCATGAATGATATTCTGCTTTTTCTAATCCTCTGGTTAAAGGATAAAGCATAATGTTCTTCGAGTTTTAATATAGTTAAATATTGCTAACACCTAGTTTTACCAGGAGATGCAAGTGAATCACTGTAGGATTCAACCAAAGCTACTTAAGTGAAAATAGATAATGTGTTCTGTGAGTCGTCTCAGCAAGACAGAGCAATGTTACCAGGCAGGTTCAATTTTTCTTCATTTTTCTCTTAGTTACTGAGGTGTGGAGTTGGGATATGCTTTCATAGCCCTGCTGATGAGAGAGATTCAGATTCAGACTTCTTTCTAGTTTTCTTTTTCCATTGGCGTGTACAGCTGCTCTCGGAAGCCATCAATCAAAGCGTCCTTTTTACCTACTAAAGCACTTTTGTTTGAGGCAGAGTGCTTAGGGTATGTGACCTGCCCTGTCCCCGGGCTGGAGGAATAAGATCTACGTCTAAAATGGACCAAAAAAAAAAAAGCCAGGAATGTGGAAAGTGGGACTCCTGAATCTGGCATCTCAGTTTATATCACCTACTGAATAGTTTTCGTGTTTGCTTCCTTTGCTTTTGTGTTCTAAATTTGACATCTTGTTCTAAATCTCAGGAGCTTTGTGGGGATTGAGAGCTGGCTTTGGGTCACTGTCTTGTAATTTTCCTAAGTCGCTTAGGCAAGTCGGTCGCCTTATTTTATGGTCATCACGCCTTCTAGCCTCCTACCCTTGAGAGCACACGCTGAGAGAGGCCGACCGTGCGCTGGCAAGTGGCCTCCTGAAAGTGGCCCTCAGATCCTGCAGCCCGCCAGCGGCTCGGAGTCCTGACTTGTAAGAGCAAGGGCCATCATCTTAGGTTTTTCTTCTTGAGGAGGCTGAAGCTTTGACTGGAATTTCATGCTGTTCTCAGCGTGTATTTCAGGCTGTTTATTTCATCTGCTGACGCATGCGCTCGTTCATTCATTGTTTTAAGATCCTAGCGTGTCCCCAGTCGGGGCCCACTTAGTACTGGGAATGAGGAGGGGTGGTCAGGGAGCATTTCCTCCTGGGAGAGGTTTCTAACCGCAGGCCTGAAGGAGGGGCAGCCGTGAGCCAGGCAACGCGGAGAGGAACCTGCAGAGAATCGTGCGTGAGCCCTCGGGGCGGGGAACAGAATCGCCTGTTATCACACATTTGAGGAGCAGAGTGGCCGGTGTGGATGGAGCATGAGGAGCAAAGCGGGGGTTGTCAGGGGCGAAGTCGGGGAGGCCGGAGGGGCCCGATCGTTCGCAGGTGAATCGGGTACGTATCACAAACGCTTTCAGTGCAGCGGGAAGCCGCTGGCTGTCTTTGAGTCAAGAAGTGATCATCTTTGTGCTTTAAAAATACCAGTTTAAGCTACAGTTTGCAAACGGACTGGGTTGAAGCAGAGGTGGGTGAAGGGAGCCAGTGAGGAGGCTTTGGGGCCGGTTCCAGGGAGTGGAAGAGGGTGTCCCCGGAGCGCTGGCCGCGGAAGTGCTGCTTCCTTGGGCTTTGGTGACTGATCAGAGGCGGGGCGGTGGGCCGGGGAGGACTCGGAGTTTCTGGGAGAGGCAGGAAGGCTACTGGAGGGAGGGGCCGTCTGGGTCAGACCTGGGGTCGGGGTGTGCGGCGTGGACAGTAGCGAAGTGGGTGACTCGCGCGCGGTGAGGCCTTTCTCAGGAGCACCACCACCTGACCTGGTGGAGCGACTGGGTGCTCAGGGAGGGCCTCTGTGGGATCAGCTTTGAGACGGAAGGGCCGGAGGAAGCCCCCTGGAGGAGACCCAGGGAGATCTTTCTAGTGACGGGAAGGGCCGGTACACAGGCCCTCAGGCAAACGATGCGGTTGGCACGTTCAAGAAGAGCGACCTTGGCTTCCAGGATTGGCGCGAATGAGAGAAGTCTTAAGTCGTGTCCCGGACAGGCCGCAGGAACCATGCCGCCTCAGGCTTTGGGGGCTTGGCAGACAGTTTGCAGCTTATCTCTGTGTAGCAGGACCAATCCGCGGAGGGTTTCAAGTAGGGCAATGGCATATTCTGGTTTATATTTTGTAAAATATAGCTAGCTGTTCTGTGGCAAAGAGGCTGGGCAAGCGTGGAGGAAGCAGGGAGACAGACTGGAAGGCTGTGGACGTGTCCACATGCGCAATGATGGTGACGTGTGTTATGAGGTCGTGGAGGTGAAGAGAGTTAAACAGGTGCGGGATATGTCTGGGAGGTAAAATCCCTGCGACCTGACCAGGAGAAGGGCGTCAAGACTGAAGGAAAGAAAAAGAGAACTTAAGCCGAAAGACTCAAGCCCCAGTCTTTTGGCTGGAGCAGCTGTGAGGATGGTTGTGCTTTTGCTGAGATGGGAAAGTTCAGGGAGGAGCAGGCTGAGACAGGAATTAACTGCTGGGATGTGTTAATTTGCAGATGCCTCGGGCTTACTTTCCCAGGTGGCTCAGTGGTAAAGAATCCACCTGCCAGTACAGGAGACTTAAGAGACGGGTTTGATCCCTGGGTGGGGAAGTTCCCTTGGAGAAGGAAATAGCAAGCCACTCCAGTATTCTTGCCTGGAGAATCCCAGGGATAGAGGAGACTGGCAGGCTACAGTTCCTGGGGTCACAAAGAGTCAGACGTGATTTAGCAGCTAAACATCGACAACATAGATATTCCAGGCTTGCGTTCAAGTAGGGTACTGGATTCAGACCTGAGTCTAAAGAATAGGTCAGAGCTGCTGACGGAGGCGTTTGGGAGTCATTTGCATTTGGTTTCAGTTCAAAAGTATCCTTTTGTGCTTGGCTATAGAAGTGATTCCAAAGAGTTTCCTTAGTTTTTCCAGCTACTTTTGTACCTAACTTCAGAATTATCATCAAGTTGTAGCCTCTTAAAAAGTAAAACTATGAAGAAAAAAATGAAAGGGAAAACCATTTAAAGCTGTGAGTGAAAATTGCTCAGTCGGGTCTCTTTGTGACCTCATGGACTATACAGTCCATGGAATTCTCCTTTTCCTTTCCCTTCTCCAGGAGATCTTCCCAACCCAGGGATCGAACCCAGGTGGATTCTTTGCCAGCTGAGTCACAAGGGAAGCCCTTTAAGGCTGTAACCTATATAAAAAGTTTAATTTGGAGCCTAATCTAATGATTTGTGACATTACAGAGATTAAAGTCATCTAAATAAAAAAAAAGGTAATCTAAATCATGGAAGACTTTATCTTGAGTTGCACATCTATTAATAAAAAAAAGTAGGCTAATAGTTCATTGCATATTTAGAACTTTATCTGATTATAATTTATACCGAATGTATGATAAGCAGATTATGTAGTTGATAGTAAAATTATGATTTCAACATTAATGAGGACTTTCAGCATAATGAGCTCATTTTAGGTATCAGTAGTATGCAATTTAAAAACACTAAAGTTGAATGATGCTGTTATTTAGAAACTGCTTTTCAACAGAGGAGAACCTTCTTTCCATTTATACATCGGCTGCGATGACTTTTTGTCATTTCAGTTCNAGTAAAATTATGATTTCAACATTAATGGGGACTTTCAGCATAATGAGCTCATTTTAGGTATCAGTAGTATGCAATTTAAAAACACTAAAGTTGAATGATGCTGTTATTTAGAAACTGCTTTTCAACAGAGGAGAACCTTCTTTCCATTTATACATCGGCTGCGATGACTTTTTGTCATTTCAGTTCAAATCACTGTGATTGTCACTGTTCGGAAATGTGCGTTTGTTATTTGTTTGAGGTTTAGTGCATATATGAATGCTAATAAAAGTTGTGTCAGTTCCCCTTAGGTGACACTTCCAGTTGAGCAAGGTGTGTGGGAACGAGAAGGACTCCTTTAAAAGAACAAAAGATTTTTCTTGCTTTAGTTTCCCATAGTATTTCAAATACTTGTTGCTTTTTAACCAGTGGAAAGATGATAGATGGATTTGCATCTCCTTAGCGGCACATTCCTTTTCTAGTCCTTTGGGGTTGTGAACCTCAAGAGGGCATTTCACGTCTGTCTGTCTCTTTGCTCGCACCTCTTACCAAGTGAACTGCTGTGTTGCCTCGGAGCCGTTTCAAACAGCTTCCGGGTACCTGCCTGCCCTCCCCCTCTGTGGAACAGCGTTGCTCTCCTCTGAGCCAGATGAATTTTGTTTCATCATCCAATGCTTTCAGGTGCTTTGCGCTTCCCCCCCTACTACCTCAAATCAGCATGAAGCATGACACCGCAAGAATCTGCCCTGTGTTATCTGCCTGGGTATTCCAGTCTTCCTTGACTGTTTCTGGATGGTGCACTATTTTAAAGTTTTTATAGTTCACAGTTTAGGATAATTCTTATTTATCTTACAATCCTCCCACATTAGTTGCCTGTAATATGGGAAGGTAAGGTAAAGTCGCTCAGTCGTGTCCGACTCTTTGCGACCCCGTGGACTGTAACTACGAAGCTTCTCCGTCCATGGGATTCTCCAGGCAAGAACACTGGAGTGGATTGCCATTTCCTTCTCCAGGGGATCTTCCCAACCCAGGGATCGAACCCGGGTCTCCCGCGTTGGAGGCAGACGCCTTAACCTCTGAGCCACCAGGGAAGCCCAAGTTATGTTTAAAGAAATGGCTAAAACCATTCCACTGATGGTACTAAATCCTCTCTGTAACAGCTGGAAGGGTGATCTGTGCAAGAAGCCCTTCACAGGTGTTTCCTCCCTGAGCGCCAGAAGGGCCCCTTTGACGGAGGTCTTGCCTGAAGCCCATCCTTCAGGGAGGGTCCCTGCTGAGCAGGGCTGAGCTGTGACCGAGGCCGAGTTAGGTGGGTGCCTCACGGCCCTCCGGCTTCTGCCTCACTTTGTCCTTCCCTTAGCCAGGAATGAAGATCCTCCAGGAAGGGCTTTCGCCTTGCTGTCACTCTACAACCCTTCATACTTGTT
This sequence comes from Oreotragus oreotragus, assembly GCA_006410675.1. Classification (NCBI taxonomy): domain Eukaryota; kingdom Metazoa; phylum Chordata; class Mammalia; order Artiodactyla; family Bovidae; genus Oreotragus; species Oreotragus oreotragus. The sequence goes on from SJYX01012095.1 coordinate 15,807, forward strand.
TGTGAGTTGGGGATTCTGCATTGCGTCCCACGGTGGGACATGGAACACACCTCTGGAGTTTGCAGTCAGCTGCTACTGCGGTAGAGCTGGAAGGGGGTGAAGCCTGTCTTCTAGAGTGCCAGGCCCTCCACTGCTTGTCTCCTTGATTTTCCTTTCCCCTCGTCAGTGGCAGCAGCTGCCTCTCATTTTCTTCCTGAGATGCCTCTGTTTGGAAAACCCTGAGGCCTCTTTTTCCTGTTAAAACTTCCTCTCAGCAAAGAATTTGAACATTCATAGAAAGTAGAATATATATATAACTATTGCTAAAAACAATTATTCTTAAGGTGAATTTGCAATTGCAAGGCATAAATAGTCTTAAACTTTTAAGACTTAAAGCTTTTCAAGGACAGCCGAGCATTTTCCTTAGCAGCAGGATTCTGCCCGATTACCTTCTGTTGGGGGGTTGACTTCCCGACCCATCTGTGAGCGTGAGCTTGTGTGCTGGACTCAGCCGCCAGCGGAGGTCTGACGGAAGGCTGCACAATTGCAGTTCCATCTGTGGACGTGGGTGTTTTGAACTGTGGTGCTGGAGAAGACTCTTGAGAGTCCCTTGGACTGCAAGGAGATCCAACCAGTCCATCCTAAAGGAGATCCATCCTGGGTGTTCTTTGGAGGGACTGATGCTGAAGCTGAAACTCCAATACTTTGGCCACCTGATGTGAAGAACTGACTTACTGGAAAAGATCCTGATGCTGGGAAAGATTGAGGGCAGGAGGAGAAGGGGATGACAGAGGATGAGATGGTTGGATGGCCTCATTGACTTGATGGACACGGGTTTGGGTGAACTCCAGGAGCTGGTGATGGACAGGGAGGCCTGGTGTGCTGTGGTTCATGGGAGTCACAAAGAGTCAGACATGACTGAGTGCCTGAACTGAACTGTGGACATGGGGGAGCCCCAAGTCTCTTGGGAGCAATGGTTGGAGATTTTTTGGGCTAGAGAGGCTTGGCAGGATGCTCTAGAACCTTCTATGATGTAGACCTCAGCACAGGACACCACAGACCAGCTAAGTGACAGGATCCTTCCCTTGTGTAGTTTTCAGACCAAAGTAAATAGGAGGATTCTGTCCAAGGTTCTCATGCATAGGACAGGAAGATATATATATAAATGTTTTATTTGCATTTATGTCTTTAAAGGTGTTTAAAGAATAATGTTTGAATTATGTCTTGTTCCTCCCTTTCAGCTCCACGTTGTTCACTGGAATTCAGACAAATACCCCAGCTTTGTTGAGGCAGCTCATGAGCCAGATGGACTAGCTGTCTTGGGAATATTTTTACAGGTGAAAAAAAATCCACTGGTTTCGTTTTGAATAACTAGTCAGTTGTGTTGGATAAAGAGTTTCATTGTGAAGTAGACAGTCTACCACTTTTTACTCAATAATAGTAAACTTGTTCTAGGCTTACTGTTTTCCTTTTGAAGTGAATATTCACATTTTATATGTCAGTTTATGGTCCATCTAAGGGCCCAGAACTACCCTAGGAGGGTTGTCTTATGATTCATCTTATTGTCCACAGATTGGTTTTATGTGAATAGCAAATGTAGCTGCGGTAACCATAATATCAGAAGTATTACCTAATAGCAGAAGCGTTACACTGATACCTTGAGAAGAAAATCTTTATGATAGGCTCTTCCTGATTGCTCAATATTTGGAGATACAGGTTAGGGTAAAGTTCAAGTTCCTGATTCTTGAAGCACTAGTTTGGCCACTAGTTTATTATGGTTTATTATCCCAAACACACAGTTTTGAAGATTTTGCTGTGTTTTCCTCTGTCTGGTATTCATATGAGGTAGACAGGTGTCAGTGTCCTGATACCTGTGCAAAGGGCTGGGCGGCTCAACCCCTACTGTGCCAGATTCTTTAGGGTGTGCCCTCCTGGGATGCCAGCGGCTCTGCGTGTGGTGTAACTCGTTGCACGGGGCTGGGGGAAGCCGGGGGCAGAGCGGAGACCAGCGTATACAGCAGGTCTGGTGATGGCCGTGAAGGCCAAGTGGGGAAAGGCATTATACTTGAACCCCGAATGACTTAACACCTTCAGATACCTCAGAACACCCCAAACAAAGGAAAACAAGTACATATATATTTTCTGAAGGCCTCTCCTCATGATGACATAGTTGATTTAGAATCTCAAGTCATTTTAAGTGGAAAGTGGGAGATGTTTTCCTCTAATGTTTGATGTCACCAAGAATCAGGGTCTGAAAGTCACATCTAGTTAAACAGTGCAGGTGTTATGGAGGAGTTTCCTAAGCAAAGTTTCTCTCAGGAGCACCTGTACCCTAAACATTCATAAAGCTGGAATAATATGAAGCCATTACTTCCAGCTTTGGAATCAAAGGTATAGTTCAGCCAAGGAGCCCTGTAATTTTATCTTGTTGTTTAGATTTTTCTGGTGTGATACGGCTGGTAGGTGAAAGAGAGCCTCGTTATAAAACAATCACTGCTTGTTCTGAGCTGACTTAGGGTTTAAAAAAAAATTAAAAATAGTGACTAAATAAGTCAGACAGTAACCATTTCTTTTGCAATTTCATGTTTTCAGATTGGTGAACATAATCCCCAACTGCAAAAGATTACTGACATTTTGGATTCCATTAAAGAAAAGGTAAAATTAATTACTGTTTACCAGTGACTAATATGTTCCCTGTTTTCTCCTGAATTCTCTTATCTTTGACGTAGCATATGCTGCTGGCTTGGAAGCGGGTTTGAAACATCCTTGACCAATAGAGCGGAAGTAACATTGCCACTTATCTCTTGAAAATTATGAAGGGATCTTAAATTATCTAAAACAATAATGTAAATTATTAAAATTTACATTAAATTTTATGTAAATTATCTAAAATTTCTAAAATTATCTAAAACAAATAATGTCAGGCCACTTACATTAAAAAGAAATCCAGTGCTGCTTAAATAAATCTAGGTGAGGCGCTACTTCATCTTCAATTTTTAGAGTAAGGCAGATAGTTTTTTTAAAGACCTAATAGCAGATACTAAATCGTTTCATGAATTACAGAATTCCAGTGAAATAGCATTTCACAGATATTTATTTTTTGAGGTCTGTGTAAAGCTTTCCCATTGTCATTTAGGAGAATTCTCTTTTCTTCCTCAGGGTAAACAAACTCGATTCACGAATTTCGACCCGGTGTGTCTGCTTCCTCCATGCCGGGATTATTGGACGTATCCTGGCTCTCTTACGGTCCCACCTCTTCTGGAGAGCGTCACTTGGATCATTTTAAAGCAGCCCATAAACATCAGCTCTCAACAGGTACATCGCTTCCTCCACGCTGACCCTGATTCTCTAGAGGAGACTGGGCTGAGTCTTGTGTGTGTGTGTGGGTGTGTGTTTCAAACCCTGCCCTTCGTTTCTGCTGTTATGAAGCCTGTGTTTTCTCTTCATTAGTCAGATGAGCGGTTGAACCCGGTGAGGTTTCTCTTCCTTTCTTATTTGACCTTCTATGATTAGATTGTTTCTTTCCCATTTCCTAGAAATGTGATGTGCGGCCAGGCATGGATGGACGTGACGTGCCCCCTTAAGGGTTCTGCTTTTTCTCTTGTGTGGTCCGAGGTATTAAAGGTCTGCGATACAAAAGGGAAAATCAGGAGCGAGTCTTCCTTCAAAGGGCGACATTCTCCTTTTTGACCTTGGTGCCTGGACCTGCTCCTCCTGCAGATTTCACGTTCAAAAACGAAACAGTGAGAACAGCCGTGGGCCCGGCACTCTGTACTTGCTAGATTGAGGAAATCCGTCCGATCTTTTGGCTTTTGTTGACAAAGCTATTGTGAAGCTGGCTGAGGGGCTTTAAAGCGTTTGCCTAGAAGCTGTGGGTGGCCGCCTGTGCTCTTCCTGGGAACACATTTCCTCCCTCCTTCTTCGGATCAGGCTCCCGGGGTCGGTGGGCCCAACAGTCTGCAGGTTCAGTGTGTCTTTGATGCCTGGAGACTCCAGACAGAGCTGTGATCCCCGATGGTGGTGGTTCACTCACTCAGCCGTGTCCCGCTCTGCGAGACCCCGTGGACTGGAGCCTGCGGGGCTCCTCTGTCCCTGGGGTTCTCCAGGCAAGAATGCTGAAGTGGATTGCCGCACCCTCCTCCAGGGGATCGTCCCGACCCAAGGGCCTAATCTGCATCTTCCGGGGAATCCCATCATGGGACTGCCCGGTCTGCCAGGTGGATGCTGTTTGCCTAATGGATTTGGTTTTGGTTTTGTTATTGTTTTCTTTTTTGAATTATATGCTGCGAAATCTTGGCAAGAACACAGCCTGGTCATTTTTGCAGCTAATGGTGTGCTCCCGCTGTGGGCTGGCCCACACACCTAACTGTTTCATCTTTCCCCTGAGCGAAGACTAGAGTTGGTTCACCTTTACGAAGGTCGCATCAGGTGACGTTTCCCTTTGTGGTGTTGAATCATCCAGCTTCTGCTGACCTTGTGTTTAGGATGAAAGCCAGAAAATGACCTGGCTCATACTTATTAAAACATTTTATAAAAGTCTGGGTAGAGAGCCAGAGCTTGACTGACATGGAAATTCCTGTGGATTTGTTCCGTCATAAATAACGCGAGTTGCATCATGAGAAAAATGACCTCTCGTGGACTCAGCGGCTTTTGTTAATGCCGTTCATTTTTCTCCCCTTCATGCACCAAGTGGTTTGCTTTACTTTACTTTATTAAATTTGAACAGGTTAATAGTAAGAGTTAATAAGAGAGTAATAATAAGGGAATCGTGTTTTTTCTCATATTTTAAGAATTAATTTATCCATTAAAACCAGTTGGAAAATATTTTTTTTTAATCCACCTGTGATTTGGAAGAGAATATATCAAAATATTATTTAGGCACATACAATACATACATTTAACCTAATCAAAAATAATACCCTGCAAATGTACGAATGACTGCCTAGATGGGAATTCACTATTGTATCTCACTTTAATCATTAACATTAATTATTAATGTAGTTTTTATGTAGTTTATAAAATAATAGCTGTATTTTAGAACTTTAGTGTGAGCAATAATTCATTTTGAGGTTCCATTTATTAATATTAATTATTAATGTGGTTTTTATGCCATTAGAGTTTATAAAATAATAGCTACATTTTAGAGCTTTAGTGTGAGTGATAACTTATTCTGAGGCATTCACTTAAATCTTCTGTAGCAGGAACACTGTCAGACATTTTCAGTCAGATTGAAATGATTATTTGAGTAGTAATCACAATTATTATGATGACTATAATCCATTTATTAATATTAATTATTAATGTGGTTTTTATGCCATTAGAGTTTATAAAATAATAGCTACATTTTAGAGCTTTAGTGTGAGTGATAACTTATTCTGAGGCATTCACTTAAATCTTCTGTAGCAGGAACACTGTCAGACATTTTCAGTCAGATTGAAATGATTATTTGAGTAGTAATCACAATTATTATGATGACTATAATAGCTTAGTAATCCAAATTATTATGGTGATTGTAAGATTTAAAGAATGAAGTAAAAGATATTTTAAAAGTTCAGTCCCATTTTAACCATGAGAAAAGCATCAGGCAGTGCCCAGTACTCAAAATAGCTGATCAATAATCCTCAAAACTGACAAGGTTGTGAAAAACATAAAAAATTGTCATAATCATGAAATACTCATGCAGACAAGGCAACAAGTATGAATTTATTTCCTAATAGGATCCTGGAACAGGAAATGATATTAGGTAAAAGCAGAAAAAATTGAAATAAAGGGTGGACTTCAGTTCATAATATTAGTATTGGTTCACTAATTGTTAAAAATGTACCATACTAATGCAGAATGTTAATAACAGGGGACACTTCTGTGTGGATTCTTTAAGAGTGAAAGAAAAAAAAGCGGGGGGGGGGAACTGAATTGTGAGATATACAAGAATTATTCTATCTTTGCAATAATTTGGTAAATCTAAAACTGTTCTAAAATAAAAAGTAGATTTTAAAATATTCCATCACATGAGAGGGTTGACAAGATTATTTAGTTGCTTAGCTCTTTTGTATAAAGTAAAATGAAGGTCCTTTTTGTGTACACCACTGACTTGAGAGTTACTTTACAAAAGATAATTTTTAATATTAATTTTAGCGGTCCTTATTTTAGAAGAATCTGGAAAATATCGTTTTTATTTCATTTCCAATTCCACTATATAATGTCACTAGTTGTGAAGATTAAATCCTCTTTTTAGTAAGTTGGTGCCGATTTTTTCAAGGATTTTTTTCCTGCTCCTATTTCTTGCCAAGTCACTGTTTGACCTAAAGGGAAAATCAGATGGTTTCCATTTCCTTTTTCTTGATTCAAGTCCATTTTTCTCCCTAGAGTCATTTACTGAAATACTTGATTTAACTGCCAGGCCAGTAAAAAGATATACTGTTTTCGATACTTCTGATAACAGATCTGTCATCCTTTGGAAGGCTGACATCTCTTGCCAAGTCTCTGTGATTTATCCCAGATTATCTAAATTGGCTTCCTCATCTGCTGAAATTTGATGTGCAGAATTTAGTTCTGAGCTCCTTTTTTTGGGAAAAAGAAATCTTTGTTGTTTATTATGATATTTGCATACAGGAAGATTCATACGTTGTAGTATGCAGGTGATGATTTTGATTATTGCAACAACTACTGCTGTCATCAAAGTATGGAATAGATCTCTTGGCTGAAAAAGTTTGCTTGTGCTCCTTTATATTCCACCTTCTTCCTCACCCATGCCCCAGGCAACCACTGAGATGTCACAAGAATTTTGTCTTTTTTACAATTTTATTAAAATGGAATCATATAGTACACAGAGGTAAAGAATCCACGTGCCCATGCAGGAGATGCGGATTCCATCCCTATGTCAGGAAGATCCTCTGGAGAAGGAAAGGACAATCCACTCCAGTATTCTTGCCTGGGCCATCCCATGGACAGTGGAGACTGGTGGGCTACCGTTCGTAGGGTCACAAGGAGAGATGTGACCGAGAGACTGAGCGCACACACACATACAGTACACGGACTTTTGTGCTGGACTTCATTTCACAAATGGCACCCCACTCCAGTACTCTTGCCTGGAGAATCCCATGGACGGAGGCCTGGTGGGCTACAGTCCACGGGGTCACAAAGAGCTGGACACGACTGAGCGACTTCACTTCACTCATTTCACATAATATTTTTAAGTTATATTGGTTTCCTCTTTGTTACTGAGTAATATATATGGGCCTTCCAGGTGGTGATAGTGGTAAAGAACCTGCCTGCCAAAGCAGGTTAGATAATAAGAGATGTGGATTTGCTCCCTGGGTTGGGAAGATCCCCTGGAGGAGGGCATGGCAACCCACTCCAATATTCTTGCCTGGAGAATCCCATGGACAGAGGAGCCTGTTGGGCTGCAGTCCATGGGGCCTCAAAGAGTCAGATAGGACTGAAGCAACTTAGCACACACGCATGCAATATTTATGGTATGGATATGGCATTCTTTTTTAATCTGTTCACTAACTGATTAGCCATTAGGTTGCTTCCAGTTTGCAGTTGGGGACCATTATAAATAGCAACTACCCATATTTAGCTGTTAGGAATANGGGCATGGCAACCCACTCCAATATTCTTGCCTGGAGAATCCCATGGACAGAGGAGCCTGTTGGGCTGCAGTCCATGGGGCCTCAAAGAGTCAGATAGGACTGAAGCAACTTAGCACACACGCATGCAATATTTATGGTATGGATATGGCATTCTTTTTTAATCTGTTCACTAACTGATTAGCCATTAGGTTGCTTCCAGTTTGCAGTTGGGGACCATTATAAATAGCAACTACCCATATTTAGCTGTTAGGAATAATTGGCATATACATTTCCGTGTGGACCCATATTTTCGCTTCCTGTGGCGACACCTAGAATTGGGTTACTGGGTCAAGCCTACTTTTATAAGGGGCTGCCGTGTGGCTTCCTAATGTGACTCTTTCGTCTTCCGTTTGCACCAGCAATGCAAAACATTTTCAGTTTTTCTACATCCTCATTAACACTTGGTTTTGTAAGTGGTTTTAACTTCTAGCCATTCTAGTGGGTATGTCGGAAAAGGCAATGGCATCCCACTCCAGTACTCTTGCCTGGAAACTCCCATGGACGGAGGAGCCTGGTAGGCTGCAGTCCATGGGGTCGCTGAGTCGGACACGACTGAGCAACTTCACTTTCACTTTTCACTTTCATGTACTGGAGAAGGAAATGGCAACCCACTTCAGTGTTCTTGCCTGGAGAATCCCAGGGATGGCGGAGGCCAATGGGCTGCCGTCTATGGGGTCGCACAGAGTCGGACACGACTGAAGCGACTTAGCAGCAGCAGCAGCAGTGGGTATGTATGGTGTGTGTGATTTTAAATTTGCATATGTCTGATGACTAATGATGTTGAGCACTTTTTCATATAATTACTGATTATGCTTATATCTTCTTTTGTGAAGTATTTGTTCAGATAATTTGTCCACTTTAAAATTAGACTGTTTGTCTTCTCATTGTGGAGTTGCAAGGGTTTTTCTTATACAATCTGCATAAAAGCCCTGTTTTCAACATATGCTTTACAAAACTTGTCTTTTTTGCCCCCACCATGTCTTTTGAAGAGCCAAATTAAAGAAAACTTCTTAACCTTGATGAAAATCATTTTATCAAAATACCTTTTACAGTGTGTGCTTTGATGTCATGTTTAAGAAATCTTTGCCTAGCTGTATGCCACAAAATAGTTTTCCTACTTTAAGTAATAGTTTTAGCTCTTACCTTTAAGTCTTGTATGATTTATGAGTTAATTTTTGTGTATGCTATGCTCCATTCTCTTTCCTTTCCTTCTGTTATTCTTTTTTACATTGAAGTATAGTTTGCTTTCACAGCATCATCTTCCAGGATTTGAAACAGCTCAACTGGAATTCCATCACCTCCACTAGCTTTGTTCTTCAGTTCAGTTCAGTTCAGTCGCTCAGTCGTGTCCGACTCTTTGCGAC
>SJYX01012095.1:33936-47391 GCA_006410675.1 Oreotragus oreotragus
AAATGACAGACTATAGCATCAGACTCACAAATATATCAAACATTAAAATAATTGAATATAGAGTTTAAATGAACATATTTAATATAGTTAAGGTCATAAAATGTGAAATCAAAAGTATGCTTATAAAAGCATATTAGAATGACTTAAAAAATCTAAAAATTTATATATAGAGAGAACTAGAGAGTGTGTCACAACCTTACAAATTTTGTTCTTTATGGTGGTGTGAAAGTGATATGAAAAGCAATACGCATTTAGTAGAGACTCTACTTTGCAGTTTGAATTTTTTCCAAGCCAGCAATATGTGGTACAACACTTTCTTGATGGTAGACAAAAATGGTGAGCTACAGCTCTCAGTCAACTGGGCAATCATGAAGATAAACACCCAATACACTTACAACAATTCTGTACCCATGTAACTATTCTTTTTTCACTTCCAGTACAACTTTCAATAAATTACATGAGATATTCAACACTTAGTTATAAAATAGGCTCTGTGTTAGATTTTGCCCAACTATAGGCTAATATCCATGTTCTGAGCATGTTTAAGATAGGTCTGGCAAAGCTATGATGTTCTGTAAGTTACATGTATTACATACATTTTGAATTTAAGAAGGGTTTATCAGAATATAACTATGTCAGTAGTTGAAAAAAATATATATATAACAAATGTATATATATAACCTTCATGTATTTATTTTATATTTAAATATATTTGTAATATATATAATATTCATATATATAACCTTCATATATCTATACATGTGTGAAGCATGTTTAAGATAGGTCTGGCAAAGCTATGATGTTCTGTAAGTTACATGTATTACATACATTTTGAATTTAAGAAGGGTTTATCAGAATATAACTATGTCAGTAGTTGAAAAAAATATATATATAACAAATGTATATATATAACCTTCATGTATTTATTTTATATTTAAATATATTTGTAATATATATAATATTCATATATATAACCTTCATATATCTATACATGTGTGTTAAGTTACTTCTGCTGCTGCTAAGTCGCTTCAGTTGTGTCCAACTCTGTGCGACCCTATAGACAGCAGCCCACCAGGCTCTGCCATCCCTGGGATTCTCCAGGTAAGAACACTGGAGTGGGTTGCCATTTCCTTCTCCAGTGCATGAAAGTGAAAAGTGAAAGCAAAGTTGCTCAGTCATGCCAGGCAAGAATACTGGTGTGGGTTGCCATTGCCTTCTCCATAAGTTATTTCAGTCGTGTCCAACTCTTTGCCACCCTAAGGACTGTAGCCCACCAGACTCCTCTATTGGTGGAATTCTCTAGGGAAGGATATTAGAGTAGATTGCCATACCCTCCTCCAGGGGGGTAGGACCCATTCTGACCCAGGGATTTAAACTGCAACTCCTGTGTCTCCTGCATTGCAAATGGATTCTTTACCACTGAGCCACTGAGAAAGTCCCTCATATATCTATATCTACATCTATCTCTGTCTCTCTCTCCTGCAATGCTTCGATCCTTGGGTTGCAAAGATCATCTGGAGGAGGAAGTGGCCACCCACTCCAGGATTCTTGCCTGGAAAATTCCACGGACACAGGAGCCTGGCAGCTACAGTCCATGGGATTGCAAAGAGTTGTGCATGACTGAGTGACTAACACTTTCACTTTCATATATTTATATGAGTATATATCTATATGGGGACTTTCTCAGTGACTCAACAGTGAAGAGACCTGGGTTCAATCCTTGGGTCAGGAAGATCTCCTGGAGGAGTGAATAGCAACCTACTCCAGTCTTCTTGCCTGGGAAACCACATGGACAGAGGAGCCTGGCAGGCTCTGGTCCATGGGGTCTCAAAGAGTCAGACACGACTTAATGACTAAATAATAATCAACAAATATACCTATATATGTGTGAGTTTATTTATAAATATTCATGTGCTGTTATTGTTTAGTCACTCAGTCATATCCGACTCTTTGTCATCCCATGGACTGCAGCACACCAGGCTTCCCTGTCCTTCAGTATCTCCCAAAGTTTGCTCAAACTCATGTCCATTGAGTTGATGATGCCATCCAACAATCTCATCCTCTGCCTCCCGGTTCTCCTCCTGCCCTCAGTCTTACACAGCATCAGAGTCTTTTCCAATGAATTGGTTCTTCACATCAGGTGGCCAAAGTACTGGGGCTTCAGCATCAGTTCTTCCAGTGAATATTTAGGTTCAATTTCCCTTAGGATTGACAGCTTTGATCTCCTTGCTGTCCAAGGGACTCTCAAGAGTCTTCTCCAATACCACAGTTTGAAAGCATCAGTTCTTTAGCTCTCAGTTTTCTTTATGGTCCAACTCTCATATTCATACAGGACTACTGGGATATATAGACCTTTGTCAGCAAACTGTTGTCTCTGCTTTTTAATACACTGTCTAGGTTTGTCATAGCTTTTCTTCCAAGGAAAAAGTGTCTTTTAATTTCATGACTGCAGTCACAGTCTGCCATGATTTTGGAGCCCAAGATAATAAAATCTGTCACTGTTTCCATTGTTTCCCCATCTATTTGCCATGAAGTGATGGGGCTGGATGTCATGATCTTAGTTTTTTGAATGTTGAGTTTTAAGCCAACTTTTTCACTCTCCTATTTCACCTTCATCAAGAGGCTTTTTATTTCCTCTTCACTTTCTGCCATTAGGGTGGTGTCATCTGCATATCTGAGGTTATTGATATTTCTCCCAGCAATCTTGAGTCCAGCTTGTGCTTCTTCCATTGTTGCATTTCACATGATGTACTCTGAATATAAGTTAAATAAGCAGGGTGACAATATACAGCCTTGACATACTCCTTTCCCAATTTGGAACCAGTCTATTGTTCCATGTCCAGTTCTAACTGTTGCTTCTTGACTTGCGNGGACTGATGTTGAAGCTGAAACTACAATACTTTGGCCACCAGATGGGAAGCTGTCTCTTATACACATCTAGATGTGTATAAGAGACAGCTCTGAATATAAGTTAAATAAGCAGGGTGACAATATACAGCCTTGACATACTCCTTTCCCAATTTGGAACCAGTCTATTGTTCCATGTCCAGTTCTAACTGTTGCTTCTTGATTTGCGTACAGGTTTCTCAGGAGGTAGGTAAGGTAGTCTGGTATTCGAATTTATTAACAATTTTCCACAGTTTGTCGTGATCTACACAGTCAAAGGCTTTAGCGTAGTCAATGAAGCAGATGTTTTCCTTGAGTTCTTTTGCTTTTTCTATGATCCGAAGGATGTTGGCAAGTTGAACTCTGGTTCCTCTGCCTTTTATAAATACAGCTTGTACATCTGGAAGTTCTTGATTCACTTACTCTTGAAGCCTAGCTTGAAGTAGTTTGAGCATGACCTTGCTAGCATGTGAAATGAGCACAATTGTGCATTAGTTCAAACATTCTTTGGCATTGCTCTTCTTTGGGACTGGAAGGAAAACTGACTTTTTCCAGTCCTGTGGCCACTGCTGAGTTTTCCAAATTTGCTAGCATATTGAGTTCAGCACTTCAACAGCATCATCTTTTAAGATTTGAAGTACATCAGCTGGAACTCCATTACTTCTCCTAACGTTGTTTGTAGTAATGCTTCCTAAGGCCCACATCCTGATAAGAGATATTAAAACCATAATACTTTCAGTTACTATTAGGAAAAATTGACAGAATCAGTAAATGTATGAAGATTCAATTGACACAATTACCAAGGCTGGTCTAATGGGTATATATATAGGATGTACATTAACAAATGCAAAATAAACAATCTCTTGAAACATACCAGAACGTTTATGAAACTTGGTAGCTTAATAAGCTGAAAAGCTATTCTCAACACGTTTCATAGAATGTTTGAACCATATTGCTTTTTTGTCCATAAATTAAATTAGAAATCAAGAATAAGAACTTTATTTCCACCCCAACTTTGTGGATAAAAATCACACATAAAAAATATGCATCCACATTTTAAAAAAANGCAGTAGTTCCAGTCTCAGTAAAGCCATGTATGGTTCTTGGTATAGAGTTTGGGGATCCTCTCTCTGGCTCTTTCCTTGCAAGGCAGGTATGCCTCCAGTGCAGATGGCACCTGTCCAGGTGAAAAACTGTAGAGACAGGAACTCACCTTTCTGAGTGAACATGAACTTCTCATCTGAATCCTTGTACTTCCGTTCACTGTTCAGTACCTGCAGCTGGCTGTTTTTTTGTATCGTGTTTGGGTTTTAGAGTTATCTTCTATTGGAAGGCTGTCTGCAGGGTTTTTAGTCTGATATATCTGGAATCAAAACTCTAACGTCCTTTTTAATAGTAAAATTTTATATTTTGTAATGAATGATAATTAACAGTCTAGGAAAATTTTCTTAACTTCTGCCTCATTAGACTGTGGTGAAATGGGGAAAAGAATTCATTCACTTCAACATTGCTTGACCTAATATATAAAACTCTATCTACTTAGCTTTGCAACTAAAGTTTTAAATCATAGAAGACACTACAAGTCATTTCTGGAATTGTTTAATAATGGCCAATTCTTACAAGGCATGATGCAAGAGATACAGACAAGTGTTTAAAAGATCCTTGTTGTCCAGCAGTTTAGAAGCTACATCAGAGGATACAATAAAAGCATAAAAACTGTAACACAATGGCCTTGCTTGGTACCTTGAGAGGATTATAAGGTACAGGGAAGTTCACATGGGGAGAGACTAGTTCTCAGTGGAGAAATCAGGAGAGGATTTCCTGAAAGAGCTGACATTTGGGTTGGTTTCAAAAGTGGGAGCTGTTTGGAGGTAAAAAAGAAAGGGGGGGATTCAAGAAGGAGTAGCAAAAATAAAAGCAAGAAGGCATGCCAAAACCACGTGGGCAACTTTGCACCTGCGGCTCTCAAAGTTCAGTGTGTGCAAGAGTCACCTGACAGGCTTCCCTGGTGTCTCAGCAGAGAAGAATCCGCCCACCAGTGCAGGAGACACGCGGTCAGCCCCGATCCGGGGAGATCCCACATGCCTCGGAGCAACCAAGTCCGCTCACCGCAACCGCTGAGCCTGCGCGCTAGGGCACGCGAGCTGCAACCGCTGAGCCTGCGCTCTAGGGCCCTGCCCTGCCACGAGAGAGGCTACGCAGTGAGAGGCCCGTGCACCGTAGGTGTAGAGCGGCCCCGCTGGCCACCGCAATAGAGAAAGGCTCACAGCGACGAAGACCCAGCACAGCCAAAACCAGATACATAAATACAGTTATTTATGTATGTAAAGAATCACCTGAGAAAGCTATGTGGGTCCTTGAGCCTTATCAGAAAACTGATTTAGCAGTGTGAGATGAGGTCCTAGAATCTGAAGTTTTAAGAATAACCCCCAAAAGTCTTTTCATTCAGATTCTCTGAGTCCCCCTGCCCACCCTCTTCACAAGATTGCCTGGACCTGTGCATGCAGTAACAGGAGACGATTTAGAGAGATGATTTGGAACCAGGTGGCCCAGAGGCTTAGCAGCTGTGCCCACAAATTTGTTTGGGGGCCTGAATAAAGTTCAAAATGTCATGTATGTTAGAGATATATTTTGAAATATTTATACCTGAAATGATAGTTGAAATTGGCTTCTACAATTTGGGCAGGATTCAGAGATGGAGAGAGAGAATGGGTGAGTGTGGATGAAACAGAACTGGCCCTGGGCTGTTGGCCTTGCGGCTTCCCTGGTGGCACAGAGGTTAAAGCGTCTGCCTCCAATGTGGGAGACCCGGGTTCGATCCCTGGGTCGGGAAGATCCCCTGGAGAAGGAAATGGCCATCCACTCCAGTATTCTTGCCTGGAGAATCCCACGGACGGAGAAGCCTAGTAGGCTACAGTCCACGGGGTCGCAAAGAGTCGGACAGACTGAGCGACTTCACCTTCACCTTCACCTTGATGACTGCTGAAGCTGGCGATGGTTTATCATGTTGCCGTGTTTACCTTTGTGTATATCTAGAAGTTTCCATAATAAAAAGTAAATAAAAGATCAGAAGAAAATGGTGGAAAAACAAAACAAAACAAAACAACAACAGCAAGAAAAACACTTAGAGATGCAGAGGAGTGCTGTGGTTAGTGCATGTCTTATTTACCAGATGGTTCATTTATAAGTTCCTCACCTTTAGAATAGGGATAATAGTATGTTATTGATAGGGTTGTGTAGGGGGTTAAATGCAATGTGTAATGTGAAACACTTGCATAGTGCCTGGCCCGTCCTATTTTATAAGAGAGCTTGTTTTTATTATTACCCAACTTTGGCAGGCAATGGAGAGCTATTAAAAACGTTGGAGCCCGAGAGTGACTAATCAAAACCGTTTCCAAAACATTAGAAAAGCTATTTCTGCTTACTGGAGTTACTAGAGAAGAAATGTAAGCTTTCAGTATTAGAGCCCAAGAAAACAGTAAGACAGGTCATACCTTCCTCAGCCTTCCAACTGAGCTGCGGAGGTTCTTGCAGGAGCTGTGAAGAGGCTGTGTCAGCCTTAGGAACAGGGGGACAGGTTTTCTGCTGGAATGAAGCCAGAGGCTTGGGGAGGGCAAGGGGCCAGTAGTGGCCAGTCAAGGGGCTGCATTTTGTAGCCAGTGCAGCGGTGGAGGACCCCACGGCCAAAAGAAGCCAATGTAAGCAGGGTCTGGGAGATGCAGGGCCTACCGAGCTGGGCTAAGTGGCTGGGAGGGCAAGCCAGAGCTAGAAAGGGAAGGAACTTGATGAGACATCAGGACGGGCTCGGAGACTTTCAGCAAAATGAGCAAACCGGTCAGAGAAAGATCTAGAGTTAAGTTCCCGTTCTCAACTGGTGAGGCTAACACGCTGCGGAGGTAGGGAGCCGCCATCAGTTTACACAGGCACTGAGGAGGGCTAAGGGCGTGTACTGGGCTCCCCGGCGGCTCAGCAGCAAAGAATCCTCCTGCAACACGGGAGACGGGGGTTCGATCCCGGGGTCGGGAAGATCCCCTGGAGAAGGAAATGGCAACCCACTCCAGTATTCTTGCCTGGGAAATCCCATGGACAGAGGAGCCTGATGGGCTACTGTCCATGGGGTTGCAAAGATTTGGATACAAGTTAGCAACTCAACAACAACAACTTGACTTTCAGTTCAGTTCAGTCGCTCAGTCATGTCCGACTCTTTGTGACCCCATGAACCGCAGCACATCAGGCCTCCCTGTCCATCACCAACTCCTGGAGTCCACCCAACTCATACCCATTGAGTTGGTGATGCCATCCAACCAGCTCATCCTCTGTGGTCCCCTTCTCCTCCCACCTTCAATGTTTTGAAGCATCAGGGTCTTTTCAAATGAGTCAGCTCTTCGCATCAGGTGGCCAAAATAATGGAGCTTCACCTTCAGCATCAGTCCTTCCAATGAACACCCAGGACTGACTTCCTTTAGGATGGACTGGTTGGACCTCCTTGCAGTGGGGACTCTCAAGAGTCTTCTCCAACACCACAGTTCAAAAGCATCAATTCTTTGGTGCTCAGCTTTCTTTATGGTCCAACTCTCACATCCATACGTGACTACTGGAAAAACCATAGCCTCTGCTTTTTAATGTGCTGTCTAGGTTGGTCATCACTTTGCTTCCAAGGAGTAAGCGTCTTTTAATTTCGTGGCTGCAGTCACCATCTGCAGTGATTTTGGAGCCCCCCCAAAATAAAGTCTGTCACTGTTTTCCCATCTATTTGCCATGAAGTGATGGGACCTGATGCCATGATCTTAGTTTTCTGAATGTTGAATTTTAAGCCAACATTTTTACTCTCCTCTTTCACTTTCATCAAGAGGCTTTTTAGCTCCTCTACACTTTCTGCCATTAGGGTGGTGTCATCTGCATATATGAGGTGATTGATATTTCTCCCAGCAATCTCGATTCCAGCTTGACTTTACCAGAGAATTGTTTATGTCTCATCTTGCTCTTGCCATAGTGATGTGGTCTAATGAAACACGAGTAACAGCAAGTTGTAAATGTTTATCTTATGCTCCTCATCTCTCTACTCTTTGAAAAGACACCTGAAAATATCACTGTGGAAACACATGGCTGCTTGTGTGATACTTGGACTGATCTCCGTAGAGCATGGTTATAAACTGCGGCCTGTTTATTATGAAGGGCAGCTATCACCTCTGTCTCCTATCCTCGCTAGTACTCTAAGAGACTGTTTTAGGCTTTAGATAAATGGTAAGGGCGGAAACCTAAGTGACGTGTGCTGGTCTGAATTTCTGTGACTCTTTGAGTAGATGACTATCAAAGCTTAGAGAGTAAAGGCTGTTTTCAACAGTTTAATAATTTGTGCACACACAAACGGCAAAACACCAAAAACTTACTCACGTGGCAATATGCTTTTAGTGAATGTTTTTGAGACAGAAGAATTATTCAGATACTTTACCCAACTTTCATTTTATAAATATAAACCTGTTCTTAATTTCAGTAATGTTAAATCACCAAGGAATTCCTGAATAACTCATAAGCATGCTTATAACATAAACTTTTCAGCAATTAAAAAAAGCGGACTAATATCTATTGACATGCAAAGGATATATATTAAGAGAAAAAATAAGATTTCGGACGAGTAAATATATTGAGCTTATTTTGCACTCAAACTGTCGAATGCGTGCACCAGTGCATAGCGTTTATACACAGAGAAACTTCTGGAAGGATATACTCCATAATGTGAACAGGGGTTAAATTTTGTGATGTGATTACTAGTAATTTCTATTTTCTTCTTGACACTTGTGTACTATATGAAGTTTATAAGGTAAGCAAGCATTTTGTTGTGTGTGTGACATGAAAAAGTAAACGTTTGTGTTGAGAAATATGCCTGTATCACTTAAATTGTATGGAAATATTGTCAGCAGTTGGAGGACTCTAGGCTTTTCCCCTAGTTCGTTGCTTATAAGGCACAGTTATGGTGAGGGATAAATCACTGTTTATGGAAAAACGTCCATGAAAGATGAACATTCCATAGAATGAATAGCACTTGGTTCGCGTTATATTGGAGTGCTTTAAGCGTTGAGTGTAACTCCGAGAACTGATGGCTGCTGCTGAGGTAGTCTAATCCAGTGCTCCAGTTTCTAGGGGAGGAACTGAAGACTAAGGACAGCGACTGAATTTCTGAGGTCACACGGCTCGCTAGTAGCAGATGAGGAGGGGACCCCACCTGGAAAGCCCTTCCCACTCTCATTCTGCCCCTGGAGGTCACATTTTCTGATTTCTACATTTGTCCTCTTTAAACCACATCCTAAATGTTTTTTCTCCCTTATTTGATCTTCAAATGAAGAATGTCTCTATACTTATTTTTAAAGCCATAGGTATTTGTATAGTGGTAAGACTCTAGCAGAAGAGTTGCTTTATGATATATGAGCCATAACTTAGAAAATCTTCATTGAAATACACTTAATTCCTAGTAGAAGAAAGCTTATAAGCGTCTTCACTTTCCCGGCAGGGCAGTTCATTAACACTGCTGTGACTTTCTCTGCTAATAATTCTCCTCTTTCCTTCAACAGCTGGCCGCATTCCGCGCCCTCCTGTGCAGCAGGGAGGGTGAAACGGCGGCTTTTCTGTTGAGCAATCACCGTCCACCACAGCCTTTGAAGGGCCGGAAAGTGAGAGCCTCTTTCCGTTAAAAGTTGTCGCCAAGACACTACCCCAGACGTGCCTGTGGAGAGAAAACAAACGCAAAACTCCCGGCTAACTATTCTTTCCTAGAATTGTCATTTATGGGGTGACATTTATGGGGTGACGTAGCCATTTTGCCAGCAGCTTGTGCCCAGAGAAAATCAGATCTTTGGAATCAAACTGACTTAAGAGCCACTCTTAGGGTTATAAGCAGCAGACGTTGTTTGCTGTGTATTAAAGCCCGCGGAAGGCATCTGTTTCACCTGTGTGGCCACATGGCAGGCATCGTAAACCTCAGAATGTGTTAGGAATCGTCCCTTGCCATAGTGACTGATCGGTCACATCTCTCAGTGGGGTTGGCAATAACCTAAATTCATTCCCAGAATAATAGGATTGTGGTACCTTTCTCTAAACAAGTGATTCTGCTGGATATCTTGATATCATTTCCAATTCATAAAAGTAGATACTATTTCCTTTTCAAGTGAATTTTCATTTGGTTTGTATTGCTGGTTTTCATTGCAGAGTACTTCTAATAAAAGAAATAGAATGAGAGCTATGGAGAGATGGGATATAGTGAATTAAAGCATCTATTCCACAGCTCAAGAAGAGCCCATCCAATTTTGGAGAGGACTTCCCCAGGATATAAGTAGCTATTTAAACTTTAATGACTTACACCACCTATCTCAATCACTTGGTGATGCTAATATTAAACTGGCTAATAATGGATCAGACACAGTGATTGTCAGTATATGGCATAAATGATGTTTAGGGCGTGGTTTGAAACTAAGGTGCCATGCATGCCCATGGGCTCAAGGGATGGACTGCCTAATTTGGCCCTGCGTTTTGACAGCAGAGCAGAGCGCAGTCCTGTGAGGATCACTGTTTTACCAACTAATGGGGAAAATTATTTGAGTCTCAAATATTTGCTCAGTCCACAGTCCCATCAACCCATTTCCATAGCAACACCTATCTCCCCTGACACAAGTGTCCATCTCTTAAGCAGTTTTGTAAGTTGGCTCTTGACATTCACTTTAATGAATGTCATTACAGTGAGGTCCTTCTGCTCTTTCTGGTGCAAAGGGAGTGACATCCAGCATTAACGTAATAATCAAATTTAAGACCAACACATACTCCTCTCTGCCATCTTCTGAAAGAAGTTAATTGAGTTTCCTTAATTGTGATGATTTGTTTCAGACACCTATCTTCCTCTGGATGTAGATTTCCATAATTGAAAGAATACAGTAGAAAATTGTGTAGTAATGACATATATATTTGCATTAAGATGAGTTCCTAAGACGAAAGCTCCTTTGATTTTCTTTTTCACTTTACATTATCTAGCTTGAGGACTTGTAGGAGACTGACATATAATAAATATGTAATTAATTGAATATTTTAAAAACTTTACTTTGTATCTTTGGTAATTATCTTGCTGCTTGCAATGAAATGCACTGTTAAGTTCAGGTAACAAATGCAATTTATCTCTTGAAAATTATTTTTTTCTTAAAGGAATACTTATTAAATCTACCTGTGTAACCAGAAGTTCTAATGGTTTTAGAAAGACTGGTGTTGAATGAATTTCTTTAGTTTGGAAAGGCATGTTGTGAGTGAGGCAAAGAAGTCTGTTTTCTCAGAGAAAGTAACTAGCATGCAAGACAGGGATTCTAATTACTGTGTATGGGTATTACCACTTTGTAATTCATGGTTTCTGCCACAGCATTCCATCAGTTCTATGCTACAAATTGGACTTTAGTAGACTAAAAAAGTCTGCAGAGCACTGATTTCCTTGAAGATTGTCTGCTGATTTATTTATCTCTCAGAGGCAAAAGGTCTAAGTGTTATCCAAAATTGTTATCTTTTGAAAAGATTAAAGAGTTGTAAATACTAATCTTTTGTTTCCCACCTAGATTGGATTTATATTTGTTAAGCATTTTGTATTTTACCTTAAATTGGATTCAATCGCAATAAAGATAATGAGACAAACTTTGAACTTGTTTATGCAAGATACAGAATGAAATTACACTTTTACACTCTGTATTTAGAAGACAATTTCAAATCCACAGAAAAACTGTAAACACCTTTTTTTTTTTTTTTTTCCCTCTGAATTTGAGAGTAAAGTTGCCAACAGGATACTACATCATCTCAGAAACTTTAGCGTATATTTTCACAAGTTAGGACATTATCCTACAGAACTGGTGTGTGTGTGTGTGTGTGTGTGTGTGTGCACGCGCATGCTCACTCAGTCATGTCCAGCTCTTTGCAATCCTATGGAATATAGCCTGCCAGGCTCCTCTGTCCATGGGATTCTCCAGGCAAGAGTACTGGAGTGGGTTGCCATGCCCTCCTCCAGGGGATCTTCCCAGCCCAGGGATGAAACCTGTGTGTCTTATGTCTCCTGTACGGGCAGGCAGAATCTTAACCATTGTGCCACCGGGGAAACCCTACACAACCATGACTAAAATAGCTATGAGATTCAGTTCGGTTCAGTTGCTCATTTGTGTCCGGCTCTTTGCAACCTCATGGACTGTATCATACCAGGCTTCCCTGTCCATTGCTAACTCCTGGAGCTTGCTCAAACTCATGTCCATTGAGTTGGTAATGTCATCCAACCATCTACCCATCTCATCCCCTGTTGTCCCCTTCTCCTCCTGCCTTCAATCTTTCCTACCATCAGAGTCTTTTCCAGTGAGTCAGTTCCATGAGGTTAACCTTGCCTTTTTATCACTGCCTATGCCATTTGAAAGTAACCCAATCATTTCAGTTCAGTTCAGTTGCTCAGTCGTGTCTGACTCTTTGCGACTCCATGGACTGCAGCACGCCAGGCCTCCCTGTCCATCACCAACTCCCGGAGTCCACCCAAACTCATGTCCATGGAGTCAGTGATGCCATCCAACCATCTCATCCTCCGCGGTCCCCTTCTCCTCCCGCCTTCAATTTTTCCCAGCATCAGGGGCTTTTCCAATGAGTCAGCTCTTCCCATCAGGTGGCCAAAGGATTGCAGTTTCAGCTTTAACATCAGTCCTTCCAATGAACACCCAGGACCAATTTCCCTTAGGATGGACTGGTTGGATCTCCTTGCAGTCCAAGGGACTCTCAAGAGTCTTCTGCAACACCACAGTTCAAAAGCATCAGTTCTTTGGCACTCAGCTTTCTTTATAACCCAACTCTCATGAAGTGATAAATGGGTCCCTTCCCCCAGTGAGAGGGAAGAACAGAGATCGGCAGATATGGTACCCAAGGTGGAGTCAGAAAACCTGGCCTATGCAGGACGGAGACCCAGCGGACCAGCGGGTCCTCCATGTGGAGACACTGGCTCTGACCACCGTGGTCTGTCTCCCGGTGAGCTCTCAGGCTCCCGGGAAGCAAGGTGTCTCGGTTGGATCTTGTCCTCACCTCTTTCAGCCTCCCTCGGACTTGCCCATCAACCAGTGTGGAGTGATGACGCCTGCTAGTCACAAGGCTATGCATTTATGGATGGCTCAAGAAGCATTTGTTGAAAGAATGAACCGGTCAACACACGAATGGAAAATGGCTCTGATTCTGTGTAAACTTAGCACATCCTGAAACGTGTCCTTCCTCAGTAAACTGGCAAGTGCCCATAAGTTACTGATCTGTCCCTGTGTGTTAGTCGCTCAGTCGTGTCCCTTTGTGACCTCACGGACGGTAGCCCGCCAGGCTCCTCTGTGGGTGGAATCCTCCAGGCAAGGATACTGGAGGGGGTTGCCATGCCCTCCTCCAGGGGGGTCTTCCTGACCCAGGGATCGAACCCGGGTCTCCCCTATTGCAGGCAGATTCTTTACTGTCTGAACCACCAGGGAAGCTAAAAATCCAAGGAATTTGTTCTGTAAAGGAAATGTTACTTTATCAATTGTGAAATTAAGCCAAGATAAA
>SJYX01012095.1:73927-85258 GCA_006410675.1 Oreotragus oreotragus
AAATTGCCAACACTGGCTGGATCATAGATACAGCAAGAGAGTTCCAGAAAAAACATTTACTTCTGCTTTATTGATTAAGCCAAAGCCTTTGATTGTGTGGATCACAACAAACTGGAGAATTCTTAAGGAGATGGGAATACCAGACCACCTGATCTGCCTCCTAAGAAATCTGTATGCAGGTGCAGAGACAATAATTAGAACCAGACATGTAACAACAGACTGGTCCCAAATTGGGAAAGGAGTACCTTAAGGTTATACATTGTCACCCTGCTTATTTAACTTATATGGAGAGTACATCATGAGAAACGCTGGGCTGGATGAAGCACAAGCTGGAATCGAAATTGCCAGGAGAAATATTAATAACCTCAGATATGCAGATGACACCACCCTAATGGCAGAAAGTGAAGAGGAACTAAAGAGACTCTTGATGAAAGTGAAAGAAGAGAGTGAAAAGCTGGCTTAAAACACAACATTCAGAAAACTAAGATCATGGCATCTTGTTCCATCACTTCATGACAAATAGATGGGGAAACAATGGAAACAGTGACAGATTTTATTTTCTTGGGCTCCAGAATCACTGCAGATGGTGACTGCACCCATGAAGTTAAAAGACGCTTGCTCATTGGAAGAAAAGCTATGACCAACCTAGACAGCATATTAAAAAGCAGAGACATTACTTTGCCAACAAAGGTCCGTCTAGTCAAGGCTATGGTTTTTCCAATAGTCATGTATGGATGTGAAAGCCGGACTATAAAGAAAAAGCACTTTTAATGCTTTTGAACTATGGTATTGAAGAAGACTCTTGACAGGCCCTTGGACTGCAAGGAGATCCCACCAGTCCATCCTAAAGGAAATCAGTCCTGAATAATCATTGAAAGGACTGATCGGTTCAGCTCAATTCAGTTACTCTGTCGTGTCCGACTCCTTTGACCTCATGGACTGCGGCAGGCCAGGCCTCCCTGTCCATCACCAACTCCAAGAGTTTATTCAAACTCATGTCCATCAAGTTGGTGATGCCATGCAACCATCTCATCTTCTGTCATTCCCTTCTCCTCCCGTCTTCAATCTTTCCCACATCAGGGTCTTTTCCAATGAGTCAGCTCTTTGCATCAGATGACCAGAGTATTGGAGTTTCAGCTTCAGCATCAGTCCTTCCTCGGACAGCAAGGAGATCCAACCAGTCCATCCTAAAGGAAATCAGTCCCGAATATTCATTGGAAGGACTGATGCTGAAACTGAAACTCCAATACTTAATACTCCATTACATGACTGAGCGACTGAACTGAACTGAACTGATGACCTATATGGGAAGAGAATCTAAAGATGAGTGGGTATCTGCATATGTTCAGTTTGCTGTGCACCTGAAGCCAAGACAACATTGTAAATCAGCTATACTTCGATAATGACTAATGTTAAAAACAGTTCTGCTGGAAGAAGGCGAAAATGAAATCTCTAGCCACTGCTTGAGACATCTAAAAATTATCAAACAAAATTTTCATGAGCTGATTCTTACATGGTGTTCTTGTTCACTGCTGAGAATTAACATGCTATTGATCACTTTATAAAATATTTCATTTGATCTTCACGACTACCCTAATTTGTATTATTCTTATTTCATATAAGGAAGACTGTGGGTAAGAAGTTAAGCAAAACTGAAAACTGTTAGATGGTCCATCCAAAAAGTAGGGGAAGAAGAACCCAAAGCCCGTCACAATGCCCTGCAGACTGTCCGTCATCCTCAATACAGATATTTCCCCCGTACGTTTGGGTCAGACTTTTTCCCAGTCTTGTTACATATCCTTGAGGATTGAAACACAATAAAGATTTCCTCCAAAAGCTCTGCTTTGTTTACTATGTCTGGTGAAAAAATGAGTATATATTATTTTCCCCAAACTAGTTTTTGAAAATATTTCAAGAATTAAAAAGTTGGAGTTACCGCCTCAGCCTTAGGTTAGCTGAGTTTTGCTTCCATCATTGAGAGTGGTTTTCACCTTTTTCACAGCACAAAGCCTATGTGCTTAGTTGCTCAGTCGTGTCCGACACCTGCGACCCCATAGGCTGTAGCCTGCCGGGCTCCCCTGTCCTTGGAATTCTCCAGCACAAAGCCGAGCTCTGATGAAAACCATCCGTATCAGATACTGCTTTATTCAGGGCTTTCCTGGGGGCTCAGGTGGTAAAGAATCTGCCTGCAATGCAGGAGACTCCAGGTCAGTCCTGAGGTTGGGAAGATCCCCTGGAGAAAGGAATGACTCTCCACTCCAGTATTCTTTCCTGGAGAATCCCATGGACAGAGGAGCCTGATGGGTTACAGTCCATGAGATCGCAAAGAGCTAGATACGGCTGAAGTGGCTGAGCACAAATGCACGCGTAGCATAGTGCAGGTAAGGTGTTTTCCTGTACTCCTGGGAACTGTAGGTGGGAAAAGAAAAATAAGCCACTGAAACCTAATTTTAAAAATATGTTCAAATTTGCCTGTGCTTTCTTCTTAACGAAAGTAACTCAGATGCAAAGAGGGAGAATTTTTATGAGAACTGAAAAAAAACACTCCTCAGATATAGACCACATGCCATTACAATTCACCCATTTCAGGTGTAAAATTCAATGTTTTTTGGTGTATTACATTGTGACTGCTTTCGTGGCAATAAAAGATACAGAACTACCATAAAATCCAGGTGGAACTAGTGGTAAAGAATCTGCCTGCCAAAGCAGAAGAGCTGGGTTCGATCCCTGGGTTGGAAAGTCCCCTGGAGAAGGGAATGGCAACCCACTCCAGTATTCTGGCCTGGAAAAATCCATGGAGAGGGGAGCCTGGCGGGTTATTGTCCATGGAGTTGCAAAGATTTGGACACGATTGAGTTACTTAGCACGGACTTAATCTGTCATTTCAATCCTTGGATTCAGTGGCATTAATTACATTCACAATATTGTGTAACCACCACCACTATTTATTTCCAAAGCATTTTCATGACCGCAAATAGAACCTCTGTAACCATGAAGCAATAACTCCCCATCCCTCCCTCCTCTCAGACCCCGGAACCTCTAGCGCTTTCTGTTTTTACAAATTTGTCTATTTTAGATAGTCCGTGGTAGTGGAGTTCTTTTGTGTCTAATTTGTTTACCCAGCACAACGTTTTGAAGATTTATCAATGTTACAGCATGTATTAGGACTTCACTTCTTTTATGACTGAGATATTCAGTCATAAAATGCATAAAATGGATACAAGATGCACTGATCTGTTTATCCATTCATCTGTTGATGGACACGTGCATTGTTTCTACGTTTTGACAATTGTGGATAATGCTGCAGTGAACACTGGCCCAGATGTCTGTTTGAGGTCCTGCTCTCAATTCTTTGGGTATAAACCTAGTTATGGAATTGCTGGATCACATTGTAATGTATGTTTTGCTTTGTGAGGCACAAACTGCATTTCAATGCTACTTTACCGTTTTATATTCCACCAACCATGCACAAGCATTCCAGTTTCTCTGTACCCTCATCAACACCATTTTGGAAGACATAATGTGGTATCTCATTATGGCTTTGTGTAAATTAACTTTTGACTCAAAGCAACTGCTGAACATTTTGAGCACAATCAGCAGAAAGTGTTTATGTCGCTTTTCATGGTGTTTGCTACTCTACTCCCCAGGTTACCCCAGATCATTAGTGATCCAGTTCCTGCCCTTTCTCAGAAAGACTCAGATCCTTTGGAAGGAAACCCAGGCTGCTGCTGCTAAGTCACTTCAGTTGTGTCCGACTCTGTGCGACCCCATAGACGGCAGCCTACCAGGCTCCCCCGTCCCTGGGATTCCAATGCATGAAAGTGAAAAGTGAAAGTGAAGTTGCTCAGTCATGTCTGACTCTTCGTGACCCCATTAACTGCAGCCTACCAGGTTCCTCTGCCCATGGGATTTTCCAGGCAAGAGTACTGGAGTGGGGTGCCATTGCCTTCTCTGTGAAGGAAACTCAGGAACAGGGATTAAATATAGATGTAGGAATTTTGTGCAATAGGGAAGTGCACGCGGTAAATAAAAGAGGATGAGAAGGGAGTGCCTGTAAAAAGGTTTATAGTTTATAAAGGATTATAAAAATTACATAAGAGAGAAAGCATGGGTGGATTATTGGAAGCGTGATAGAGAAAATGGTAAGTACAAAGCAGTTGCACTCTGTGAATATGTCACAGCTGGAAGAACCATGCTTCAAAGCTGGTAGTGCTGTGGTCTGAGGCTCTGTTGTAGAGAGAAGATGGATGTGGATTTCCTAAATCCCACTTAATGAAGAATGACAATGTTCCCTTTTTCTCCCGTAGAGCAGGCAGGTAGTTCCTGACACCTTGTTAAAGATAGGAATTTCTCATTTCTCCAAGCCACCTTCAACTGTCACAGGTGGTCAAACCTGGCTGAGTACGCTGAGGGTGCCAGCTAGCCTGCAAGGTTTAGGGAAGCTCAGATTTCCTTCAGATGAGGACAACAACCTGATCATTTTTTCCTAAGGAGATTCTCCTTTCACCATATTTGGTAGATTGTCCCTGAGCAATGGCAACTCTGGCCCTAGGACACCAGGCGTGCCACTCAAAGGAAATGAGGCACCAAAAGCTTGAAATGGGCCTCTTCTCCCAGCTTTTGTGAATTCACACCAACAAGAAAGAAGTTAAGTGTGTAAATATTTATGTACGTGTTTTGCAATATGATCACCACATAGTGGCCTGTCAAAACGAAACTGACAACAACCCAAATGTCTAACTCTAAAGGATTTGAGAAATGAACCATGGCACACCAGCGCACCAGAGCACTGGTTTGTGATTAAAGATTACCTGATGGAAATGTATTCATTGATATGGAAGAACATTCAAAGATTATTGACAAATGAAGCAAGCCAATCATAGAAGAATAAGTCTTAACTTGTCCTTCTTCTCCCCCTTCCTTCTTTTCTTCCCCCTTCTCTCTCCTTTTCCTCTCTCTCTCCAGTTGACTTTGCATATCTAGAGACTGTCTACCAAAATCTGAGCAGTTGTCTTTGGGGAGTAAGGTTACTATGGTTGTTCAGTTGCTAAGCCATGTCTGACTCTTTGCAGCCCCACGGACTGCAGCACGCCAGGCTTCCCTGTCCTTCACTCTCTCCTGGAGCTTGCTCAAACTCATGTCCATTGAGTCGGTGATGCCACCCAACCATCTCATCCTCTGTCGTCCCTTTCTCTTCCTGCCTTCAATCTTTCCCAGCACTAGGGTCTTTTCCAATGGGGCAGCTCTTCACAGCAGGTGGCCAAAGTATTAAAGCTTCAGCTTTAGCACCAGTCCTTCCAATGAATTTCAGGGTTGACTTCCTTTAGGACTGACTGGTTTGACCTCCTTGCTGTCCAAGTCTTCTCCAGCACTACATTTCCAAAGCATCTATTCTTTGGTGCTCAGCCTTCTTTGTGATCCACCTCTCACATCCATACGTGACTACTGGAAAAATCATAGCTTTGACTCTATGAACCATTGTTGGCAAAGTGATGCTGCTGCTTTTTAATATGCTGTCTAGCTAGGTCATAGCTATTCTTCCAAGGAGCAAGTGTCTTTTAATTTTGTGGCTGCAATCACCATCTGCAGTGATTTTGAAGCCCAAGAAAATGAAATATGACACTGTTTCCACATTTTCCCTATCTGTTTACCATGAAGTGATGGAAACCATTGTTGGCAAAGTGATGCTGCTGCTTTTTAATATGCTGTCTAGCTAGGTCATAGCTATTCTTCCAAGGAGCAAGTGTCTTTTAATTTTGTGGCTGCAATCACCATCTGCAGTGATTTTGAAGCCCAAGAAAATGAAATATGACACTGTTTCCACATTTTCCCTATCTGTTTACCATGAAGTGATGGAACCAGATGCCATGACCTTAGTTTTTTGAATGTTGAGTTTTAAGCCAGCTTTTTCACTCTCCTCTTTCACTTCAACAACAGGCTCTTTAGTTCCTCTTCACTTTCTGCCATTAAAGTGGTGTCATCTGCATATCTAAGGTTATTGATATTTCTCCTGGCACTCTTGATTCCAGCTTGTGATTCATCCAGCCTGGCATTTTGCATGATGTACTCTGCATACAAATTAAATAAGCAGAGTGATAATACACAGCCTTAACATACTCCTTTTCCAATATTGAACCAGTTCGAAGATTATGGATAAGTTTTATTCCTTCATTAGGATGATTTGCATTTTACAAAGTGAACTTGTATTATGATCCTACTTCCTGCACGTCCTCTAAAGTGACAGAGGGTGGCAACCTTACAGTTCTTTTTAAGAAAGGGAATGCTTCTCCCGCATGGATCTAGCATCACATTTCCTAGTCTCCATGTATTCAGAAGACTAGCATAATATTCTGGGTCTCCTTTAAAAGAGTTCTAAATTTTTCTTAGAGAAGAACAGCAAGCTACAATGATACAAGGCNTTCAGAGCTCACTGCGATTACTATCAGCTTTTAAAAACTTTGCTAGATAAGGACCTAACTCTTGCCAACAAACTCTGTTCTTAAGGACAATGTTTGTTCAGGAAGTAAGTAAACAGTATTATGATGATTTTAGTGCACCACAAAGGCATTTGTTCAGGGTCAATTTCAGCATAGTATAATCTTTCAGTTGCTTTGCTACTAAAAGGTTCAGATTGTCTTTTCCACACTGACACTTGACATACTCGGCTCTTAAAGTCTGTGGGTGTCAAGGAGACACACAGGACCTACTGATCTAATTACCATTTATGCCAGTTAAATGTTACACCACAGAGTGGAATGTATAGAGTTTTTAAAATTAATTTTGAAATTACTGGTGAAATGTTCCTTGAAAGAGGCTGGATTGAGCCAGTATTTAGTCTCAAAACCCATTTTTCCAGAGGTTCCCATTAAAAGGGTTTCACTGGTGGCTCAGATGGTAAAGAATCTGCCTGCAATGCAGGAGACCAGGGTTTGATCCCTGGGTCTGGAAGATCCCCTGGAGAAGGGANGAAATTACTGGTGAAATGTTCCTTGAAAGAGGCTGGATTGAGCCAGTATTTAGTCTCAAAACCCATTTTTCCAGAGGTTCCCATTAAAAGGGTTTCACTGGTGGCTCAGATGGTAAAGAATCTGCCTGCAATGCAGGAGACCAGGGTTTGATCCCTGGGTCTGGAAGATCCCCTGGAGAAGGGAATGGCCGCCCACTCCACTATTCTTGCCTGGAGAATTCCACGGACAGAAGATCCTGGTGGGCTGTAGTCTATGGGGTTGCAACGAGTTGAACATGACTGAGCAACTAACACTTTCATTTATTAACAAGCTCCTGAAGGGAACCGTGACAAATCTGAGACCATCAGGTCACAGGTTGAGAAAGATGTTTCAGAACGACGCTGCACAGATAAGAGCGAGGTTCTTAACTCAAGCAGGTTGAGTGTGTGAGGAAGCATCTTTATTCCAGTAAACTGGAAAAGGATTGGAGAACTTTCCTCAGGGAGAGTGATCTGCGAAGTCCCTTAGCACGCGCTTGAAAACGGTCGTCTTGAATTTCTCTATATCCTAGTTCTCATGTAAACTTCAGACAACTTTCTCTCTTCCTCCTGGAAATATCTCTTCTAAAGGACAATATTTGTACTCATTAGATTCAATGAGACTTACTGAATGTGGACTATGCATCCGTTTCTTTTATGCCGGAACATCAGGTCTAATTATAATCTATAATTTATTCTTTTAGAATGCTCTTTAAAAATCACTGTTGTCTCAGAATAGTCTCAAAAAATCCTCACCAGTTTGCAGTTGAGCGAATGAGGGACAGAGGTCTGTCCATGAAAAGGTTTTCCTTCCTGCTCTTTGTTGCTGCTTTAGTCGCTAACTCGTGTCCAGCTCTTTCGCGGCCCCATGGACTGTAACCAGTGAGGCTCCTCTGTCCACGGGATTTCCCCGGTGGGAATACTGGCGTGGGTTGTCGTTTCCTCCTCCAGGGGGTCTTTGCGACTCAAGGACTGCACCTGTGTCTCCTGCATTGGGGTGGATTCCTTACCACGGAGCCCCCAGGGAAGCCCGTCTTGCCCCACTCCCATCCGTCCTTGTCTTGCTGGCCATGTTTCTTTAGCTGGACTTGTTCCATATGTGAAATTTAGGAAATGGAAGAGTTTGGAAATGAATGAAGAAAACCAGTATGTTCTCTATGGAAGCCTTGCTATCACCATATTAGAATTCTGGCAGTCCTTTCCTGTATAATTTCATAAATATGCTTTCTTTTCCTCCTCCAAGAACAATACAATTTCATTCAGGACAAAAACAAGACAAACTTACCTACTGGCAAACAAATGGTCTACATCAGAGAACAGATATTTGTGGAGTAGCTACTATGTGTCAGGCAGTTGGAGGGTGTCAGTGAAATGGCAAGCAAGGCCCCGACCTCCCGGGAATGCCAGCCCTCAAGGTGTGCCCACACGGGTGATGCGTGCTGGGACGGAGGGCCGTGTGGGACCGTCTGTTGCCTTTTCTCTTTCTCCTCCTTTAAGGGCTTAAGAATTCATGTTGCGTCTTACGCATCTGTGGTCTAGACTCTACACTCACTTTGTGCAGCAAATGAACTCTTAAAGAACCTACGATGAGCTTATGACTATTGTAGAGTGACTCAGAGAAGGTGGGAGTAGCAGCTCAAGGCAGGAAGAGCACATCTTATTTCTGCAGCGGCGGCACTGGGCGTCTCTACTACGGCCTCACCGTCTTTACCGAATCTCTCTCATCTGGACTGTTCTTGCTTCAGCAGGGCACGTGGCTTGTCCTGTTCCTTCATTATGATTCCTCTGTTGCCATTTGGCCTATTTCTATATTATTCAGTTCATCCTACCAGGGTAAACGCAGAGAAGTCCAACATCCCTATGTTTATAAGTTTAAACTTTTCCCATTTCTGCCCATGTTAGCAATACATTTTATGTTTGTACTGCTTGTTTGCTTTTTAATAAAACCTCTGCCTGGCTATTTTGCTTTCCTATTACGTTATAAAGTCATTCACAGCAGAGAATACCTCATATCATGTTTATAAGCTCGAGAGCATAAAACACAGTGCCAGCATCCTCAAATCTCATGACGTCGCTTAGTAATACAACCCTATAGTGTTAGAGCGATTATATATAATTCAAAGCTATTCATTCAAATTCAATCCATTGTCTAAGCTCCAAATATGACCTGACAGAATTCATTGCATTTCACTTTTTTTTTATCACCAGAAAACTATCCATAATTCTTATATACTTCCTGTACCACAAAATAAGCATGACGAAGCTCATAGAATCCTTCAATATCTTTTAATCCTTCAAGGTCTTTTAGGTGGAGCATACTGCATTTCTAAGGACTAATGACATAGATATTTACGCTCATTTCTTCTATTCACATTTAACAATAAAATCTATTACCTTTTTTGACTTGCTGCCTACTAAGCTTTTATTGATTTGCTGTTAGAATTTAAAAAAAACTTTCCCTTTGAAATCTTTTTAGAACATTATGACAATTAAAAAATTAAGTAAAATTTGGTTTCAAGAAAGCAGTTTTAAAATTTAAAATTTAAGAATTTTCATTATATATATATATATATTCAGCTCAGTTCAGTTGCTCAGTCGTGTTCGACTCTTTGCGACTCCATGGACTGCAGCACGCCAGGCCTTCCTGTCCATCACCAACTCCCGGAGTTCACTCAGACTCATGTCCACTGAGTTGGTGATGCCATCCAACCATCTCATTCTCGGTCATCTCTTTCTCCTCCTGCCCTCAATCTTTCCCAGCATCAGCTTCTTTTCCAATGAGTCAGTCCAAATCAGGTGGCCAAAGTATTGGAGCTTCAGCTTCAGCACCAGTCCTTCCAATGAATATTCAGGACTGGTTCCCTTTAGAACTGACTGGTTTGATGTACATATATTTCTAAGTGATCATATCTGGAAAGAAAATTCATTTGGTAGTTAAAGGTTCAGGCTCTGATACCACAAAATTGCAATTCCAATCCTAGTTTTGCTAGTTTTTGGTTTTAACAAGCATCTAAAACCTGTCAAGCTTCAGTTTCTTCATCTGTAAATAAGGATAATAACTGTACATAATTCATAGGATTGATGTGATGAAATGAGATATTATGTGTAGTGAAACCTAAACAAATGTTATTTGATTTTATTTAGGGATTGATTTTGCAAATACTAACTACCTAATGTGCAGCCACAATTTTAAGTTTTTGTAAATATGAACTCATTTATCATTGCATTAATACTTCAAACTTATGAAGTAGGGACTCTTGTTATTTCTATTTTGTAGGTGAGGAACTCAAGGAGCTGAGGGGTTAAGAGGTTACTACTCTTGATTAAGAGACAATATCAGAGTTGGGGTTGCAGCCTGAGCAGTTAGGCTCAATAATTTGTGTTCTTAGACAATGCTGCCTTGTTTTGCTTATGTATTAATTCAACCTATTTATTTAACTTCTATGTCTTGGGTTACAACAACTGGGTTACAAAAATGAAGTCTCTGCCCTGAGACTACCACAGTTAGAGCTAAAAAGAAGTTTGTGAAAAAAAATTGTAATACAATGCTGCACATCCGTGAAAACAAATGGGCAGCCTTTAAAGAAGCACAGCAGAGAAAAAGCTTAACCCGGGCCCACTTGGAACATTTGAGGGGCTGGGAACAAGGACAAATGGAGAACAACATTCTTTATGCCAAAATATTTAAACATTGAAAACCAAGTTTCACAACGCTGCTTTTGTGATGAAAAAAAAAAAAGAAGAAAAATGTTTAAATCTATGCATTTTTTTTTTATTACTAGAAGCTGGCACAATATCAAAATCAACTGAATTAAATATTAGTGGGCATGTCTGTGGATTCTGCAGAAGAGCTGGCAATATTTGGGTGAGTAATAAAATAAAAATAAGCACAATTAGTAAATAAAATGCATATTGGTTCCGTTCAGTCGCTCAGTTATGTCCGACTCTTTGCAATCCAATGGGCTGCAGCACGCGAGTCCTCCCTTTCCTGGACCAAAATGTGTACAGTCCACGAACGTGTTTCTGGACTTGACTTTAGCAAAATAGCTAATGATGATTTGATGACTGAGATTTTCACATACTTTGGATACTGCTGATGACTTCAATGCCTCAATAAGCACTGTCTTTAAACTGCATAAAATTTGAGCATGTTTTCACCAAGTTGTGTGTTAGCGCTTCTCTGGTAGCTCAGCTGGTTAAAAAAATCCACCTGCAATGCAGGAGAACCTGGTTTAATGCAGGAGACCCTGGTTTGAATGCAGGAGACCCCGGTTGTTTGAATGCAGGAGACCCCGGTTGTTTGAATGCAGGAGACCCCGGTTGTTTGAATGCAGGAGACCCCGGTT
>SJYX01012095.1:90359-114711 GCA_006410675.1 Oreotragus oreotragus
GGGCATGTTGCTGGCAACAGGTGCAGAGGCACTGAGGTTGGCTGTGTGGCCGGCGGGGAGCTGGAAAGAAGCCTGTGCGGCTGGGGCACAGGGGCCCGGGGGGTGGCGGGCAGTGGGGCAGGAGAGACGGCTGGGGCACCTCACAGAGGTCACAGAGCCATTTAGAACTTAGCCCGAAACGAGGAGGAAGCGTGAAGGGTTTCCTACAGGGGAGGGATTTGTTTAGCTTGAACTTTGTGGTAGAGAGCCGGTACCAGCTGGGGTGGCAGTTATTCCAGTGAGAAGCCGACGGCCTTAAGAAAGCTGTGGTGGAAATGGAGATGCTGAGAGAAACTGAGAGCGATTTGGGACTTGGCAAGAGGCCGGAACTCGGGGTAGTCCTGGCCCACGGTAGCAGTTTCAGAGATGTTTGTTGAAGTGAAGTGTGCTCCTGTTTGCCTCGCCTCCAGCATGTTAACTACTTAATCAATCACACGCCTTTGTCTCCCTGTGCATTAATTTGAATATATTATTTTAATACTTTGAATTGCAAAGTGGGTGCATTCTTACTAAGAAAAGACTGATTCCAGGGAGACTCAGAACCAAGAAGCTCTCCGTGAAACTGGTCTGATGCTGTTACACGATTGTGTTCAGTCCCAGGATGAGCATTTTCTTGGTTGCTGTCTCCTTGAGTCCAAGATATTCATCCTACAGGCCCATCAGGTCAAAGATAATTGGGTTTTACTATAACTGTTCATCAAAAACTTTTCTGCACATATGACATTGCCCTTCCGTTAGTTACTTTTGGTAAGACTCTTTGCTTTGCTCAGTGAGAAGTAGTTGGAATCCTTCTTGAGTTTTCTGAGTAGACTCTAACTTTAGAGAATGTTCCTTTGTTCTTAAAAAGTGCTGAATCATTTATAAATCCAGTTTAACCTAAAGTGAATTTTTTGGGTTGTTTTGTTGTGTTTTATTTGATTTCATGTAACTTGTGGCTTCATGTGACTTGGAGAAGGAAATGGCAACCCACTCCAGTATTCTTGCCTGGAGAATCCCACGGACAAAGGAGCCTGGCGGGCTACAGTCCATGGGGTCGCAAAGAGTCAGACACGACTGAGAAGCTAACACACACAACTTGTGGCTCAGATGGTAAGGCATCTGCCTACAATGCAGGAGACCGGGGTTTGAGCCCTGGGTTGGGAAGTTCCCCTGGAGAAGGAAATGGCACCCCACTCCAGTACTCTTGCCTGGAAAATCCCATGGACAGAGGAGCCTGGTAGGTTACAGTCCATGGGGTTGCAAAGAGTCAGACACAACTGAGGGACTTCACTTCACTTCACTAACTATTGGAGAAGGCAATGGCACCCCACTCCAGTACTCTTGCCTGGAAAATCCCATGGAGATGTGTATAAGAGACAGGGCTTAAATGNTGCCTGGAAAATCCCATGGACAGAGGAGCCCGGTAAGCTACAGTCCATGGGGTTGCAAAGAGTCAGACACGACTGAGGGACTTCACTTCACTTCACTAACTATCGGAGAAGGCAATGGCACCCCACTCAAGTACTCTTGCCTGGAAAATCCCATGGACAGAGGAGCCTGGTGGGCTGCAGTCCATGGGATCGCGAAGAGTCGACAAGACTGAGGGACTTCACTTTCACTTTTCACTTTCATGCACTGGAGAAAGAAATGGCAACCCACTCCAGTGTTCTTGCCTGGAGACTCCCAGGGACGGGGAACCCTGGTGGGCTGCTGTCCGTGGGGTCGCACAGAGTGGAACATGACTGAAGCGACTTAGCAGCAGCAGCAGCAGCAGCATGTAACTATTCAAAGGGATTTCTCTGGCAGCTAAGTGGTAGAGAATCCACCTGCCAATGCAAGAGATATGAGTTTGATCCCTGGGTTGAAAAGATCCCCTGGAGAAGGCTATAGCAAGCCTGGGAAATCCCATGGACAGAGGAACCTGGCAGGCTACAGTCCACGGGGTTGCAAAAGAGTCAGACACAACTTAGTGCGTAAACAACAACAATGACTTTTCAAAACTGACTGGGAGCAGATTTATGATACATGTAGCTTGAAGTTGGCCTGGAAGTTTGATAGCCACAGGCAAGGAGGATTATGCTGTTTATCTGTCTTTAAAAATTCCTTCTTATCCATGCTTAGTAAGTCTTTTCCTCATAACTGGAGCCAGGGAACCACCTGATGCAAATTTAACTCTGTTGGTTTCTAAGACTTATCCTGACCTTAAAGAGAGGGATGTGAGGACTCTAGCCTCCACCTGGGCTCCCATGCCCACCAGCCTGGCAGCTCACCTGTAACTACAACTTCAACACCACTGCTTTAGCCCAGACTCTGTGGAGCGAAGTTCAAGCAACGATAGAACAATTCTCTTAGGATATGGATAGTAATTGTTTTGATCTACTTTGTATTTCACTCAGGAATTGAAACCTGGCTTCTCAATCGTAGGTTTCTGTACGGGGCTCTTGATTTTGTGACTGCATCCTGGATTATGCCGCTGGTTCTGGATGGCATGGCATTAGCTTTATCTTTTAGTATAGGTCCATTGCTTTTTGCCTGTGTCTTACCTATTACATATTTTACTTTGCGTGACAAGGTGGCCTCTCTTCACTTCACTGAGTTAAGTCTACTCTCTCCTAGCACATTCCTCACTCCAGAAAACAAGACTGAAAATAGATTCTAAACCCGTCTATTGTGTGCAGCTTGTTGAAGCAGGTTGGCAGTGCCTTGAAGGACATGCAGACTTGGACCTGATGCATGCTCAAGCTGGGTTAGAAAAGGCGGAGGAGCCAGAGAGCACGCTGCCAGCAGCCGCTGGGCCATCGAAGAAACAAGAGAGCTCCAGAAAAGCATCTGCTGCTGCTTTATTGACTATGCCAAAGCCTTTGACTGTGCAGATCACAACAGTGGGGAATTCTGAAAGAGGTGGGAATACCAGACCACCTGATCTGCCTCTTGAGAAACCTATATGCAGGTCAGGAAGCAACAGTTAGTACTGGACATGGAACAACAGACTGGTTCCAAATAGGAAAAGGAGTACGTCAAGGCTGTATATCGTCACCCTGCTTATTTCACTTATATGCAGAGTACGTCATGCGAAGTGCCAGGCTGGATAAAGCACAAGCTGGAATCAAGATTGCCGGGAGAAATATCAATAACCTCAGATATGCAGATGACACTACCCTTATGGCAGAAAGTGAAGAAGAACTAAAGAGCCTCCTGATGAAAGTGAAAGAGGAGAGTGAAAAAGTTGGCTTAAAGCTCAACATTCAGGAAACTAAGATCATGGCATCTGGCCCCATCATTTCATGGCATGTAG
Source organism: Oreotragus oreotragus (assembly GCA_006410675.1). Lineage (NCBI taxonomy): Eukaryota > Metazoa > Chordata > Mammalia > Artiodactyla > Bovidae > Oreotragus > Oreotragus oreotragus. The sequence goes on from SJYX01012095.1 coordinate 93,673, forward strand.
ATGGGGAAACAGTGGCTGACTTTATTTTTTGGGCTCCAAAATCACTGCAGATGGTGACTGCAGCCATGAAATTAAAAGACGCTTACTCCTTGGAAGAAAAGTTATGACCAACCTAGACAGCACATTAAAAAGCAGAGACATTACTTTGCTGACGAAGTTCTGTTTAGTCAAAGCTATGGTCTTTCCAGTGGTCATGTATGGATGTGAGAGCTGGACTATAAAGACAGTTGAGTGGTGAAGAATTGATGCTTTTGAACTGTGGTGTTGGAGAAGACTCTTGAGAATCCCTTGGACTGCAAGGAGATCCAACTAGTCCATCCTAAAGGAGATTAGTCCTGAGTGTTCATTGGAAGGACTGATGCTGAAGCTGAAACTCCAATTCTTTGGCCACCTGATGTGAAGAACCAACTCATTCAAAAGACTCTGATTCTGGGAAAGATCGAAGGTGGGAGGTGAAGGAGATGACAGAGGATGAGATGGCTGGATGGCATCACTGACTCAATGGACATGAGTCTAAGTAAACTCTGGGAGTTGCTGATGGACAGGGAGGCCTGGCGTCATGGGGTCACAAAGAGTCAGACACGACTGAGAGACTGAGCTGAACTGATAAGGCAGAACAATCTTGATAGATGAAGTTATAGGAAGCTAGACGAAGCAATAGGAAGTTAAATCATTCTCCTTGTCCTTCCCATAGCATTTTTTTGTATTTATATTATATCACATTATATATTTAAACCTAATTTGATTTATGGTTGTTTACTTAGATGTCTCCCACAATAGACTGTAAGCTCCTCTCTGACAGTCTATTTTACTTATTTCTGTATTTACCCAGCATACACAGTGTTCTCCAAGTGGCAAACACAGAGTAAATGAAGAAAAAAGAAACACAAAATTAGACTTTATATGATGCTTATTAACAGGATCTGTGTTCTCATTTCTTGATCTCCCACAGGTGAGTGTAGTGCTTTCAACATATGAAAATACTTTGTAAACATTTGAAATAAGAAGGAAGAAGAGTTCTAATTCAAATGTCTGGGTTAATAATTTACTATTTGATATTTTTCCTGCATAGAGATCAGAAATCATATCAAATCAACTATTTGTGCTTAATTTTCATAGGCAATGCATTATTCCTTTTTTTATTGTCAGAATAACTCCATTTCCATTCAAATCAAGTGCATTAAATATGCACTATATGCTCTAATGTTTAGAGTTCTTCAGGGGACACAAAGGTGAGTGAGAAAATGAATCACTGCCTTCTTGCCTTTTCTCTCTCGTTCTTTTTGGGAGGCGATAGTCTAGGAAATAGATAACGTGTACAGGAATTATGAAACAAGACCAAAAATAAGTGCTCATGCAAGTTTTTTGAGGGGTTCCATACCAGGGAAGATGTGTATCCAGCTGTGGCAACCTAGGAGACTTTCTAGATGAGTGACATTTGAAGTCAGCTTGAAAGTATGGGCAGGATTTTAACGGTAGACGGAGTAATAAGCTATTGGAAAAGGGAAGGACATGAGCAGAAGCAGGGAAACAAAATGTCTGGAGAGTGTCACGTGGGTTTACCAGGCTAGACCGTACTGTGCAAATAGTAAACACGTGGGAGGTAAGCTGTACTAGCTAAGGGGGAGGTGTAGGAGGGGGTGGCTGGGTAACGTAATGTGAGCTTTAGGGGATGTGTAGTTTGGAAGACAATGGGGACCACATACAGTAACTGTAGCAGGTTATTATAATCACGTGGGGGATCTTTGAGAAAGATAATGAATCAACTCAGGTCCATAGAATGAGAACATTAGGGTGACTTAGAAAATAAAGCTCCTCAGATGGTTAATGTTTTCCAGATTTGGGAGTCACTTTTGAATATAGATTCCTGGCTAGGGAATTCTATTCTTTCACGCATGGAAAGTCTATTAAGTGCTTATTATGTAACAGATACTAGGCTAACTACTGGAAATACAGAAAGGAAGTCAACAGATACTGTCATTGATCTCATGGTTTGTGGTCTGTCCAGGTTAACTAGCATAAGACAAGTAATTGCACACATTACAACTGTATGAAGTGCTGTCAGGAAGCTTAGGGTGCCGTGAGAGCATGTAATGAGTTGGCCTGATAACTCTGGTGTGGGGAGAAATCACCTTCAGGAAGAGGAACTTTAGTCAACCTCAGGGCTTAGGTCAGGGAAAAGTTTGAAATCTGCTTTGGTGATTTAGGGTAAAACAATAAAGACCTGTGTTACCTGTGAGCTTCCCAGGCGGTGCTAACGGTAAAGAACCTGCCTGCCAATGCAGGAGACTCGAGAGACATAGGTTCGATTCCTGGCTCAGGAAGATCCCCTGGAGAAGGAAATGGCAACACGCTCCAGCATTCCTGCCTGGGAAATCCCATGGACAGAGGAGCCTGGCGGCCCGCAGCCGTTGGGGTTGCAAAGAGTCGTGGACCTGACTGAGCACACACACGCAATACAGAGCTGAAATAGTAAAGGAGGGGGTGGCTGGGCTTCAGCTTCTGTCTGCTGAGCCTTGTGAAACCAAGGGGAGAATATTACAAGAAAAGAACCAGGAGGTAAAGCAAAAAAAAAAAAGCATGAGCAACAGGCAAGTGAGCCAAATTCCTGATGGGAATTTGGCTTAAGAAGGTCTTTAGAGAGAATTGATACCTTTGTCTGAGCGCTTAAATTTTGACTTGGGACTTTGCTCTCTGGAATTAAATCCTTTTTTAGTGCAACAGAAAACTACATGCCTACTGGAGTTAGGAATTAAGAGTTTACAGATCATTCTTGCACAATGCAGATTTACAAAAATACAAAAAAGGAATATACTCCTTTTCCAATTTTAGAAAGGAAAAAACATGGCTAAACAATCTCTTAGTTTTGAGATTGTTCTCCAAACACCTCTTTTCTCTTTAGCTTTCATTGAGTCTTAGCCATCTAAGAAAGTAAGCGTTACCAAGGATGATTCCTTTTCCTTTACTTGTTTTTCAAGTTGCAGGACTTTCTGGGCTCCAAATTTCTGTGGGACCAAAAAGGCTCCTGTTTTGTCTATGTTCCATCTGAGAGCTTAGATTTCCCTTTGGGTTAGTTTTCTGAGATCATAACTTGTTTGTTTGTTTTTTTTTGGACCTGGCTTAATGATTAGCTCTTGCACTTACAAAATAAAAATAATTTCTTTACCTGCTATTCTATTCATATGGTGAGTGACAGGAAATTGCTGCCTTTGATGCCCAAGTGACATGGTAAGTTTCTGACATTGCATATCTTAGGGAACATTCGAGATTCCCGAGTCGGAGATGTCTTCCTACAATAAGGCCAGTTTGAACTTTACCTGCAAGTCTAAAATTTTCTTTTCTTTGTTCCTAACCTTTGGAGCAATGGTAACCCATTTTGGGGTTTCCATTTGGCTCCCAATGATGCTCTAAACCACATCTGCTCCCGGAGCCTATGTGTTCTTGGAAGCCCCTGAATTCAATGAGACCCCCCCCGCCCCCATCCAGTGTCCAGCCAGACTTTACAAGAACAAGGCTGAGCTCCATCTAAACTGGGTCATTTGGAGTCCTTTTCCTAGGAGTCTGTAACTGGGACTAGAAAAACGCAGGGAATTTAGCTTTGTCTGAGAGCATTTTTCTTTTAATGACAGTGTTGGCCTAAAACAAATAGAATTCAAGTTATTTCTTCAGAGAAAAACGAACGGTTATTTGGGATCAGCAGAGAACTACATTTCAGGGCCTGCAACCATAGTGAGCCAAGTGTACGTCCCCACACAGCAAAGGAAGGAGAATTCTTTTATAAAAAGGAGAAGACAGTTGGGAGGGCTACAGTAAACAAAAAGTTCATGGTCTTCATAGGCTGAGTTTTGCCAAGAAAGGAGTCTTTCTTCTTTCTTGTTGGGCTCTCCCTTCTGGTCTCCTCACTCTATTTGATAAAGTTTCTATTGATTCGTTTTTTTACATTTCCCCATTTGATCAAGAGCTTTCTCTGAAACAGCAGTGTTGATTAAGCATTAGGATTCCTGGTGTCAGTAACCTTCTGTCCCTCAATAATAGAAAGAATACTTCCTGGGTGTAGTGTCTCATGTTGAAGGGAAAGTGTACAGTCTGGAAACTTATTGAGGTCACATTTGAGTAAGAAGGAAGGGTAAGAGGGAAAACTCTCAAGCATGTCTTATCTAAAAATCCACATGCTATCACGATCAAAGGTCAGTGTCTAACTAGGGATCACCTAAAGCATTATGTCATCATCGAAGGGCTGGGGACACACTTCTCACAGGCCTGGTCTGGAGGCCTCTGGAAAGCCAGTCACCAGATGTGACCCACTCCAGTTCTGGATAATGTTTGCTTTTAGGCCCCCAGCCCATGTGCTGCTCCAGCCGGGGTCCAGTGCCTTCTCTAGGTGTGTACCTTGAATCCAGGCGTCTATTCCGTGGAGTCTGATAGCAGTGCCTTCTCTAGGTGTGTACCTTGAATCCAGGCATCTATCCCGTGGAGTCTGATAGCACAAGGATTGGTTAGCAGTACCTGGTAGGAAGCCAGGCTGGTAAGACAAAAGAGGCGCCTTTGCCAACAGGCAAAAATCTACAAATCGCAAGGTCTATGTCTCCTGAGAGCGTCCTGTGAAAAGATTGCTTTACCAAAACGTGGTTAGTTTTAACAGAAGCACTCAGGCCTTTGCAACCACTGAAATCGCTCTCTTTTTATGGGTTGTGGGTCAAAGACCTACCGCAGGATAGCAGTACACCGGGCACTCTGTGACGACCTCAAAGTTCAAAAGTTTACGAACCCTCAAAGGTGCGGATCCAGGACTTATTAAAGACAAATCACGATTCTTTTGGTTGAGGCATTTGGAAGGCCTCTACAAATGTTGCCAATTGTGTTTTAGTAATGTTATTAGTGTTTTAGACTAAACTAGAGTATTAAGCGTGGTAAGCACAGGAAAAATGTAAAACTGTCCAAACAGTGCATACTTGTCAAAGTATCTGATGAGTAAAATGGTTCTTTGATCCCTATGATGTTCCAGAGGGTTTCCCCAGGTAGGGATCATCTCCTCCAAAAGGACTTTAGCCCCATAAAAGGCTGTGTTTAAAGGAAGGCTTTAGACCAGTGTGAAAACACATAGACCATGACTCAAATATATCCGTTAGACAGAAGACAACGTATGAAATCCACTTGCCAAACCCCCAGTTGTTCTTTAAGCAGTTAAAAGTGTGTGGGAACAGCACAAACAGGCCTCCCCGGGTTTTACTTCGGACAAGTGGAACCAGTGCGTGCTAAGCTTCAGTCGTGGCGGCCTCTGCGACCCCGCCAGGCTCCTCCGTCCATTGGAGTCTCTAGGCAAGAATACTGGAGAGGGTTGCCATGCCCTCCTTGGGGCTCTTCTTGACTCAAGGCTCAAACCTGTGTCTCTCATGTCTCCCACATTGGCAGGTGGGCTCTTTACCACCAGCGCCACCTGGGAACTAGTGAGGTGGGCACTTTTTGTGGCGTAGAGGCATTTGGAAGGCCTCTACAAATGTTGCCAATTGTGTTTTAGTAATGTTATTAGTGTTTTAGACTAGAGTATTAAGCGTGATAAGCACAGGAAAAGTGTTGTAAAACTGTCCAAACAGTGCATACTTGTCAAAGTATCTGACCAGTAAAATGGTTCTTTGATCCCTATGATGTTCCAGAGGGTTTCCCCAGGTAGGGATCCTCTCCTCCAAAAGGACTTTAGCCACATAAAAGCTGTCTTTAAGGGAAGGCTTTAGACCAGTGTGAAAACACATAGACCATGACTCAAATATATCCATTAGACAGAAGACAATGTATGAAATCCACTTGCCAAACCCCCAGTTGTTCTTTAAGCAGTTAAAAATGTGTGGGAACAGCACAAACAGGCCTCCCTGGGTTTTACTTCGGACAAGTGGAACCAGTGTGTGCTAAGCTTCAGTCGTGGCTCCCTTTGCGACCCCGCCAGGCTCCTCCGTCCATGGGCGTCTCCAGGCAAGAATACTGGAGAGGGTTGTCATGCCCTCCTGCAGGGGCTCTTCTTGACCCAAGGCTCAAACCTGTGTCTCTCATGTCTCCCGCATTGGCAGGTGGGCTCTTTACCACCAGCGCCACCTGGGAACTAGTGAGGTGGGCACTTTTTGTGGCGTTGTTAACGTTTTCCCGCCGATACTGACGCATGCAGGCTATCACTTTGCAGTAGAACAATGATTTAACGCATGCACAGTGGTGAGGGGTGAGAATTTTAGGGTCTCCTGCAGGACTANCATTGGCAGGTGGGCTCTTTACCACCAGCGCCACCTGGGAACTAGTGAGGTGGGCACTTTTTGTGGCGTTGTTAACGTTTTCCCGCCGATACTGACGCATGCAGGCTATCACTTTGCAGTAGAACAATGATTTAACGCATGCACAGTGGTGAGGGGTGAGAATTTTAGGGTCTCCTGCAGGACTATGTTGTTATTTGATCTAAAACAGAGACTTCTCTTTTTATAAAACCAGCAGTTGTTGAATTTTCAATTTTTTTTCCCCCAAGACCAATTGTTGAGCTTCTCTATTAAGTTTTTCTAGTTACTTGGGGAGACATCTCTTTGGAACAACATCACTGAGGTTTGACTGCTGTTGTTCACTCTAAGGGTGTCATTCTTTGCAGAAACATCAGGAAGGTGATATCCTTTACCTTCCAGAGTCAAGTTGAGAATGCCCCTAAATCTTAATAACACCTAAAACAGCAGGAAGTATTGGGTCTAAGAATTCTTGAATATGAGTGCTAATTAAAATTTTATTTTTATTGGGATTAGGGAGCTATGCTGTTTCCACATTTCAAAGTCATGAGATATTCCAGAAGTATATCTACTATTAGTAGAAATGCTAGCGGTTTTGTTGTTGGCTAAAGTACAAGCCCGTGTAAGAGTGTATAATTCAGCCTGTTGGGCAGAAGTAATTATAAGTGAAAGAGCTGCCTCAACAGCATCAAAAGGAGTTGCAATAGCATGCCTGGCACAATAGCCACCATTGTCATCTTTTAAATAGGAACCACCAGTGAACCATGAAAAGCTAGCATTATTCAGAGGAATTTCCTGCAGATCAACACAAAGAGTCAGGAGGTGACCTGTCAGTGCTAAGCAATTGTGAAGGACTTCATCAGTGATTGAAGGGAAAAGAGTAGGAGAATTAAGGTCATCACAATGTCTGAGATTTATGTTAGGAGGTGTTAACAAAAGGACTTTGTAGAAGATGAGGGAGCTGACTAACAAACGTTGAGTATAATTGAGAATTTGGGACAGCTTCTACAGCGTGAGACACACAAGTGATTAAAGGGGGTCTCACAATGATTTTCTTGGTGGCCTCAATAAAAAGGGCAGGCTATGATGGTGATAAGGCAAGAGGGCAGCCGTATCTCACAAGCTCCATTTGCTGGCTAAAATACTATGTAGGTCAATGGTGGTCCCTTCATTTTTGGGGTGAGTATCTAAGGGCATTCCCTTCCTCTTCATACACAAAAAGTAAAAAAGGAATCTGATATTTGGGATGCCCAATGGCAGGTGGCTTCATCAAACTCTTCTTTCAAGGATTAAAAATTACCTGGTTTTTCCCATTAGATTGGGTCAGTGTTGCTACTGTTTAGTAAAACATGCAGAAATCTGAATATGAGAGAGAAATTTAGAAGATAATTTCGGCAACAATCGACTAGCCCAAGAAAATCTTGCAGTTGCCATTTTGTTTTGGGTTTTGTGAAACTCAGGGCTCCGTGAGGTCTGTCTGGATCTGGGAGCAGCGCTTGGTCTCATATCAGATGCCACAAATACTGAACCTGGGTTTGCAGTGTTTCTTTGGTGACTTTATGTTCCTTTAGGGCTCAAGGATTTAGCGAATGGATGTAGCAAATGGAGGTTTGAAAACGAGAACAAAAAAGCAAATTATCTATACGTCGCCATAAAATAGAACCCTTAGGGGACTTTATATCCTACAGATCAGCCTTCAGGTCAGTAAGAAATGAGGGTTCTCAGGCCAGGTGAATTGTTTTTCTTCCAAGAGAAGGCAAAAAAAAAAAAAAAAAAGTATTGGCAAGCTTCATGAACTAATGCACCGCTTAAATCAGTTACAGTAAAAATTTTATTTCCAATGGGAAAGGATGTCAGTAGCAGAATGAGGCTTAGAGACCACAGGGTATCAAGGAATAGAAATGCGATTTGCTGCCCAGAGGTTCTAGACAAACTCTCACCCTTGACCCTCAGGTCTTCTCAGTGATCAAATGGGAACATTACAGTGACTGGTACAAGGAATAACATGATCTTGTGCCTTGTAATCTTCTGTTATGGACTTTACGCCTTGAAGAACTCCTTTACGCAGATTAATTCTGGGGAGAGGTTTGGAGGGATGTATTTGACTCTTGAATGGAGCTGAGCTGTGAATGCTGCTTCAGTCTGGGGGATATAAAAAATTAAAGGTTTAACCTCTGGATCCTCAGAAGGCTTAATTTTAAATGGGATAGGCTCTGATAAGTTCAGAGAAAAAGGGAGGAGAGTNAAGCCAGGCTGGTAAGACAAAAGAGGCGCCTTTCCCAACAGGCAAAAATCTACAAATCGCAAGGTCTATGTCTCCTGAGAGCGTCCTGTGAAAAGATTGCTCTACCAAAACGTGGTTAGTTTTAACAGAAGCACTCAGGCCTTTGCAACCACTGAAATCGCTCTCTTTTTATGGGTTGTGGGTCAAAGACCTACCGCAGGATAGCAGTACACCGGGCACTCTGTGACGACCTCAAAGTTCAAAAGTTTACGAACCCTCAAAGGTGCGGATCCAGGACTTATTAAAGACAAATCACGATTCTTTTGGTTGAGGCATTTGGAAGGCCTCTACAAATGTTGCCAATTGTGTTTTAGTAATGTTATTAGTGTTTTAGACTAGAGTATTAAGCGTGATAAGCACAGGAAAAGTGTTGTAAAACTGTCCAAACAGTGCATACTTGTCAAAGTATCTGACCAGTAAAATGGTTCTTTGATCCCTATGATGTTCCAGAGGGTTTCCCCAGGTAGGGATCCTCTCCTCCAAAAGGACTTTAGCCACATAAAAGCTGTCTTTAAGGGAAGGCTTTAGACCAGTGTGAAAACACATAGACCATGACTCAAATATATCCATTAGACAGAAGACAATGTATGAAATCCACTTGCCAAACCCCCAGTTGTTCTTTAAGCAGTTAAAAATGTGTGGGAACAGCACAAACAGGCCTCCCTGGGTTTTACTTCGGACAAGTGGAACCAGTGTGTGCTAAGCTTCAGTCGTGGCTCCCTTTGCGACCCCGCCAGGCTCCTCCGTCCATGGGCGTCTCCAGGCAAGAATACTGGAGAGGGTTGTCATGCCCTCCTGCAGGGGCTCTTCTTGACCCAAGGCTCAAACCTGTGTCTCTCATGTCTCCCGCATTGGCAGGTGGGCTCTTTACCACCAGCGCCACCTGGGAACTAGTGAGGTGGGCACTTTTTGTGGCGTTGTTAACGTTTTCCCGCCGATACTGACGCATGCAGGCTATCACTTTGCAGTAGAACAATGATTTAACGCATGCACAGTGGTGAGGGGTGAGAATTTTAGGGTCTCCTGCAGGACTATGTTGTTATTTGATCTAAAACAGAGACTTCTCTTTTTATAAAACCAGCAGTTGTTGAATTTTCAATTTTTTTTCCCCCAAGACCAATTGTTGAGCTTCTCTATTAAGTTTTTCTAGTTACTTGGGGAAACATCTCTTTGGAACAACATCACTGAGGTTTGACTGCTGTTGTTCACTCTAAGGGTGTCATTCTTTGCAGAAACATCAGGAAGGTGATATCCTTTACCTTCCAGAGTCAAGTTGAGAATGCCCCTAAATCTTAATAACACCTAAAACAGCAGGAAGTATTGGGTCTAAGAATTCTTGAATATGAGTGCTAATTAAAATTTTATTTTTATTGGGATTAGGGAGCTATGCTGTTTCCACATTTCAAAGTCATGAGATATTCCAGAAGTATATCTACTATTAGTAGAAATGCTAGCGGTTTTGTTGTTGGCTAAAGTACAAGCCCGTGTAAGAGTGTATAATTCAGCCTGTTGGGCAGAAGTAATTATAAGTGAAAGAGCTGCCTCAACAGCATCAAAAGGAGTTGCAATAGCATGCCTGGCACAATAGCCACCATTGTCATCTTTTAAATAGGAACCACCAGTGAACCATGAAAAGCTAGCATTATTCAGAGGAATTTCCTGCAGATCAACACAAAGAGTCAGGAGGTGACCTGTCAGTGCTAAGCAATTGTGAAGGACTTCATCAGTGATTGAAGGGAAAAGAGTAGGAGAATTAAGGTCATCACAATGTCTGAGATTTATGTTAGGAGGTGTTAACAAAAGGACTTTGTAGAAGATGAGGGAGCTGACTAACAAACGTTGAGTATAATTGAGAATTTGGGACAGCTTCTACAGCGTGAGACACACAAGTGATTAAAGGGGGTCTCACAATGATTTTCTTGGTGGCCTCAATAAAAAGGGCAGGCTATGATGGTGATAAGGCAAGAGGGCAGCCGTATCTCACAAGCTCCATTTGCTGGCTAAAATACTATGTAGGTCAATGGTGGTCCCTTCATTTTTGGGGTGAGTATCTAAGGGCATTCCCTTCCTCTTCATACACAAAAAGTAAAAAAGGAATCTGATATTTGGGATGCCCAATGGCAGGTGGCTTCATCAAACTCTTCTTTCAAGGATTAAAAATTACCTGGTTTTTCCCATTAGATTGGGTCAGTGTTGCTACTGTTTAGTAAAACATGCAGAAATCTGAATATGAGAGAGAAATTTAGAAGATAATTTCGGCAACAATCGACTAGCCCAAGAAAATCTTGCAGTTGCCATTTTGTTTTGGGTTTTGTGAAACTCAGGGCTCCGTGAGGTCTGTCTGGATCTGGGAGCAGCGCTTGGTCTCATATCAGATGCCACAAATACTGAACCTGGGTTTGCAGTGTTTCTTTGGTGACTTTATGTTCCTTTAGGGCTCAAGGATTTAGCGAATGGATGTAGCAAATGGAGGTTTGAAAACGAGAACAAAAAAGCAAATTATCTATACGTCGCCATAAAATAGAACCCTTAGGGGACTTTATATCCTACAGATCAGCCTTCAGGTCAGTAAGAAATGAGGGTTCTCAGGCCAGGTGAATTGTTTTTCTTCCAAGAGAAGGCAAAAAAAAAAAAAAAAAAGTATTGGCAAGCTTCATGAACTAATGCACCGCTTAAATCAGTTACAGTAAAAATTTTATTTCCAATGGGAAAGGATGTCAGTAGCAGAATGAGGCTTAGAGACCACAGGGTATCAAGGAATAGAAATACGATTTGCTGCCCAGAGGTTCTAGACAAACTCTCACCCTTGACCCTCAGGTCTTCTCAGTGATCAAATGGGAACATTACAGTGACTGGTACAAGGAATAACGTGATCTTGTGCCTTGTAATCTTCTGTTATGGACTTTACGCCTTGAAGAACTCCTTTACGCAGATTAATTCTGGGGAGAGGTTTGGAGGGATGTATTTGACTCTTGAATGGAGCTGAGCTGTGAATGCTGCTTCAGTCTGGGGGATATAAAAAATTAAAGGTTTAACCTCTGGATCCTCAGAAGGCTTAATTTTAAATGGGATAGGCTCTGATAAGTTCAGAGAAAAAGGGAGGAGAGTTTCAGAGAGAAGGGTAAGTTTGATGAGAGAATTAGTATAGGGGAACGGTGTACAGAAGAGGTGTAGGCAGCACAGATGGGAAGGAGGAAGACGATGCTGGCTGCCGGACTGCCGCCTGCGCTCGCGGACCAGAGGGAGACACACGGTGGCGCCACCAGCGAGCCTGAGACCCCGCAGTCACAGAGGAAGGCCGCAGGAGGCTGCGGGAGCCATTTTATCCCTCTCTGAAAGCGTGCTCGCCTCAGTCACTCTTAGAATCTCATTCTGCAGAGAGGCAAATTTAGGCTCCCGACAATGTTTGGATAGCTCCAAATACCAATCAAAATAAACATCCTGTTCAGTTCTGGAAATTTTAACACTATTGTTGTCCAATTTAGCTTTAAGGAATGCAAGCCTGGGGATTGCCAAAGTTCCCCGTTGTGGCCATTGGTATTCTAAATTGTCTTTGGTCGGATATGTCCACTTAGCTAGAAACACATACACGAAAAGACATCAGTTTTTAAACATAAAACCCACTGGACTTTCTGTGGGAGGGGGTATACCTTCGAAACTACGATTCCATTTCTCAGAGGGTTTTTTTTTTTCCCCTCAAGGAAAATAGGTATTTTCAAAATCTTCAACAACTCAGATAGCTTAGAGCTCAAATAACTCAATTCAAACAGCTTACAATTCTAACAGCCTGCAGACCTAAAACCAGTCAATTCTAAGGGAATAACTTAGTTTTCTAAGAGCCAAGCCAAAGGCTTTTCAGCCAGTTTCCATAGACTAGCCCCAATTTCAAAGGAGTCGGCTGATGGCTTAACCAGCACAGTTGCCCTTGAAACAGTCTTATATAAAAATCAGACCAAAGTGCCAGATGAGTTATCACATATAGAACGAAGTCTTAACCAGAAAGGATGAAATCTTGAAACAGATTCTGGATAAAGCCTGAAGAACTTCAAATACAAGAATGGTGTAAGCTTGGACCCAGGAGACAAGCAAACCTCCAATCTCCAGGGTCAGCAAGCCCAGCGGTGAGCTCAGTCTGCTCAATGGTGGGGGTCCTTCCTGTTTGCTCAGGAGCCCCAATACCTACTGGGATCTTTTCTGAATGTTGGCCTAAACCAAAGATACTGCCAGCTATTTCCCCATGAAAAAGAAAAGAAAACAAAAGTTTATTTAAGACCAGCAGAGAACTTCAGTTCAGGGTCTGCAGGCTTGGAGAGCCACGTTCAAGTCCCACCCCACCTCCCCACCCCCACATGGCAAGGGAAGAAGGCTTTTACCAGGAGGGGAAGGAAGTTAGGAGGCTCCAGGAAACAGAACCCACTGCTCTCCACTGACTGGGTCCTTGTCAGGGAAGGTAGGTCTTTGGCTCACTTCTTGCCGGGCTCTGCTATGGTCACAGGATGCGAGAGCACCCTATTCTGGTCTCAGGACTCCGTTCTGGTGAGGTTTCTGTTTACTAGCTTTTTGGAACAGACATAGAGGGTTATAGTGTTTGAAATGTTGGCACCAAAGGAATCACTTCAAGCGCAGAGGTGGCATCAGTTAGTCAGGGCCACGTTTGACATTTTCCACCCTGCTGGAGACTCAGTGGCAAGAATCCTCCTGCCAAAGCAGGAGATTCAGGTTAGACTACTGGGTTGGGAGGAGCCCCTGGAGAAGGAAATGGAAACCCACACCAGTATTCTTGCCTGGGAAGTCCCATGCACAATGGTGCCTGGTGGGCTGCAGTCCATGGGGTTGCCAAACAATTGGACACGACATAACAGCTAAACAGCACCACCAACAACTGTGCAGTTGGCCCCTGGGCTGCAGGCAAACCCGCTGTCTGTCAGCGCAGGCCCCACTGGGGCTGGTGGGCGCAGGTCCGGGGGTGCTCCAAGAGTTGTGTTTTGAACAGGTTGAGATGTCCTTGTGACAGCTATGTGGAGACAGAAAGGGACAGTGAAAGTCACTCAGTCGTGTCCAACTCTTTGCCACCCGTGGACTATCCAGTCCCTGGAATTCTCCGGGCCGGAAAACTGGAGTGGGTAACCTTCCCCTTCTCCAGGGGATCTTCCTAACCCAGGGATTGAACCCAGGTCTCCCAGATTGCAAGCAGATTCTTTACCAATTGAACTAAAGTGGAGACATCAGACAGGTAATTGGAGGAGAGCATTCGAACCTTGATCTCAAATGAAAATATAAATTTGAGAAATCATAAATGTAAAAAAAATTTTATAGCCTTTGAAACCAGAGTAATAGATAAGTTAATCACATTACAGCAAGTCTAGAATTCTACAATTTAAATTTCCTTTCCTACATTGAATCTAGAGTTTACTTAATTTTTGGTAATAAAATTTCCTCTGGAATACAACTTTTGCATTATTCATGAATGGACTGACTATGCTCTTTTCAGCAATGTATGGCAGTTCTTATTTCTTTACATCACTGACAACTCTGTGTATTATTTTAAAAATATTTACGAATATTACATGCAAAGAATCAAAGAACATTGTTAAAGCTATACTTCTTTGATTATTAAGATTGAACATGTTTTTACATATTTGTCAATTATTTGTCTTCTTTACAGAGTTGCCTATTTTTATCTTCTTGCTAGTTTCTCCTGGGAATTCAATTTTTATGTTGGCAAATAATGAAAACCCTTTCTATATCAAAGGCCTTATTCCAGTGGCTGGCATTTCTGTTGAAAACTTTCCTCCAGCTACCACTTTCCTTTTCATTAAATATTTCTTTGTTATTGTTGTTTGACCTACATATTTAAGATATTTCTCAGTGTGTGCCTTTGATGTTTGAGAAAAAGTTCTTCTCCTACCATATATTTAAATATTTACTTATTTTTATAGCATATTATTTCATTGAAAAATCTAATCCATCTTGGGTTTATTATGGTGTATGAGTGAGATACACCAAAGTAACTAATTTTCTAAGTAATTTTTTCTGAGTAACTAAACATTATTCCTGCATGATATGCTTGTTTATTTTTGCTGGCAGTTTGGGTGATTTAATAACAAAATAACAGAGATAACCTTTCAGTTGGCCTGGAAAATCCCTAAATCTTACAGGTTACTTCCTCACAATACATTTCCCCCTTAGCTTTATAAATGTGTCCATAGAAGCCTAGGAACATCAAATCCACTATTTTCTTGCAGTAGGTTAAATATCCACATCCATGTTTCCATTATGTCAAACGGAGCAGTCCTGGAATAAATACAGCTTTTCATGTTTATCTATGCCTGTCTTCCTCTTTGTCTACCTTGTGAAATCTAAAATCGCCAAATCTAATAAGAGTAACAAGGGAATCCTAGTACAATGACTCATAGAGAACAGTAGGTAACTAAGTATTTGGTATTTATAGATAATCATGAAGATAATGTTCAGAAGGTAATATTTCCTTATGCTTTCCTGGTCTTAGATACAAAGAGTGTTGATGACTTTCAGAGTGATTTGAACCTATTATTATCTGATGATCTCTTCCTCAAGATTTTTTCCTTCTAAGCCTTTTTACTCTCATTGTAATTCTTGGTTAGTCTGCCCACAAATAAATGAACAAATTCACAGAGGTTTGGATTATCTTTTTTTTTTTTTTTCTTAATTTTTCATCTCTTTTACAATGGGACCTCATACCAACTCAAAATAATATTTGGAAAATAGAAAGACAGCAGAGGGATAATTCACGAGTTATCCTGGAAATACACTGTTATTCTATCTCTAAGGACCTGCTATAAAAAATGAGGCACGAAAGCCAAAACAAATGTTAAGAAGTGAGATAAAGAGAGACCTGGAGTCCATGGTAGCTCAGTTATTTTTTTAGTTTAGAGTCAGGATCTTGTCCTGGGGTCCAGGATTGACTTTGTTATGAGGAACCAAAGAAGGGAATGAGTCCCTAAATACTCTAGAAATCTATGTCAGATTTCACATATATAGAATTCTTTTCATTTTGTGGCAAGGTAGGGAGAAGTTTCATAGCTTTACTCACATATTTATAGGAATCCATGATCACAAAAGGGTGAAGAACCACTAATATAGAACAATCAGAATGACAAGAAAGGACAATTTTCTCCTTTGAGTTCTGTCAGGAAATTAAATCTTTCAACATTTCCCTCCTTCCCTTCCTTTGCCCTAATTCTCTTTGATGAATTTAATGCTTTCAGAGTGGTTTTGCTGAAGCTTATCGAAATGAATACCTTAGACAACAGCTGAGGTGCCTGGCCTCATTTTAACTAAAGGGTTTCATTCCAGCTCAGCGTGATTATCATGAGGAGGTGGTCCTAAGACAAAAGACTCCAGGCAGTAGAAGCACCTTTCTCCTCTGAACCTATTGCTGAGCCCATCAGCTGGCACTGTTATTCTGGATGGTTAGAAGCCCAGCAGATTTGGCATAAAGAAAGTCAGGGGCCAAACATGGCGGAAGAGACAGGACGTTCAAATCCTCCACCTAAGTTGGCACCAAAGGGAGAGGGCACAAAACAGGAACGTGAGTCAAAGAAGCACTCGAGCTGCGTGCTTAGCTGATCCGATGTCTTGTCCGCATGCCTCCTCTCAGCAGCTGCCTCTATCCGCTACTTCAGAGAAACGTGGACCGCTCCCATAATGCACCTCGCGAGCTCGGCCAAGTATGTGAAATTCTGGCAGAAGCAAGTAACCCGGAACCACGCTTTCCAACCGGCATTTGGCTAAGGGATAAGGTTTGATGACCACCATATATCTTCTGTCACTTCTTTGCCCTTTCATACTAAGACTTACAGACGTATTTAAATCCTGGAATCCATTTTTAACTTTCTTAAAAAAAATATGGGTCATCAAGTCAGGTCCTTTTCTTAGCCTTGCCATGAGATTTATTTTTAAATTGTTCAATTTATTTTCAGAAAATACTTTCAAACGTTATAGGTTCTGAGCCTCTTTTGCAAAGGTATTTCTTAAAATCATACTCCTTTTTCTTTGGCCCCCATGCTGACCTTTGATAACTTTAGACGAAAATTTTATCAAGCCTGTTTCAGGCCTTCTCAATATCTGGCAAATATATATTAACACACACAGTCAGAGTAGGTTTGCAAAGAAAGTATTTAATTCTTTAGAGTGCTTATGGGGGCTGAGATAAATGAAGTGCTCCTTGGCTCTGACATTTTTAATAAATTCACTTAAATTCTGGGCTCCAAATAAAAATTTCCAAAGATGTCTCCTAGCATTTTTAGGTACAAAGATGTCTCCTAGGATCTTTCTTGCCCTCAGAGCAATAAAGAATCTGGTTTGTCTGTCTTTTTAACTGTGATTACATGAGAAGTTTTGTGAGAAGTTTTGACTGATTCTGTGACATTAGACAAGACTGGAACGTGGGAATGGATCTGGGTTTTGATTGCCATTATGATTTCTCAGAGAAGAGAAAGTAAGTAAACCACAAAACTAAACGCTGGACACAAGATCTGTAGAATTCTGAGTGTAGATATGACTTCAGAAAGAACTGACTTCAGGTTAAGTACACACCAGACTAAAAGATTATGTGATGTTTCTGTATGATTCTAAGTCAAGTGATTCCTTCATTATTTTTAAAAATAATTCACCCGTGATTTTTCTTCCAAATGTGACATACAGATTCTTCATGTAAGCTAACTAGTTATAACAATGGAACAACCCCTTTGGTCTTGCTATCGGGTGGAGGAATAACCAGAAGTGTCAGTTCTTATATGAGATGCATCATTTTTATAATAGAAACACACAAACGGTAGCCATGTTGGGCCATTTATTTTATCATAATATAAAATCCACTTGTCATCTTAGCTGCATATTTGTCTTCAAGCGTAAGCAAATGAATTCTTAACATTTCATCTCAAGCTGCTCTTAGGTCATTATATTTGGTATATAGACCTGATATCGCATCAGAATAATATTGCAAATGAAAGCATTTAAGATTCTTGAATGTAAATGGAATAGAAACCTAATGTCATTTAAAAGTATAGTATGTAATAGACAAGAAGAAAGGGATAAAATGATTTTTGGTCCAATTAAACTGAATAAAATGGGAAGGGATAAAAGTCATTAAGAAATCAAGTATGCCTTAATTGCAGTGATAAGGAAGTCAATGCAATAGATTTGAATTTAAGCACAAGTTTAGTGAACTTACAGATTACTATTTGAGTTCAACATAAAGAAGAAAAAGATTTTGCATTCTGCAGAGTAAATTCGCAAGCAGGCTGTCTTGCTAGTATTGAAATAAACGTGTTTCTTAAAGCTAGTTTTGTTGGATTATGTCAGAAGCAGAGCTGTGCTTCTTGAAGGAAGATGAGCTTCCTCTTGGGCCCGTCAGAATGAAGCTCTCACTGTCCTGCCCTTCAGAGGCTGGGGAGGTCGGTTGTTCCGCTTGATGCAAACTTCTTTATCGCCTTCAGCATTTGCTAGCAGACTGCGGAACTGCGCCAGCTTGGGGGAAGGATAACATGTTTAGAGAAGCAATAGCTCTTGATGTCACACAGAACACTTTTTTTTTCTAGTACGATTGATGCACTGTTATGTAGAAAATCAGGTTGAAGACTGCAATGGTTTCACTGATGGAAAGGGAGGAAGCCAACAATTCTTCCACATGTCTTTGCACCAAGCATTTGGCTTAAATTGTCAATGACTGACTGGATTAGCATTCCATCTTTCTCACCCTTGGGTAAGAGACTTCCTTGCTTGGCACCTCAGGTTCCATATGGTGTTATTTCATGGTGCTTTGGTGAAGGCTAAATGGCTCAACACAGACAAGGTTCTTAGAATGGCCTTTGGAATGTAGCATATGCTAAAGAAGTGTTAGCTCTTAAACCAATAGGTCACACTGCAGGTTTGCTGTGAGACTCGACTAACAAAATGTATGTAAGGCACCTGATGAAAAGAGCTGCTCAAGCAATGGCAGTTTTATTATAATTATAAATGATAATTAATGAGATATTTTACTGAATATTGAAGAGCTTAAGCTTTAAAAAAGAATGAAAAACCAATGTCAATGATCAAGGTATGCCACTCAAGAGTCACAGTTCCCCAAAGAGGTTGGATTTTCCCTTATTAAAGTGAAAAGAGCAGGAATTCCGAATCTCTATATAAAAAAAGCGCTTATAAGTACATTCTACTTTTTGACTATTAAACAGACCTGATGTCACTAATAAATCTTTTTCAGTTGAAAGGAAAAGGGAACTCTCCAAAATCGAATGGCAACAATAATTTCCCTCAGTATGAATTGAACTGATATGCTGCCTTGTACTTCCAATTCCCCCGCATGCCCCTCTGATACTCTACCTGTTCTGCGCTCACACTGATGGTCTCTTTAAAGATGATCCAGGTGACACTCTCGTGAAGAGGAGGGTGAGTCAGTGAACCAAAGTAGGCCCAGTAATCTGGGGATGAAGGCAGGAGGACAGAGGGGTCGAAATTTGTGAATGGAGCTTTCTTGTTCTGAAAGAAAACGATAAGCGATGTATCATTATGACCTGATGTAAAATATTTACATCATTGCATATATGACATACATATTATTTGGTAGATAGGTCTTAACAAAGAATTTAATCAATTTTTCTACTGTATAGTATTTTATGACTGGTATGTTTGTGAGTGGCTCGGCGGCCCATTAATGCAGGAGACACAGGTTTGATCCCTGGGTGGGGAAGATCCCCTGGAGAAGGACATGGCAACACACTCCAGTATTCTTGTCTGAAGAATCCCATGGATGGAGGAGCCTGGTCAGCTACAATCCATGGGGTCACAAAGAATTGGATACAACTTGGTGACTAAACGACGACAACAGCGTGTTTGTAAATATAAACAGTGAAAGTAACAGATGACAGAATATGCTATACTGGAACTGTGACTGGTCTATCTTCTTCCTTCTTCACTTGGCTAAGTATAAGCAAAGGCTAAACATTTTTTTATAATCTTTATTCTTATTTCTTTGCTGATTGGTCATTCACGTAGGGGTTATTGGTGCTGACCTCTTGAGCAGTTAGAAATCCGCACATAAGGTTACGGTCGTGGCTCGTAATCGTGGGTGCGCATCAGCAGGTTCATTTAAGGGACAATTCCGTGGTGCTAGAGCAAGCATTTATCAAAAAAATAATCCACAGGTTACTGGACCTGTGCTGTTCAAACCCATGTTGCTCTAGGGTCAACTGTACCAGCTTTTCTCTCTTAAAACTTCTAATGCATCTTTAGTTATGACCCATTTCCTTATTTGTAATAATTTGTTGTATTTATATTTTTCCCCCATCATCAACCTTGCCAAAAGTGTCCTTTTTTGGTTGTTTTTTCCCCAAAGAATTAGTTTTTCACTTTATTAATAACATTTTACCGATATTTATCCATTTTCTTTCTTATTTTATTAATGTTTTATTTCATCTTAATCATTTCCTTCTACTTTCTTTTCATATATCATTTTATACATTCTTGAATTGAGTGCTTATTTATCTTTAAACTTTCTCACTTTATAAAAGTTTTTTTTTTTGGCCTCAACATGAACTAGATTTATTTTATATAAAGGTATGATAGTTCTACAAAGTGTAAATGACAATGGCAAATCTCTGATATATGATTTAAGTCTTTATTATCAAAACGGTGAAGCTAAGGTTAAATATATCAGAACAATCCATCATTTTCTAAGCTGACAGTGGGCATCATGGTTATGATGTATGAAACAGCTATGAAAACCATGCTTCTACAGGCTTCATCTTGCTGAAATAGATAAGCGGTAACTATGAAAAACGAAACCAAAATAAATCACTGTGTCAGAGAGCTCAGAAATGAGAACCATGTAAGCAGTACCTTGATTTTCAGATTGATGGGTTTGCTGAGGACTTTCTACTCCTCATATCAAATATGCAATTAAATGATTTCTGAGCTTCTGTAGATTCTTGTTCTCTGATTTAAACTAACTTAATGAGTCTATTTACCTTAGTTTTAACTGCTTTTAGGGCATCAAGGACTTTCTGAAGGTTTGGGTTGGCCTGACCCACCTGGAGATTAAAAAAATAAAGTGTGAGATATCAACTGTTATCAAGTAAAATCCTATGTAGTTAATTTTTAAAAAATTAAACACAGTAACTGAAGAAAAAATACACAAGTCAAAATACAGGCATTTAGCACAACTAAAATACAAAAGCAAACCTCTTTGGTCTGTTCTATTAAAATTCTAATCAGTAAAATGAATGGTATGTTACAAGTGTTCAGTAAAGATTAACTAGAATTACTATAATTCCAAAAGTTAGTCACCCAAATATACTCAATTTAATAGTAACTTCCTTATAGGACTTTTCAGGGACTCTCCTACAGGAGATTTGAATCTTCCATATTAAATGTCAATTGAACTTTATGGGACAAAAGTCCTTTTCATATTTTTTTCCTGATGAAATATTAAATTGATAAACTCCTGACTCCGTGATGTAGAAA
>SJYX01012095.1:125761-160158 GCA_006410675.1 Oreotragus oreotragus
CTCGTCTTAATATCTTCTGCTTCTGTTAGGTCCATACCATTTCTGTCCTTTATCGAGCCCATCTTTGCATGAAATGTTCTCTTGGTATCTCTAATTTTCTTGAAGAGATCTCCAGTCTTTCCCATTCTGTTGTTTTCCTCTATCTCTTTGCATTGATCGCTGAAGAAGGCTTTCTTATCTCTTCTTGCTATTCTTTGGAACTCTGCATTCAGATGCTTATATCTTTCCTTTTCTCCTTTGCTTTTTGCTTCTCTTCTTTTCACAGCTATTTGTAAGGCCTCCCCAGACAGCCATTTTGCTTTTTTGCATTTCTTTTCTATGGGGATGGTCTTGATCCCTGTCTCCTGTACAATGTCACAAACCTCATTCCATAGTTCATCAGGCACTCTAGCTATCAGATCTAGGCCCTTAAATCTATTTCTCACCTCCACTGTATAATCATAAGGGATTTGATTTAGGTCATACCTGAATGGTCTAGCAGTGTTCCCTACTTTCATCAATTTAAGTCTGAATTCTGCAATAAAGAGTTAATGATCTGAGCCACAGTCAGCTCCGGGTCTTGTTTTTGTTGACTGTGTAGACCTTCTCCATCTTTGGCTGCATAGAATATAATCAATCTGATTTTGGTGTTGACCATCTGGTGATGTCCATGTGTAGAGTCTTCTCTTGTGTTGTTGGAAGAGTGTTTGCTATGACCAGTGCATTTTCTTGGCAAAACTCTATTAGTCTTTACCCTGCTTCATTCTGCATTCCAAGGCCAAATTTGCCTGTTACTCCAGGTGTTTCTTGACTTCCTACTTTAGCATTCTAGTCCCCTATAATGAAAAGGATATCTTTTTTGGGTGTTAGTTCAGAAAGGTTTTGTAGGTCTTCACAGAACCGTTCAACTTCAGCTTCTTCAGCGTTACTGGTTGGGGCATAGACTTGGATTACCGTGATATTGAATGGTTTGCCTTGAGATGAACAGAGATCATTCTGTCGTTTTTGAGATTGCATCCAAGCACTGCAATTTGGACTCTTTTGTTGACCATGATGGCTACTCCATTTCTTCTGAGGGATTCCTACCCGCAGTAGTACATATAATGGTCATCTGAATTAAATTCACTCATTCCAGTCCATTTTAATTCACTGATTCCTAGAATGTCAACGTTCACTCTTGCCATCTCTTGTTTGACCACTTCCATTTACCTTGATTCATGGACCTGATATTCCAGGTTCCTATGCAATATTGCTCTTTACAGCGTCGGACTTTGCTTCTATCACCAGTCACATCCACAGCTGGGTATTGTTTTTGCTTTGGCTCCATCCCTTCATTCCTTCTGGAGTTATTTCTCCACTGATCTCCAGTAGCATATTGGGCACCTACTGACCTGGGGAGCTTTTAGTATCCTATTATTTTGCCTTTTCATACTGTTCATGGGGTTCTCAAGGCAAGAATACTGAAGTGGTTTGCCATTCCACTCTCCAGTGGACTACATTCTGTCAGACCTCTCCACCATGACTGTGCTAACATTTAGAAGTATCAAGCTATATGTCAAGAAAATGGGGAAAATAATAAAATTTTGTAGTATTTTAAATAAAAATGTTTAAATGTTGAAAGAATGATGTGCAGAATGTTTAATTTTAACAATTACGTTGGCTTAATTTTCAAATTTGATGAAGATGTATTAATGGGCTGGGGGAGAAGGAAGAAAGATTTCTTTCTTTACCTTATAAAATGGATTTTTAGAAGTCAAATATTTACTGAAAAAAACTTAAAGCTAAAATGTTGATATTATCTTTACTCTTAAACCATATGCCCTAATTTTATCTCTTGACCATCCTTTGCAATAAATAAAATTCTTGCAGCAAACACACAAAAAAAGAGAACTAAAAGAGGCTAAAAGATTTACTGTGCTTCCTAAGATGGCCCGATGGCATCACCGACTCAGTGGACATGAGTTTGAGTAAACTCCGGGAGTTGGTGATGGACAGGGAGGCCTGGCATGCTGCAGTTCATGGGGTCGCTAAGAGTCAGACATGACTGAGTGACTGAACTGAGCTGAACCGAACTAAGTGGTGCCTGCCAATTCAGGGGCATAAAGACGTGGATGTGATCCCTGGGTGGGGAAGATTCCCTGGAGGAGGAAATGGCTCCCCACTCCAGGATTCTCGACTGGAAAACTCCATGGACCTAGGAGCCTGGCGGGCTACAGTCCATGGGTGCAAAGAGTCAGACATGAATGAGCATCTGAACACAAAAGATTTACTGTGATTAAGGTGAACTGTTTCACTATGCATGCATTTAGGAGTGTTGCAATAGGCTAGAAAAGACTATGGTTCACTGAATAACATTAAAAATGATGATCTAATTCAGTTCTCACAGTAGATTTGGGGTTGGATTAGTCTCATTCCTCTTGCCTGGAAAATTCCATGGACAGAGAAGCCTGTTAGGCTACAGTAGATGGGACTGCAAAGAGTTGGACACAACTGAGTGATTCACTTTCATGCCACTTTTAAAGAGGACTAACTGAGGCTCAGAAAATTCCAGTGGACAAGGCAGGATTTGAATCCAGAACCCAAAAGCACATCCTCTTCTGTATTTTATCACATGACCATCTTTAACAGGCTGTCCATAAAATGTTTGCTTTAAAGTTACTTAATAGCTATGGTTTTTCCAGTGGTCATGTATGAATGTGTGAGAGTTGGACTGTGAAGAAGGCTGAGCGCCGAAGAACTGATGCTTTTGAACTGTGATGTTGGAGAAGACTCTTGAGGGTCCCTTGAACTGCAACCAGTCCATTCTGAAGGAGATCAGCCCTGGGATTTCTTTGGAAGGAATAATGTTAAAGCTGAAACTCCAGTACTTTCACCACCTCATGTGAAGAGTTGACTCATTGGAAAAGACTTTGATGCTGGGAGAGATTGGGGGCAGGAGGAGAAGGGGACGACAGAGGATGAGATGGCTGGATGGCATCACTGACTCAATGAATGTGAATCTGAGTGAGCTCCGGGAGTTGGTGATGGACAAGGAAGCCTGGCGTGTTGCGATTCATGGGGTTGCAAAGAGTCGGACACGACTGAGCAACTGAACTGAACTGAACTGAATAGCTGATGACATTTACTTATTGAGTAGGATCAATTAACTTTACTGAAGATAATTTTAGCGCCCTAAAATGTTTTCAGTGGAGCAGAGACATTTTCTCAGTGTTTCACAAAATTTGAAAACCATACTTAGCCAACTCTCAATTATATTTTAAAGTCTTAGTGTTTCTTATCTGATTTTTTTTCTCTTAATGAACATTTTCCTCTGATTCCTACTTTAATATTTTATTTTATTTATTTATTTTTGATTCCTACTTTAATATTTTAAAATTGAGAACATCAACTATTATGAAGGCAAGTAAATTATGATGATCTCCACGTTTACATTTACAATTAAAAATAGTTTGGTTGAGAACTAGTGGAAGAATGATGTCTCATGGTATTGATCTGTCAAATGCCACTGAAAAGAAATTCCAAAAGACAGTGGCAGTTCTATAATGCTTAGTGCTCCATAGGATACGTGGATTGCCTGGAACCCATATTTCTCCTAAAATAAGGAAATAGACATAGCGAAAATCAAGTCTCATGTTTATTAAGTTTGGCATAACTCTCACATCGCTTCTTAACTTCCCTGCTTCTCCAGAACTGATGTTGTTTAGGGTGACAGGAGAAAGCCTAATTCTAGTGGAGACGTGGGACATGGAAAATGGTGATATTAGCTTGATCATTTCTGCAGTAAGCAAACTGGAAATTCTGCGGAATCCGTTTAAATGGCTGGATTATTTCTCCCACACTGGTCTCTCTCTCCCCTCGGAGCAAGCTGTTGTACCAGCTTCATTCTTTCCCGTGGAGGTCTGTGTCCACCCATGCCATGCTTGTCCCCATTTTAGGACTTTGCACTTGCTCCCCGTCTGTCTGGATTTCTCTGTATCCAGATCTTTTCACAGGCTCAAATATCACCTTCTCAGAGACAGGTTTCCTGAGCTCCAAATTTAACATATTCCCCAGCTCTCAGTCACTCTATTACTTCCTTCCATCACATTTCTTTCATTACATTTGCTGCATCTTGAAATTATTAATTTTTTTCCATTCTGAAATTTGTTTACTTGCTTAATACCTATAACCATCTCTATAGTGACACCTTGATGACAATGGGCTATATAACTGTTTTTTTCTCTCACTATGTTAACTTTAATTATAACATGCATGGTAAATAGTGGTGTTCAATAAACACTTTAGAGAGAACAACTAAGTAATCATTTTGAACTTTAATTATTGTATTTTTATAAAGACTTAGAAGAATAGAACCCTCATCGGGGACTACGCCCACCCAAACGCACTGGTCTGAACTCAGGTGTGAATGAGCTTTGCTGGAGGTAAACTCATGTTCATATTTGGAACTCAGAAAACAGACCTTTCCCTTTTCAGTTCTATTAATGGAGGAATGAAGTGACCTGTCTGTGAATGTCAGTCACTGCTGGGAGAGTGAGAATGTTGGTCTTTATAAGTGTCAATTTTTTTTGATATCTTGTAAGTGTCAAAACTTAACTCTTGAAATGTGGTTTGAAGTTTTGACATACAAATTTCATAAATCTATGACGCTTAAAGAAAAACTTTTAACTTGATATTTTCTGCATTAGAACATTTTATTTTTATTTTTGAAGGCAGTTTTAAAATTCACTAATGAATATTTTTCTAATAACCAAGTCAACCAAGGTGAGTATTTTAATCCACAGCATAAAGGCTTTCGGTTTCTTACAATTTCTTGCTTTTGAAAATATTTCATTTTAAATATGTCTAGTTGATTGTCATACATGTTAAAAATCTTGTCATACATGTTAAAAATCTCTGATTGGAAAGATATACTGAATACGCTGAAAATATAGGCTTATGCACTTTAAAGCTAATTGTTGAGCCTCTTCTACTAGATGAATGGATAACTTGAGCAGGTTAGATGCGTCATCCTTGTATTTATTTTTAAAACAGACAAAATAATATTTATGTCTTATCTCCTATAATGTTTAGGGAATTAATAAGCTCCTCTATAGCAGATGACGTAGTTTAACAATATTTTTCATCTAAAAAGAAAATCGCATGCATAATGCTTTACAAACCTTAAAATACTGCATAAATGTAAATGATTAACTTCAGCCTCAAAAAAGTTTGATTTTTAACTCTCAGGTAAATTCATAATATAAATACACAAAATAAAGTGAAATAGTTCAAGTGATTGCATGTGGCCTGAAATTCAAACAGTTGTGTAACAGAGATCTGCTTGCCACAGATTAAACTAAATCCCACATGTAAACATGAAAGGAGGTAAGTTCTCAAAGTTAAGTATTAAAGGGGGTGAAGGTCAGTCACATCAAATGCCTTGTAACATCTTTCATGCAAACTTTGCTGGGGTCCATCTACCAAAAAGTTATTTGAAGATTTGAAAGCATTTTCTCCTGACTTCCCAAACAATTCTATTAGCTCTCACACCATTTTTATCAAAGGCTAGATTTCTAAAACATGTTTGCAACTGAATATGTCCTCTCTTGATCCTGTGGTTTTTAATATGCAGGCTGTAGAGTCTGTTTTAGAGTCACAGATATGTGAATGAAAATGCATGTGCATGTCTCATCCAGCCCCTTATTTTGTGAGATGACCCGAGCCAGTTTGGACTGCTAACAAACTTCAAACTCTTTCAGGAGCATTGCATTAGTGGTATTGCAGCCTTTTCAGATGCATCTGGGGGCTGTATGAATCTGCCTTCCCAATTTATTACCAAAAGATATGCTTCAGTGAAAACATCTCTGATCAAATACATTTAGACACTTTTACAAACACTCTTTTAAGAGAAGTGTCATCTTCCTGACATGCCTTCCACCTTTAGGAAGAATACAAATATTAGCAGCCACTGAAAGAAATATTTACTGTTTTACTAGTTTTTAATGCCTCTAAGATTTTAAAAGTCCTTTGAGCCTTTTACTAGATCCTGACTTCAGAAAAGAAAATCTTTTTTCCATTCTTTTTTTTTTTTTTATGCTTTTTTATCTATTGGGTTAACATGTTAACAACAATAGAGTGATAGGTTGCTCTGCAGGGGATTTTGAATCGAGTGTTCAAGTCAGGTCCATGATTAGGTGAAGACAAGCCTAATAACCAAATGCCTCTTAGTAGTGGAAATATCCACGGCTGCATGCCGGAGGTTGCCATTTTAATTTACTGTTAACTGATCCTTGTCTTACTGAGGCTACCAAAGAAGAGAGGCAAGACCACTAACTGAAATAGCAGTGTACAGAGTGACTTGGAGTGCACGGAGCATGCACGTTGCCGAGTCTGTTTATTGATCTTAAGCGAGTGAACACAGCCGCCTAATGGGGATGAAGCCATTGCTATGAAGACAATGCTCCTCAGGCCTCTAAAGACTTTCATTTGCTCCACGACTGTTTTCAGTCGTTCAGTTCAGTTCAGTCGCTCAGTCGTGTCCGACTCTTTGCGACCCCATGAATCGCAGCACTCCAGGCCTCCCTGTCCATCACCATCTCCCGGAGTCGTTAGCATTAACCAAACGTGTCTATCCCAGTTTCCCTGAATCATTGTATTATTTCTTTTGAACTGGTTTAATGATAGCACTCTCTTGAAGGTTTTTCTTTTCTTATCAGGATTAGAGACACAGGCACATAGCTGATGCACAGTAAAACAGCTGTGATCTTTTCCGCTGAGTGTACTGCTGATAATGGGAAACCGTGTGGACTGCGGTTAACTTGGACTGGAGAGTTAAATGCCCGTGAAAGTCTTTCAGTGCCCACACTTGCAACATGTCTTTGGAGAAACCAAGCTCCACATGACTTCAACTCCCTGTTTCCGGTGAGGTTGGTAAATATATTTCTACATTCACAAAAAAAATCTACTTTATTTCTTCTAGTCCTAAGGGTGAAGGATCAGGGCACAGGATGGACCATAATATATCCTCCTCTCTTCTATTCCTAGGGTTAAAAGAAGAAAAAGAAAATTTACATTAGAACCCCTACAACAGGATTTCAGAAAAGAGTTTTGTCCTTTGCGCTAAAGACCAAATAGCAGTCTTGTCTCCTATGTGCTGCTGCTGCTGCTAAGTCACTTCAGTCGTGTCCAACTCTGTGTGACCCCATAGACGGCAGCCCACCAGGCTCCCCCATCCCTGGGATTCTCCAGGCAAGAATACTGGAGTGGGTTGCCATTTCCTTCTCCAATGCATGAAAGAGAAAAGTGAAAGTGAAGTCGCTCAGTCTGTCCGACTCTTAGCGACCCCATGGACTGCAGCCCACCAGGCTACTCTGTCCACTGGATTTTCCAGGCAAGAGTACTGGGGTGGGGTGCCATTGCCTTCCCCGCTTCTATGTGCAGACCACTTGTTTAGTTGCTAGAGGCCTTATTTTGAATCTTCTCTGCTGTTATTTAAATTTCTCGGTTGTGTCTGACTCTTTGTGACCCCGTGTAAAGTAGTCCTCCAGGCTCTTCTGTCCATGGGATTCTCCAGGCAAGAATCCTGGGCTAGGGTACCCTTTTCCTCCTCCAGGGATCTTCCCAACCCAGGGATCAAACCTGTGTCTCTTACACATCCTCCACTGGCAGGTAGATTCTTTACCACTAGTGCTGCCGGGAAAGCCCTGAGGCAAATGACAGCTACCTAATATGGAATTTACGTTAAGCTGATCTCTAAGAGGGACTTGGCCATAAGTGAAGGATTTTAAGGACTCTTAAGCATCTCTGATAAAATACTCCTCCTTTAGCAATGACTCCATGGCAAGAGCGTGCAGGGTGTTTCTTGCGGCTCATTTTTGGGATCAGAAAACGTTGGAGAGGTTAGCTGAGAAGCAGTTCTCAACTGTGACTTGAAAGGCCTTGGGTTTCCAAAGGTCACGGTTGAGAGTTAAAAGGCGATGATTACATTCCCTTATACCTAGTTTACCTGGCTGGTGGTGGAGTTCCTTAATATGCAATACTTGGGTAGTGCTGTTAGCAGTCCTAAATCCTTTAAGACAGCCCGGGACTGTGCCTTTGACTACTTGGTAAAGTTCCACATAACCTCTGTGCAACTGCCTGCTGATTACAAAATGAGGGGATGACATGTTGGCTGGTGCCTTACTTTTCCATCATCACCCGGGAGGCAGCCGGAACCAGCCTGGTGAGAAAGAACTCCAGGAAAACCTCTCCAGCTTCATGTCAATACTGCTTTTGAAATGGAGACCCACAGAGTCCATAGGAGTCCTTAAGGGCCCCAGTGGCTAAGAACCAAGCTCCAGTTAGCATGAAGTTCATGTGCGTGGACTTCTTAGAACAAATAGGGCTGATTTTGCACAGTGATTGGATCTAAGAAGATGAACGCCTCCTGTTGCCGATTTCTGGGGCTGCTAGCTGGCTGGGTTTAGGTGTGACATTCTTCCGAAGTGGTCTTTTGTTCCTCTTGTTCCAGGCTCCACGAGTGCTCAGACGTCCGTCTGCAGAGTTGGACAGGATTCCACTGTGCAGTTGCTCACAGCTGCTTCCAGCTGTTGCTACACCTTTCGATCCTATTTTGTTTTTTGGTGAAGACTGTGTTTCTAGTCCTTCCTCTCCCCACTTACAATACTACACAGACAGTGCTGTGTGGTTTGCTGGGGAACCTGATACTATTAGCAAAGGCCAGTGGCTCCTTCCGAAGGCACACCGACTATTCACATAAAGTTACTTCTGGAAATAAAGCTGTTTACTTTGGTTGCTATCTTTGTAAAGAGTCACTTTAAAATGAGAGGTGGCAAATAAAACTTTGCTGAAGGATTCAAGTCCTTAGAACACAAAGTTGGAATGATGAGGAAGAAAGGAATGATCATCTAACAGCAGCTAGATGTCATGAAGCTTGAAGAAAAGATAGAGTGTCTTTTATTAGATCAAATATTAGCAGCAGCGTTCTGGCATGGAGAACATGCCTTCTGCATGAGATGAGTATGACGTCCACTCAGAAAGCAGCTCAGCGGGGAGAGAAACGCCAACCGTAATAGACGTGACCTTTCATTGCATTGACCATCGGCATTGCAGGAGGGTAATCCTAGATCACCCATGTTTCCATTTGGATGGAGCAAAGACTGACAGGGCAGGTGTCCTGCCTCAACCAACAGATTTATGTTCTGCTCTCGGTCTCCTTCCCCCTTGCCTCTTTCAAAGTGAGCTTGAAAGTCCAGTTCTTTCCATTCCCTCTGCAGAGAACCTAGAGGTGAGGCAGCATTACATTATTTTTGTAAGGCTCCTGTTGAGCCAGTGCAAAGACGGATGATAAACGGAGGCCCCTGAGAGAGTTGTAAATCTATTAGATTTAGGAGGATTGAAGTGCAGCTATGGACAAGCCTTGAATTGCAGTGTCTGCATAAAGCTAAACTGAGCCCAGCTTAATCCCCTCATCACAATATGAACAACGTGTAAGACAAACGGTACTCCGGCAGTTGGGCGCCACGACTTCTGGTTGTTGAGACGAGCTGTGGACTGAGTGTGTGACTCACCGTTGCACCCACACTGTTGCTGAGGTCACCGGCCTGCCTCCTTAGCCGTCAAGGCTGCCCCCAGGTCATTTCAACCCAACTTTAGGGGAAGTGAAGTGAAATGAAGTCGCTCAGTCATGTCCGACTCTTTGCGGCCCCATGGACTGTAGCCTACCAAGCTCCTCTGTCCATGGGATTTTCCAGGCAACAGTACTGGAGTGGATTGCCTTTTCCTTCTCCAGAGGATCTTTCCGACCCAGGGATCAAACCCGGGTCTTCTGCATTGTAGACAGACGCTTAACTGTCTGAACCACCAGGGAAGTCTTTAGGGGAAGGACAACGCAAGTTTGCAGGGATTTCCATGACCTATTGCTTCTTGGAGTATAAAACTGGGTGGGACAGCCCTGCGTGAGGGAGGGAAGGGAATCACGTCCCCTATGTGTTACAAGCAGCATGTATAGAATCCTGACCTTTCTCATTTTCCTCAGGGGGAAAAGTGCTTAAACCAGTCCAGTTCAGTTCAGTTCAGTTGCTCAGTCATGTCTGACTCTTTGCAACCCCATGGACTGCAGCACGCAGGCCTCCCTGTCCATCACCATCTCCCAGAGTTTGCTCCAATTCATGTCCATTGAGTCGGTGATGCCATCTACCCATCTCATCCTCTGTCGTCCCCTTCTCCAGCTTTCAATCTTTCCCAGCATTGGGGTCTTTTCCAATGAGTCCTTTTTCCACATCAGGTGGCCAAAGTATGGGAGCCTCGGCTTCAGAATCAGTCCTTCCAATGAGCGACCAGGACTGGTCTCCTTTAGATGGACTGGTTGGATCTCCTTGCAGTCCCAGGGACTCTCAAGAGTCTTCTCCAGTCCGGCAGGAATGCTATAGCTCCATTCTGGCATAAACACGTATGAGCCTGTCTTTTCTGGAAATTGAACTCTGTTCTACGTGCCCAGCTTGAACGTCAAGCCGACACTTGCACCCCAGCTTCAGTTCCGCGGGTGCCAACCACAGTGGCTTTGCCCTCTGCACCTCAGTCCCTGTTCCTGAGCCACGCCCGGCCCTTGCCCTTGTCTGGAGCTGCCTGTCACAGCCCGACTGCTGCCTGCCAAGACCCGCGGGCCTGCTCTGACCACCCCTGCCCGCCAGCTTTGCCCAGCCTCCTGTTCAGGACCTTCTGATCCTGCCCTGGCTCAGATGACCACTTGGGCCAGGGGCTGAGAGCTCTGGCCAGAGAAGAATACTGTCCAGGGACTGAAGCGGCAGAGAGGGCAGGCTGGCATGAGGCAGAAACACAGGCCAGCACGTGCTCTTCAGGGATGGAAGATGAGCGGAAACACCTGTCCTGAAGGGAAAGGGAGAAAGCAAGGAAAACTCGGGCCATTAGCTGTGTGCCATGCGGATGACTGACATCAGGCTGTGAACTGTAACTCCGCTGACTTGGCACCTGGGTCTCGAGTCTCTCACACATTGTGAAAAATCATTCATGGGTATGATTACTTATGATTTTAAGTTTCTTGGTGGATGATAAGTCCACATGGTTCTAAACTTAAAGGTATAAAAGGGTACAAGAAAAAAAAATCTCCCTCAATCATCACAGAGCAAACCGCAGTTATCTTTTGCTTATACTTTTCTAGTTGATAAATACACATGAAAGAAACTGCAGATTTTCTCTTTCAAAGAATACAGTTAGTGTATCCTGTATACATTTTTGGCCTTTACCTCCCCCTCTTAACATGTTATTAATTTTTAAAATTAATTTTTTTCTCAAATAACTGCAAACTTCTCTTGACATCAAGTACAGCTAATACCTTGATACCACAGAATGAAGTGGCTTTATAGAAAGCAAGAAAATAAGGCACATTAGAAACTTTCCTCAAGTCCTCTTTGGGTGTGAGAAGAGGATAGGAAAAAATTCCTTCCATTTTGTAAAAGCTTTGTGGACGACAGGATCACTCACAAATATAACAGATTCCCGGTTGCTCATCGGAAACTCCTGGGACCGCATGTGCTTCAGAGTTTAGAAATTTTCAGATCTCATAGGAGCATTACAGGGCAGATACTATATATATATAATGTCCTCATGGGGCACTGAGGAGGTGGAAAGGAAGTAAAGTGAAGTCACTCACTCTTGTCTGACTCTTTGTGACCCCGTGGACTATAGCCTACCAGGCTCCTCTGTCCATGGGATTCTCCAGGCAAAAATATTGGAGTGGGTTGCCATTTCCTTCTCCAGGGGATCTTCCTGACCCAGGGATCTAACCCGGGTTTCCCGCATTGGAGGCAAACTCTTTAACCTCTGAGCCACCAAGGAAAGGGGGGAAAAGCACCCTGTAATTTAACATTTTACTATTTTTATACCAAAATGCATGACCCGTCGTAACAAGTGGCATAGGTAAGGAGTATAATTAGCTTCATATCAGTTCAGGCCAAGTTTTGTTCACACATGAGTTCAGGCCAAGTCAGGGCAGATTTCTGCAGAAAAGTTTTTGGTTTGCAGAAAGTTTTGGGTTGCAGGGTTCGGAGCAAGTCATGGTGGATCTGTATTTCCCTCTCCTGCGTGAAGTGGGTCAACATAATGGCAATGCGGGTGGCAGGAACACCATCAGCTCTAGACTCAGGGGTCCGATTACCTGCTCTACCACTCAATGCTGAGATGACACTGTGGACGCTTCTTGACCTCTGACAGTCTGTTTCCCCACCTGGAAAATGAGGAAAAGAATTCCTACCTTGCAGGATTGAAGGGAGGGCTACTAATATGCCTCAAGTGGCTGCTATCTGGTAAGCAAAGTAGGATGACTGACCTCTTGACCTCTGACAGTCTGTTTCCCCACCTGGAAAATGAGGAAAAGAATTCCTACCTTGCAGGATTGAAGGGAGGGCTACTAATATGCCTCAAGTGGCTGCTATCTGGTAAGCAAAGTAGGATGACTGACCTCTTGACCTCTGACAGTCTGTTTCCCCACCTGGAAAATGAGGAAAAGAATTCCTACCTTGCAGGATTGAAGGGAGGGCTACTAATATGCCTCAAGTGGCTGCTATCTGGTAAGCAAAGTAGGATGACTGACCACTGTTATCATTGTCCATGGGAGGAGGAGGTGTCTAAAGATATAGAATTAAAATTCTTTTCTTTTTTCCCCATGAAGAATTTTGAAAGTAGCAGGAGAGAGAGGTAGGAATTTTGTATAAGAATCTCTGGAGAGTTTTTAAGAAAACTGACTCCCAAGTTTCCTTTCTGGGTTTTAAAACTATGGAAACCTGTTGAGGTAGATGGGGCAGCGTTGACCAAGATTCAGAATCCAGGAAGCTCCAAGGAGTGTTGAAAATGAAACCTCCCTAAAGCGGATGGCCCCAAACCAACCTGCAGAACCACAGCAGTCTGGACTCATCAAGAATCGGACTGGGAACCTGTCCCACGCCAGACACTTGTGGTCACCCTTTCAGACTGGGACTATCTTAATTCATTTATGTATTTGCTTACCAAATATTTGAATGCTGAATAATCATAGTTCTATCGAATGGCATCAGTGACTCCATGGACATGAGTTTGGATAAACTCCAGGAGCTGGTGATGGACAGGGAGGCCTAGCCTGCTGGGGTCCATGGAGTCGCAGAGAGTCAGACACACCTGAGCAACTGAACTGAACTGAACTGACTGATGAAATTATTCAAGAAACACTGGGACATGATCCTATTTTCATGGGAATTATAGCTAACTGGGGACTTGTAACAAGTAAACAACGACCAAATACCTGAAAATTGTAAGTTCTTTAAAAGACTAAGCTAGGTAGGGCGTGGTCAGGGCAAGACCAGGCTAGGCAGACAGAGGGAGCCGACCGAGGGAGGTGGCCTTCAGGTCGAGAGGAGCCGGTACCGCTGCGTAAACAGGCGGCTGGAGGGCCCGGGCCTGGCGGACGGCGGGCTGCTCCTCTGCCTGGAGGCCTCCGCGCCTGCGCCGCCCCGCGCCCGCTGCTTCTCGTCCTGCAGACCAGATCCCGAGCCATCGCTCAGGTCCTCCTGACCTCGCTCAACTCACCTTCCCCACCTCTGCCAGTCACTTTCCACCCGCGACCCTGACTGATTTCTGCAGAGCGCTTATATCCTCTGAAATTACCTGGCTTACTTTTGCACTTGCTAGCTGTGTGTCCCCTCTTGAAAGGAAAACTTCATAAGGGCCCCGATGTCCGGTACCTGTGGGTATCTCAATATTTGTGGATTGGAGGAAACGATGCAACCTAGGGTAGAAGGAACCTGGTGAATTCCAGGAAATGAAATCAGGCCTTTGGGTCTTGTCACGTTAATGGCCCCCAGTGAGCCCTGCCTCCTGGTGTTCATGCCCTTGTGAAATCTACCCCCGCCCCAGGCCCGGGCCTGGCGGACGGCGGGCTGCTCCTCTGCCTGGAGGCCTCCGCGCCTGCGCCGCCCCGCGCCGGCTGCTTCTCGTCCTGCAGACCAGATCCCGAGCCATCGCTCAGGCCCTCCTGACCTCGCTCAACTCACCTTCTCCACCTCTGCCAGTCACTTTCCACCCGCGACCCTGACTGATTTCTGCAGAGCGCTTATATCCTCTGAAGTTACCTGGCTTACTTTTGCACTTGCTAGCTGTGTGTCCCCTCTTAAAAGGAAAACTTAATAAGGGCCCCGATGTCCGGTACCTGTGGGTATCTCAATATTTGTGGACTGGAGGAAACGATGCAACCTAGGGTAGAAAGAACCTGGTGAATTCTAGGAAATGAAAGCAGGCCTTTGGGTCTTGTCACGTTAATGGCCCCCAGTGAGCCCTGCCTCCTGGCGTTCATGCCCTTGTGGAATCCACCCCCGCCCCCCACTGACTTTGGGCTCGGCTGCGTGACTTCACTGGCTCATGGGGCATCAGCGAACAGCAGGAGCTTGATAAGCGCTTATTTGGAACACAGGTGGGCCTTGACAGAGAGCCTGCCTGGTCTTGCCTCCTGCAAACGGAAACACCACTTGGAGAGCCAAGCCTGATCACCCAAGGATGCCAACAGAGTTCAGCTTCCTGCTGAGCCTCTGGTTAAACACAGCTGCAGGAGTGGGCCCAGGCAAATCCAGAAGAGCCGCCCTCTTACCGNAGAGAGCCTGCCTGGTCTTGCCTCCTGCAAACGGAAACACCACTTGGAGAGCCAAGCCTGATCACCCAAGGATGCCAACAGAGTTCAGCTTCCTGCTGAGCCTCTGGTTAAACACAGCTGCAGGAGTGGGCCCAGGCAAATCCAGAAGAACAGCCCTCTTACCGCTGATCCCCCATGCTGCACCATTGTGAGATAAAAAAGAATTGCCTTAAGTCACAGATTTTGAGGGGTGGTCTGCTTCCTGCAAAAGAATGGAAATGAAAACTGAAGCACAGTGAACAGGGGAAGCCAATATGAAATGTCTTTAGAGAAGTAGGCATGGAAACAGTCCTTCAGGGCCTAATATGTGCAAAGGTCTGTTAAACTAAATGAGGTGGAACATTATTAATAGGTTTGAAGGAAGGAAAGCGTTTATGATTGATGAGATCAGTTAATAGACTGTTCCAGTCCTCTAGTCCTGCTTTGACGAATAGAATTGGGTGAATTCCCAGGCTCAGGAATTCCAGGCTCAGGCCTTGAGGCTGATGACTTCAACTTTCTTTATCCAGGAATAAGCTCTTGGAGGCACAAGTCTGCATTTAAAAAGTTGATTGCCCTGCTAGAGAAATCATATTAAGAGGTGCTAAGTCACAGAGCTCCCCAGATACAACAGGAGGGGACATACTCCAGTTTTCTTTAGGAAGAGTCTAATCTGCCTTAAGATCCCAGATATTATCTCTCACTTTTCACAA
Organism: Oreotragus oreotragus; assembly: GCA_006410675.1. Lineage (NCBI taxonomy): Eukaryota > Metazoa > Chordata > Mammalia > Artiodactyla > Bovidae > Oreotragus > Oreotragus oreotragus. The sequence continues at coordinate 141,086 of SJYX01012095.1, forward strand.
TAACAATCTTAAGTTATTAATATTATTTTAAATTTCATGGATGAGAAAAATAAAATTTGGTTGGTTTATACCACCTTGTTCAAAGCTTCATAGAGGTGAAAATGCCAAATGCAGACTATTTCTACTAGAAGAGATTAGGTTGGCTCTCGTGGATACTTGGGAGAGTCTTGGTGGCAGAAAGAGGGGAGGCAAAAGTTTTTAGAGTCAGGAAGAAGGTACAAGAAAGGAGGGGATATTCTAGGAAAACAATTCTTTCTTACCACCCTTCTCTTACCCCAACCCCAAGTACTCTAACCTTCAGCAACAACCATAACCATAGTCTCTGAAGAATGCCTCCTTATTTTAAGTTTTCCACACTATAATTGCTTTAAATTCCATTAGAAGGAAAAAATAATTATTGAAGCATTATTTTCAGTGGTTAATAGCTAAAAGTTGGAAACAAATATCACCCAACCAGGAAAATGGACAAATTCATTGTCATACAATAGAATATAAACAGAACTATATGCATCAACACAGATAAGTCTCAAAAAGATAACTAAGCAAAAAGGTTAAATTGGATAGTAATAGATATAGTATAATACCAACTACATAATTACACACCCTTCTCCTCCTGCTCTCAGTTTTTCCCAGCATCAGTGTCTTTTCCAGTGAGTCAGCTCTTCTCATCAGGTAGCCAAAGGTTTGGAGTTTCAGCTTCAGCATCAGTCCTTCCAATGACTATATAGGGTTGATTTCCTTTAGGATGGACTGATTTGGTTTCCTAGGAGTCCAGGGGACTCTCTAGAGTCTTCTCCAACACTGCAGTTAAAAAGCATCAATTCTTTGGTGCTCAGCCTTTTTCATGGTCCAACTCTCACATCCATATACAATTACTGGAAAAACCATAGCTTTGACTATACAGACCTTTGTCAGCAAAGTGATGTCTCTGCTGTCTCACACGCTGTCTAGGAAACTGGCAGGCTTTGTATTCTTGGGCTCCAAAATCACTGCAGACAGTGACACAGCCATGAAATTAAAAGACACTTGGCTCCTTGGAAGAAAAGCTATGATAAACCTAGAGGACTCCAAGGATGAATGGGGTGCTGAGGTTTCATTTGGGTTCAGAGTGTAGAGAATCTTATTCCAGCAGATCCAATCAAGAAATCAGTGACTTAATTTGTCCTTACAGGTTGGTGGGTGAGGCTTCGGGAAACATAAACTACACTAAAAAAGAGATATACTGGAAATAGTTAACAAAGCAAAGTGAGGTTCCACGAACTGCAAATGATCCCATCAGGACCTTTCTTATTTTAACTGGTGGGGAGAGTTTGAAAGGAGTAAAACACTGGGTTTCAAACTAAAAGAAAATCTGATGTCCTCTGGGCAAGAACCTAGTGAAGCAGCTTGCAACGGCACTTCACGTCTGGTTGACAATGTGGTGGAAGTTATAACACAGCTTATTACACCATGGCCCATATGACCTCCTTCAGTTACCCTGGATGTCTAGACTCTCTGAACATTGTCTTGGAAAGAAAGTTATGACCAACCTAGACAGCATATTGAAAAGCAGAGACATTACTCTGCCAACAAAGGTCCATCTAGTCAAGGCTATGGTTTTTCCAGTGGTCACATATGGACGTGAGAGTTGGACTGTGAAGAAAGCTGAGCGCCGAAGAATTGATGCTTTTGAACTGTGGTGTTGGAGAAGACTCTTGAGAGTCCCATGGACTCCAAGGAGATCCAACCAATCCATCCTAAAGGAGATCAGTCCTGGGCATTCATTGAAAGGACTGATGCTGAAGTGAAACTCCAGTCCTTTGGCCACCTCATGCAGAGTTGACTCATTGGAAAAGACCCAGATGCTGGGAGGGACTGGGGGCAGGAGGAGAAGGGGACAACAGAGGATGAGATGGCTGGATGGCATCACCGACTCGATGGACGTGAGTCTGAGTGAATTCTGGGAGCTGGTGATGGACAGGGAGGCCTGGCGTGCTGTGATTCATGGGGTCGCAAAGAGTTGGACATGACTGAGCGACTGAACTGAACTGAACTGAAGACCAGCACAACTGACTCAAAATCCATTTACTAGAGTTATATATGACATACCACTGAGGAGACCGAATTCTTTGGAGGAACATGGTGAGCATGTGATAACTGTCCCAGACAGATTATGTTTCCTGGTTGTAGCATTTGGTTAATGGAAGGAAAAAAAAGAAGAAGAGTAAGAACTAGACATAAAGATACAGAAAGAACAGTTTAAGCTTCATTAAGTCTTCATCATCCAGTCTTTGGGAAAAAATTACATAGTCGTTTTCCCATAAAGCCTTCCAGGAAACTTAAAAGATGAGATTTCGTGTTGTTTTTGACAGTCTTTACCCGCCATGTTTGAAATAGTCACTTCTTAAATAGTCATATCTTAAATAGAAAATCAAGCCAACCATTTTATTTATAAGTTGAAATACCATTGTTCCCTGAAAATAGGCATACGTGTGTTCCAAAGACACTTAAATATCAAATTTGGCCCAAGAGGTATGCTCAAGACGGTGATCTAGGAAGATCCTGAACTCATGTTCTCCCATAGACACAGCAAGCCTACAGCTGCATGTGGAATAATTCCCTCTGAAAGGGACATAACAAGTAGATAAACAGAGACTCCACAAGAGAGGGTAAAATGATATCGCTGAGATGGACAGGAAAAACTGAGACATGGTCATGCCGAGGGTAAAACAGTATCCAAGCCCCAGTGATCCACAGTCAGGAAAGATCGCAAAGGTGTGATTATCTCCCTCAGAAGCAAGAGATTTGAGCTCCACATCAGGCATCCCAAAGGCTTCCCTCATAGCTCAGTTGGTAAAGAATCTGTGTGCAATGCAGGAGACTCTGGTTTGATTCCTGGGCCAGGAAGAATCACTGGAGAAGGGATAGACTACCCACTCCAGTATTCTTGGGCTTCCCTGATAGCTCAGCTGGTAAAAAATCCATGTGCAATGCAGGAGACCCTGGTTCGATTCCTGGGTCGGAAATATTCCCTGGAGCAGGGATAGGCTACTCACTTCAGTGTTTTTGGAGGCTCAGCTGGTAAAGAATCCACCTGCAATGTGGGAGACCTGGGTACGATCCCTGGTTTGGGAAGATCCCCTGGAGAAGGGAAAGGCTACCCACTCCAGTATTCTGGCCTGGAGAATTCCATGGACGGTATAGTCCATGGGGTCGCAAAGAGCTGGACATGGCTGAGTGACTTACATTTTCACTTTTCAGGCATCCCAAGCCTTAGACCCTGCACAGGAGAAATGAGCTTCCAACACACCTGGCTTTGAAAATCAAAGGGAAATTCAGGAAAACTATTAAACCTACAGGGGTTGGAAAACTCACTTTTAAAGGGCTTGCACACAGACTCACTTGACTCCAAAACCATCACAGAGACATTACATTGGTCATTTCAGGCTGTAAGTAAAGGAGATCCACTTACTAACTTTGGAGTGTATGTTAGAGAGGCAGACACCATTCAGGGTGCTCTCTCTGGAGGCTGAGACACTGGTGGCTGATGGCAGTAGGTGCTGAATTCACGGTCTCCAAAGCAGAAGATTTAACTCTGGGACCAAAGATGGGTCTCAGTCACGCAGAGCTTCATGCAGTGAAATTTTATTTAATGAGACAGGACCAAGAATGTTTCTGACACAGACATCAGCAGAGGGAAGAAAGGGTACCCACCCTCTCTAGTTTAAGCAGGGCATTATATACTTCTCAACTGGCTGCTGAGAACAGATGAAAAGACTATCTTGAGGGCTGTAAAATTCCACCAGACCCTTTCCCAAGGCACACATCCTGAGGTAATTTTGGCACAAGATTAGCCAGGGAGAATGGGCTCCGGGCGAGGCCTCTGGGTGAGAGATCTGCTGTGTCATCAGGGGTGCAAGTCTTGAGAAGCAGGTTCCCAGGAAAGATTTGTAACAATTATAAGCATTAATATAGAGCCTAAGAAAAGCATTTCCATGAGTAATACTTTGTGCTGTGTATTCATTAGTTCCAGACCTAAAGAAAGATCAGCTTTCCTGCAAGATCCATTGTTGCACGAGGCTTAAGGAACGCATGAGTGAGAAGGTTCACCTCCTCCTTAAAGGGCCCTAAGCTTCAACTCTCTCAAAACCAGCCAGAGCCACCTTGCTAATGGCAGGGCAGATTCCGTTTTGTAAACCTTCATCAAATCTGTTAGTACCAGAAGCACACTGCCAGAAAGCCGCCTCTACCACTGCAACCCAGACAGGATTCACAGCTGACTGGGCAATAACCCCGTCCGCCAGCAGCTGGCTGCTCCTGTGGCTAGGTCCCATCGCAGTTCTGAGATCCAGCTCTGCCGTTGCTGTGTCTGGGCCGCACTGAGTCTGCCGGGTCAGCAGCCATCCCTGGCCACCAGCGCCCCGAGGCAGCAGCTTAGCCCTGCCCTGTCAAGAAGGGGCATGCAGCCCACGTGGGAGAGAGCACCCAAGCATCAGCTCAGGTGCCAGCCCACATCTGAGCCCCACAGCACATCCCACACAAGGCTACCCCTTCAAATCTGGGAGAGGCAGCTGACCTACCCAGGACACAAGAACAGAAAACAGAGAGTGAGGCAAAACGAGGGGACACAAAAATAGGTCCCCATCAAAAGAGCGAGACAAAACCTCGGGAAAAGAACTAACAAAACCTGAGACACAGAATCTACCTGGAATGATGCTAAAAGTCAGGTCATAAAGATGCCCATTGAACTCGGGAAATGAATGGACAGACACAGCGAGAACTTCAACAGAGAGACAGAAAATGCAAGCACATGCAGACAGAAGTTATAACTGAGCTGAAAATTACCCCAGAGCGGTTCAGCGGCAGATTGGATGAGGCAGAGGAATGAATCAATGAGCCGGAAGACAAGACAATGGAACTCACCCAGATGGAGCAGCGAAATGAAAACGGAATTTAAAACAGTGAAGACACTCTAAGGGGCCTTTGGGACACCAGCAAGCAGAATATTCACATTATTGGGGTTCCTGAAGGACAAGAGAAAGAAAAATTCTTTTAAGAAGTAACAGCTGAAAAGTCCCCTAACCTGGGAAGGAAACTGTCATTCAGGTCCAGGAAGCTCAGAGAGTTTCAGATATTAAAATAAAAAACAAAACGACTTCTGAGTCAGGAATTCTCTACCCACCAAGGTTATTACTCAGAATTGAAGGAAAGTTTAAAAGTTTCCCAGACAAACAAAAGCTAAGAAAGTTCACTACTATTAAACTGGCCCAACAATGTTGAAAGGGTCTTTTTTAAACTGAAAGAAACGGTGAACACGTGAACGTAAAAATCTGACTGGAAAAAATAGATCATGATAAAGATAATAAATCATCACTTGCAAGGCAAACATATAACTCAAGGACAAAAAGAGTAAAATTAACTATACAAAACTGACTATACTATTACAATAATTAGTTAAGAGATTGAACATTCTTTGGCATTGCCCTTCTTTGGGAGTCGAATGGAAACTGGCCTTTTCCAGTCCTATGGCCACTGCTGAATTTTCCAAATTTGCTGACATATTGAGTGCAACACTTTAACAGCATCACCTACTAAGGTTTTAAATAGAGCGAGAATTCCCTCACTGCCACTGGCTTTGTTGGCTGTAATGCTTCCCAAGGCCCACTTGACTTCACACTCCAGGATGTCTGGCTCTAGGTGAGTAACTCCGCCCTCCTGGTTATCTGGGTCATTAAGACCTTGTTTGTACAGTTCTTCTGTGTATTCTTGCCATCTCTTCTTAATATCTTCTTCTGTCCTTTATTGTGGCCACCCTTGCATGAAATGTTCCCTTGATAGCTCCAGGTTTCTTGAAGAGATTTCTAGTCTTCCTCATTCTATTTTTTTCCCTCTATTTGAACTGTGGATTTATGAAAGCTTTCTTATCTTTCCTTGCTGTTCCCTGGAACTCTGCATTTAGCTGGGTATGTCTTTCCCTTTCTCCCCTGCCGTTTGTCTCTCTTCTTTCCTCAGCTCTTTGTAAAGCCTCCTCAGACAAGCACTTTGCCTTCCTGCATTCTTTTTCTTTGGGATGGTTTTGCTCATTGCTTCTTGTACAATGTCATGGATTTCTGTCCACACTTCTTCAGGCATGCTATCAGATCCAATCCTTTGAATCTATTCATCACCTGTACTGTGTAATCATAAAGGATTTGATTTAGATCATACTTGAATGGCCAGCTGGTTTTCCCTACTTTCTTAGATTTATGCCTGAATTTTACAATAAGGAGCTCATGATCTGAGCCAGTATCCATTCCAAGTCTTCTTTTTGCTGACTGTAGAGAGCTTCTCCATCTTTGTCTGCCAAGAACATGGTACTGTAAATTGGTGCAGCCACTATGGAAAATGGTATGAATATGCCTCAAAAAATGAAGAAGAGAACTACCATATGACCCAGCTATTTCACTCCTGGTTATTTATCCAAAGAACATGAAAACAATAGTTCAGAAAGATATATACACATGTGTTCATTGTGGCATTATTCACAGTAGCCAAGATATGGAAACAACCTCAGTGACCACTGACGGTTGAGTGGATAAAGGAGATACAGTGTGTGTAAATGTATATTCACAATGAAATAGCAGTCATATAAAGGAGTGAACTTCTGCCATTCCTGACAGCATGGATGGACTTTGAGGACATTATGGTCAGTGAAATAAATCAGACAGAGACAGACACGGACTGTATGATTTCACACCTATGTGGGATTCAAAAACAAAGCAAACTCACACATAAATAAAACAAAATAAAAAGCAAACTCATAGATACAGAGACTGGATTGGTGGCTGCCAAGACGGGAAAATGGTTGGCAGGTGGGCAGAGTGGGCAATGGCAGTCAACTGTCTGGTGATGGATGGCAGCTGTATCTGTGGGAGTACAGTCAGCAGTGATGACTCTATAGTGTACACAGGTGTTCAGCTCTAACACTGTACGCCTGAGACACAGCTGAATAGTTATCCTGGACATTCAGCTTAAAGCGCGTTTTAGAATAAAGCTGAAGTTAGCAAAGTTAACATGTGCCAAATGCAACTCTAATCTCCCCCTGCAACGATTTTCCCTCCCAGTATTCCACCTATAAATGGCACTCCCGCCCTCCCTATTTCTTGAGGAAGAACTCTGAGAGTCGGTTTTGAGCATTTCTTTGCATAGAACCTATGTAAAAACCACTACCAGGTTTAATATTTTCTTCCTTTATGATATATTTTTAAGTTTATCTACTTTTCCCCGTGAAATTAAAAGATGCTTATTCCTTGGAAGGAAAGTTATGACCAACCTAGACAGCATATTAAAAAGCAGAGACATTACTTTGCCAACAAAGGTCCGTCTAGTCAAGGCTATGTTTTTTCCAATAGTCATGTATGGATGTGAGAGTTGGACTATAACGAAAGCTGAGCACCAAAGCATTGATGCTTTTGAACTGTGGTGCTGGAGAAGACTCTTGAGAGTCCCTTGGACTGCAGGGAGATCCAGCCAGTCCATCCTAAAGGAGATCAATCCTGAATGTTCATTGGAAGGATTGATGTTGAAGCTGAAACTCCAGTACTTTGGCCACCTGACGTGAAGAGCTCATTCATTTGAAAAGACCCTGATGCTGGGAAAGATTGAAGGTGGGAGGAGAAGCGGACGACAGAGGATGAGATGGTTAGATGGCATCACTGACTCAATGGACATGGGTTTGGGTGGACTCCAGGAGTTGGTGATGGACAGGGAGGCCTGACATGCTGCAGTCCATGGGTTGCAAAGGGTCAGACATGACTGAGCGACTGAACTGAACTGAACTTTCCCCCAGCTTCACAGCATTTCCCCTTTTGCCATGATTTCTCTCTTGCAGAAGCACTGGGCCCTGGAAAGATTTCACTCTTAGAGACAATGCTGATCATGCAACAGGTAGTTGATCCTTTCAGGAAATGCACAGTCTCTCTCCTAACCTCCAAATTCAGAGCTGGGTCTTAGAGACAGATGTGGCATTGTCCTTAGAATGGGTACCCATGACACTTCTGAGGCTTGAAACACTGGAATTGAACCTGTGACTCTTCTGCTGAGCCAAGACTCTCAAAGAAACTGAACTGGCCCATGATGGTGATGGAAAGGTTGCCCAATTTAGAATTCAGGGCTTTTACAAATAACGATTAAATCATAAGCTTGTGATCAAATACTACCATTAGAGAAGACAAGCACTATTAACTCAAAGACATTTAAAGGTTAAAACACAAGAAAACACCCACTGCCAACATCCACTGGATCACTGGAAAAGCAAGAGAGCTCCAGAAAAACATCCACTTCTGCTTTATTGACTACGCCAAGGTCTGACTGTGTGGATCACAACAAAATGTGGAAAATTCTTAAAGAGATGAAAATACGAGAACACCTGACCTGCTTCCTGAGAAATCTGTATGCAGGTCAGGAAGCAACAGTTAGAACTGGACATGGAACAACAGACTGGTTCCAAACTGGGAAAGAGGTAGGTCAAGTCTGTATATTGTCACCCTGCTTATTTAACTTATAGGCAGAGTTCAGTTCAGTTCAGTCACTCAGTAGTGTCTGATTCTTGGTGACCCCATGGACTGCAGCACGCCAGGCCTCCCTGCCATCACCAACTCCCAGAGTTTACCCAAACTCATGTCCATCGAGTAGATGATGCCATCCAACCATCACATCCTCTGTTGTCCCCTTGTCTTCCCTCCCTCAATCATCATGCAAGATGCCAGTCTGGATGAAGTGCAGGCTGGAATCAAGATTGCCAGAAGAAATATCAATAACCTCAGATAAGCAGATGACACTACCCTTATGGAAGAAAGTGAAGAAGAACTAAAGAGCCTCTTGATGAAAGTGAAAGAAGAGAGTGAAAAAGTTGGCTTTAAACTCAACATTCAAAAAGCTAAAATCATGGCATCTGGTCCCATCATCTCATGACAAATAGATGGAGAAACAGGGGAAATAGTGAGAGACTTTATTTTGGGGGGCACCAAAATCACTGCAGATGGTGAGTGCAGCCATGAAATTAAAAGACATTTGCTCCTTGGAAGAAAAACTTTGACCAACCTAGAAAGCATATTAAAAAGGAGAAACATTACTTTTCTGACAAAGGTCTGTCTAGTCAAAGCTATGGTTTTTCCACTGGCCATGTATGAATGTGAGAGTTGGACTATAAAGAAAGCTGAACACTGAAGAAGTGATGCTTTTGAACTGTGGTGTTGGAGAAGACTCTTGAGAGTCCCTTGGACTGCAAGGAGATCAACCAGTCCATTCTAATGGAGATCAGTCCTGAATGTTCATTGGAAGGACTGATGTTGAACCTGAAACTCCAATATTTTGGCCACCTGATGCGAAGAGCTGACTCATTGGAAAAGACCCTGATGCTGAGAAAGACTGAAGGCAGGCAGAGAAGGGGATGATAGAGCATGAAATGGTTGGGTGGCATCCCCGACTCGATGGACATGAGTTTGAGCAATCTCCGGGAGTTGGTGATGGACAGGGAGGCCTGAGGGTTTGGGTGGACTCCAGGAGTTGGTGATGGACAGGGAGGCCTGACATGCTGCAGTCCATGGGTTGCAAAGGGTCAGACATGACTGAGTGACTGAACTGAACTGAACTTTCCCCCAGCTTCACAGCATTTCCCCTTTTGCCATGATTTCTCTCTTGCAGAAGCACTGGGCCCTGGAAAGATTTCACTCTTAGAGACAATGCTGATCATGCAACAGGTAGTTGATCCTTTCAGGAAATGCACAGTCTCTCTCCTAACCTCCAAATTCAGAGCTGGGTCTTAGAGACAGATGTGGCATTGTCCTTAGAATGGGTACCCATGACACTTCTGAGGCTTGAAACACTGGGATTGAACCTGTGACTCTTCTGCTGAGCCAAGACTCTCAAAGAAACTGAACTGGCCCATGATGGTGATGGAAAGGTTGCCCAATTTAGAATTCAGGGCTTTTACAAATAACGATTAAATCATAAGCTTGTGATCAAATACTACCATTAGAGAAGACAAGCACTATTAACTCAAAGACATTTAAAGGTTAAAACACAAGAAAACACCCACTGCCAACATCCACTGGATCACTGGAAAAGCAAGAGAGCTCCAGAAAAACATCCACTTCTGCTTTATTGACTACGCCAAGGTCTGACTGTGTGGATCACAACAAAATGTGGAAAATTCTTAAAGAGATGAAAATACGAGAACACCTGACCTGCTTCCTGAGNCACCCACTGCCAACATCCACTGGATCACTGGAAAAGCAAGAGAGCTCCAGAAAAACATCCACTTCTGCTTTATTGACTACGCCAAGGTCTGACTGTGTGGATCACAACAAAATGTGGAAAATTCTTAAAGAGATGAAAATACGAGAACACCTGACCTGCTTCCTGAGAAATCTGTATGCAGGTCAGGAAGCAACAGTTAGAACTGGACATGGAACAACAGACTGGTTCCAAACTGGGAAAGAGGTAGGTCAAGTCTGTATATTGTCACCCTGCTTATTTAACTTATAGGCAGAGTTCAGTTCAGTTCAGTCACTCAGTAGTGTCTGATTCTTGGTGACCCCATGGACTGCAGCAGGCCAGGCCTCCCTGCCATCACCAACTCCCAGAGTTTACCCAAACTCATGTCCATCGAGTAGATGATGCCATCCAACCATCACATCCTCTGTTGTCCCCTTGTCTTCCCTCCCTCAATCATCATGCAAGATGCCAGTCTGGATGAAGTGCAGGCTGGAATCAAGATTGCCAGAAGAAATATCAATAACCTCAGATAAGCAGATGACACTACCCTTATGGAAGAAAGTGAAGAAGAACTAAAGAGCCTCTTGATGAAAGTGAAAGAAGAGAGTGAAAAAGTTGGCTTTAAACTCAACATTCAAAAAGCTAAAATCATGGCATCTGGTCCCATCATCTCATGACAAATAGATGGAGAAACAGGGGAAATAGTGAGAGACTTTATTTTGGGGGGCACCAAAATCACTGCAGATGGTGAGTGCAGCCATGAAATTAAAAGACATTTGCTCCTTGGAAGAAAAACTTTGACCAACCTAGAAAGCATATTAAAAAGGAGAAACATTACTTTTCTGACAAAGGTCTGTCTAGTCAAAGCTATGGTTTTTCCACTGGCCATGTATGAATGTGAGAGTTGGACTATAAAGAAAGCTGAACACTGAAGAAGTGATGCTTTTGAACTGTGGTGTTGGAGAAGACTCTTGAGAGTCCCTTGGACTGCAAGGAGATCAACCAGTCCATTCTAATGGAGATCAGTCCTGAATGTTCATTGGAAGGACTGATGTTGAACCTGAAACTCCAATATTTTGGCCACCTGATGCGAAGAGCTGACTCATTGGAAAAGACCCTGATGCTGAGAAAGACTGAAGGCAGGCAGAGAAGGGGATGATAGAGCATGAAATGGTTGGGTGGCATCCCCGACTCGATGGACATGAGTTTGAGCAATCTCCGGGAGTTGGTGATGGACAGGGAGGCCTGGCATCCATGGGGTCGCAAAGAATTGGACACAACTGAGCGAGTGAACTGACCGACACAAGAAGAAGATGAAGAGGTAACGCATGTAAAGCATTTAGCACAACGTCTGAAATGCAGTGGGTGTCCTCACCAGAAGCTCCATTTGGATCTCACTTCACTCTTTCTTTTCTGAGTCAGTGCTCTTTGTACTGCGTCCTCCAGTTGCTCTCATACTGAAGTATGCACTGATCTTATAAACGACTTCACTCTTAGCAGGCAGTGCAGTGTCAGGGTCCAGGATTTATGGCAAGTGATACATAGACGTAATATAGTATTAATGGCTTTCTACTGCTGAGGTAACAAATTACCAAAATTTCACAGCTGAAGACAATGCTAATTTATTCTCAACTCTTCTGGTGGTCAGAACTCTAAAATGAGTCTTAGGGACTAAAATCAAGGTTTTGGCAGGGCAAAACCTTCATTTTGCAAGGCAAACCTTCAAACATTCATTTGCCAGGCTCTAGGGGAGATCTGGTTCTTTGCCTTTTCTGAATTCTAGTTACTACCTACACTTCTTGACTCAGGGCCACTTTTCTATCTTTAAAGCCAGATGCTTAGCATCTTTTCTCTTTCTGCTCTCTGTCTCATGCTTATAAGGAACCTTGTGATTATATCAGGCCCACCTGGATAATTTAGAATAACTACAATCTCAGGTTTATTAATCGGAGATAGTTAAGGATTAACTAAGATCATGGCACCTGGTCCCATCACTTCATGGCAAATATATGGGGAAACAATGGAAACAGTGAGAGAGTTTGTTTTTTAACTAAGAATCTTAGTTAACTAAGGATTTTAGCTAATGCAAAGTCCCTGCAAAGTACCAAATTCATATTTTCTGAGGATTAGGGCTTGAAACGGGGAAGGCAATGGCACCCCACCCCAGTACTCTTGCCTGGAAAATCCAATGGACAGAGTAGCCTGGTGGGCTGCAGTCCATGGGGTTGCTAACAGTCGGACAGACTGAGTGACTTCACTTTCACTTTTCTCTTTCATGCATTGGAGAAGGAAATGGCAACCCACTCCAGTGTTCTTGCCTGGAGAATCCCAGGGATGAGGGAGCCTGGTGGGCTCCCCTCTGTGGGGTCACACAGAGTTGGACACAACTGAAGTGACTTAGCAGCAGCAGCAGCAGCAGCAGGGCTTGAGAGTTTTGGGGGCCATAATTCAGCTGACCAGTGGCTAGCTGTGTGTGTGTCTGGTGGTGAAAGTAAAGCCTGATGATGTAAAGCGCAATATTGCATGGGAACTTGGAAAGTCAGGCCCATGAATCAAGGTAAACTGGACATGGTCAAGCAGATGGCAAGACTGAACATTGACATCTTAGGAATCAGGGAACTACAATGGATGGGAATGGGGATTTAATTCAGATTACCGTTATATCTACTACTATGGGCATGAATCCCTTAGAAGAAATGGAGTAGCCATCATAGTCAACAAGAGTCTGAAATGCAGTACTTGGGTGTAGTCTCAAAAATGTCAGAATGATCTTGGTTCATTTCCAAGGCAAGCCATTCAGTATCACAGTAATCCAAGTCTATGCCTCAAGCACTAATGCCAAAGAAGGTGAAGTTGACCAGTTCTATGAAGACCTACAAGACCTTCTAGAACTAACACCAAAAAATGCCTTTTTCATCATAGGGGACTGGAATGCAAAAGTAGGAAGTCAAGAGATATCTCGAGTTACAGGTAAATTTGGCCTTGGAGTACAAAGTGAAGCAAGGCAAAGTCCAATAGAGTTTTGCTAAGAGAAATCACTGGTCATAGGAAACATCCTTTCCCAACAACACAAGAGATAACTCTACACAAGCACATCACCAAATAATCAATACTGAAATCGGTATACAGTCAATAAAAACAAGGCCTGGAGCTGACTGGCTCCAATCATCAGCTCCTTAGAACAAAATTCAGGCTTAAATACAGAAAGTGTGGGCCACCACTAGGCCATTCAGGTATGACCTAAATTAAATCTCCTATAATTATACAGTGGAGGTGATTGGTAGATTCGAGGGATTAGACCTGGTAGACAGAGGGCCTGAAGAACTATGGACAGAGGTTTGCAACACTGTACAGGAGGCAGTGACCAAAACCTTCCCAAAGAAATAGAAATGCAAGAAAGCAAAGGGGCTGCCCGAGGGGGCTTTACAAACAGCTCAGGAAAGAAGAGAAGCGAAAAGCAAGGGAGAAAGGGAAAGAGACACCCAATTGAATGCAGAGTTCCACAGAACAGCTAGGAGAGATAAGAAAGAAAGTGAAAGTCACTCTGTCCTGTCCAACTCTTTGAGACCTCATGGACTATACAGTCCATGGAATTCTCCAGGCCAGAAGACTGGAGTGGGTAGCCTTTCCCTTCTCCAGGGGCTCTTCCTGATCCAGGAATCAAACAGGGTCTCCTGCACTGCAGGCAGATTTTTTTACCAGTTGAGCTATCAGAGGAGCCTGATAGATAAGAAGGTATTCTTACATCAACAATGCAGATTATAGAGGAAAACAACAGAATGGGCAAGACAAGAGATCTCTTCAAGAAAATTGCTGCAGTCCTTGTGGTTGCAGAGTTGGACATGATTAGCCACTGAACAACAGAAACAATTCTTCTCAAAGACTGATTAAATAGGGGTGCACATTGATAGTGACGGTGGGGTACTGAGGAGGAAACTGACTAAATGGGGGAAAGAGATGGATTTCAGCCCTGGACATGATTGTCTTGGTACATTTAGGGAAAGAGAGTAAGGGAAATTAACTTCATCTGGAGTTTAAAACGATCCAGAGATTTTGCTTTCTAAAATGCAGGTATAATTGTGTGTGTGTGTGTGTGTGTTGGGGGCAGGCCTAGGGTGCTTGAAATACTATGCTAAAGTACATTGGTATTGTAAAGAATATTGCTCTTTGGATACTTTTTGTGGTTTCTTAGATTTTAATGGGAGGATAATTGCTTTATAATGCTGTGTCGGTTTCAGCTGTAGAACAGCGTGAGTCAGCTATAAGTGTAACACGTCCCCTCCCCCCTGAGCCTCGCTCTCCACCCCACCGCTCTAGGTCATCACAAAGCTGAGCTCCCTGTGCTCGGCAGCAGCTCCCGCTAGTCGTCTGTGTTAAACGTGGGAGCGGATCTATGTCAGCGCTGCTCTCATCGCCCTCTCATTCACCGAGTGTCCACAAGTCCAGTCTCCACATCTCCATCTCTTTTTCTGCCTTGCAAATAGGGTCATCAGTACCATTTTGCCTAGATTCTATATATATATGCATTAATATACAAATAAAAACAATATTTGGTTTTGTTCTCTCTGACTTACTTCCCCTTTATGACAGACTCTAGGTTCATCCACATTACTCCAAAGGCCCAATTTCATTCTTTCTTATGGATGAGCAATAGTCCTTGGCCTATATGTACCACAACTTCTTTATCCACTCACTTGCCAACGGATGCCTAGGTTACTTCCATGTCCTGGATATTATAAGGAGTGTTTAAATAAACATTGAGGTATATGTGTCTTTTGAAATTGTGATTTTCCTCAGGGTATAAGCTCGGTAGTGGGATTTCTGGGTCATATGCTAGCTTTATTCCTAGTTTCTAAAGGAACCTCCATACTTTTCCCACTGAGGCTGTATCAATTTACCCTCCCACCAAGGGTGCAAGAGGATTCCCCTTTCTCCACATTGTCTCCAGCATTTATTGCTTGTAGACTTTTGCAGATAGCCATTCTGACCAATGTGAGGTGATAACCTCATTATAGTTTTGATTTACATTTTTTAATCTATTGTGGCTGGTAGAACAGAAGGGAATGGGTTTTTCTACATTTTATTTCTTCTGGAGATCTGACTGGATTTTCAAATTCTAATTAGTCATCCATTGATTCTTTTGGATTTTCTAGGAAGATAACATATATCATATATCATTTTGAACAAAATATCAATACTGATGCCAATGCTAGGTATGTAAGAGGAAGTGGTTAAGAAGAGTTGGAAACGTGTGGTCTGGCAACACGATTACCAATGAAGTCATTTACATGCCCTGTTCGTCTTAACTCCCCTGTGGCACAGTTGCATAAAGGTGAGTCAGGTTGATTTTGATGTGAGTTTTATTCTATAAGGGCTGTTATAGACCCACACGGGTTTGCTCCGTCATGATGGCTGGTGTTTGGGGGCATGTCCATCTCCTCACAGTTTAAGGAGAAAGTGAAGGAAATGCTTTTGTTTCTCAACGCTTTGGCTTCAGGCAGCCCCTTGTTACTTTTCCTAATAATGGGAGAAACTCCAACTTCTTAGCAGCTAATTTAAGCACTAACTTGTACCCATATCTTTTCCACTGCTGGTGGAGTGCCATGCACTGGAGCAGAGCACCATAAATATTTCCCTTCCTGCAGGGGATGAATGCTGCCAAGTGTCCCACCCGTTAATCACTTAAGAGCTGTAGACTTACATACTTGCAAGGCATCGCTATGAAAATGTCACTCTTTATTTTCCCCCAAATCCTATAATCAACTTTATTCAAAAGTTTTTGGAAATGTACATCTGACAACAGCCAGTGACATTGATAACTGATATCTGACAATAGCCAATGGTGCATTTCAGTCCTGCTACCTATATTGGTTGTAAGTGAACTCAACCTTATGCTTACTTAAGCAAGGCCCAAGATCAGCTTTACATGCGTTACTGAATCCTCATTGCAACCATCTTCATTGTGATTCAACAAATATTCCTGTCCTTCTGAAGTTCACATTCTTCCAGGAAATAGACATGTGGTATACAAATAAGTTAACTCTAGTCTGTCTCAAACTCCTTTAACAAAATGTTCCTCTTTTAACTGAGAGCTCCTCTTGAGAGGGTAACAGGCAGGAAGGCCAGGGGTCTCCAAACAGAGGAAATAAGCTGCAAGTGTTGGACATTTTTCATCTCTCTCTTAAGCAGCAAGAGGAAACAAACTAGCGATATTTTTTTTCCTTCTCTATACAAATTTAAAAGGAGGTTTCTCTTCAAATACTGTGTTGCCACAATGACACCTGGTTCCACCTGCAGTTAACTATTCTCAAACCTTGAGTTAACCAATGCAATTTTCTTATGGAGATGTTTGTCTTAAGCTATGTTAATGTGCTACGCATTTACCCCAGACTCTAGTCTTCAAGTCGGTTCAGCCTAATGGCTCAGAACTGACTTGACAAACCAGTACTTAGACATTGTTCCCTAATCCATGTAAATGGAACTGTTTCTATGGTGATCTGCCCTGCTACAGTTCAGGTCAGGCGCTCAGTCCTGTCTGACTCTTTGCGACCCCATAAATCGCAGCACGCCAGGTCTCCCCATCCATCACCAACTCCCGAAGTTCACTCAGACTCACGACCATCGAGTCCGTGATGCCATCCAGCCATCTCATCCTCGGTCGTCCCCTTCTTCTCCTGCCCCCAATCCTTCCCAGCATCAGAGTCTTTTCCAACGAGTCAGCTCTTCTCATGAGGTGGCCAAAGTACTGGAGTTTCAACTTTAGCATCAGTCCTTCCAAAGAAATCCCAGGGTTGATCTCCTTCAACCCTACCAGAACAGACTGGTAGGATCTCCTTGCAGTCCAAGGGACTCTCAAGAGTCTTCTCCAACACCACAGTTCAAAAGCATCAATTCTTTGGCGCTCAGCCTTCTTCACAGTCCAACTCTCACATCCATACATGACTACTGGAAAAACCATAGCCTTGACTAGATGGACCTTAGTCGGCAAAGTAATGTCTCTGCTTTTGAATATGCTATCTAGATTGGTCATAACTTTTCTTCCAAGGAGTAGTTGTCTTTTAATTTCATGGCTGCAGTCACCATCTGCAGTGATTTTGGAGACCCAAAAAATAAAGTCTGACACTGTTTCCACTGTTTCCCTGTCTATTTCCAATGAAGTGATAGGACTGGATGCCATGATCTTCGTTTTCTGAATGCTGAGGTTTAAGCCAACTTTTTCGCTCTCCTCTTTCTCTTTCATCAAGAGGCTTTTTAGTTCCTCTTCACTTTCTCACTTTCTGCCATAAGGGTGGTGTCATCTGCATATCTGAGGTTATTGGTATTTCTCCCAGCAATCTTGATTCCAGCTTGTGTTTCTTCCAGTCCAGCGTTTCTCATGATGTACTCTGCATATAAGTTAAATAAACAGAGTAGCAATATACAGCCTTAACTATTTGGAACCAGTCTGTTGTTCCATGTGCAGTTCTAACTGTTGCTTCCTGACCTGCATACAGATTTCTCAAGAGGCAGGTCAGGTGGCCTGGTATTCCCATCTCTCTCAGAATTTTCAACAGTTTAATGTGATCCACACAGTCAAAGGCTTTGGCATAGTCAAGAAAGCAGAAATAGATGTTTTTCTGGAACTCTCTTGGTTTTTTCATGATCCAGCGGATGTTGGCAATTTGATCTCTGGTTACTCTGCCTTTTCTAAAACCAGCTTGAACATCAGGAAGTTCATGGTTCATTAATCATTTTATGGCCCGGGATGACTAGTCTGGTGCCAAGATTATCCCAAAATACATCTTATGGATGTGAGGCCTTGTGCTATTGTGAGTTTTAAGACATTCCTTTCTTTCATTAACGGACTGCTAGTAACTATATAACATCCAGCTAAAAACTAGCAGGGGGGCACTCTTTATGCTCCCTTCTGATGTCTATGTCAGAAGCTTTCTCTATCTCCTTTATGCTTTAATAAAACTTTATTACACAAAAGCTCTGAGTGATCAAGACTCATCTCTGGCCCTGGATTAAATTCTTCTCTTCCGGAGGCCAAGAATCCCGGCATCTTTTTGTGGTTCAGCAACAACCTCTTCCTCTGCTCAGTCTTGCTGCTGTGAGATCGGCACTGACTGAGTGACTGACCGGCGCTCAGTCTTCCTGCCTCCAGATGGTCTCCTGATCCTTCTCCTGCCTCCAGGGTATCAGTTAATGCTGGCACAAAGCCCAGGGTGGGGGCTTAGCCCCCAGGCCTGGACTCCTCATGACCCTCTCTCTTTCCTTAGGCTTCCACGCATGAAAGCTGGGCTTCCCCCATAGCTCAGTCAGTAAAGACTCTGCCTGCAGTGCAGCAGGCCCGGGTTTGATTCCTGTGTTGGGAAGACCCCCTGGAGAAGGCAATGGCAACCCACTGCTGGATTCTTGCCTAGAGAATTCCATGGACAGAGGAGCCTGGTGGGCTACAGTCCAGGGGGTCACAAGAGTCGGACACGACTTAGCAACTAAACCGCCACCACAACCACACGTGAATGCTGTCAACTCTACCTCCGCAACAGCCTCGCATGCCCTCCTACCCTTCCCTTTGCACTGCCTTTCACTTGTTGACAGGACTTTGCATCCCCCCAGGCCTCACTGCCTGAGGCTCTGTCCCCTTCAGTGCAGCTCAGGTCCTCCTGTGAGGATCATTGCCCAGAGGCCTCATTCCATTCAGCTCATTTCTGGACTGTTAACTTTCGACAGCTCCCAATACTTTTCATGAAAGGTGAGCATCACAACCTGCACTACAAACGTGTTTCTCCAGTCTTATATCTTGCTGCTGCTGCTGCTGCTGCTGAGTCGCTTCAGTCGTGTCCGACTCTGTG
>SJYX01012095.1:177209-187981 GCA_006410675.1 Oreotragus oreotragus
CCAGATAATCATGATGATGCAATCACTAATCTAGAGCCAGATATCCTGGAATGTGAAGTCAAGTGGGCCTTGGAAAGCATCGCTACGAACAAAGCTAGTGGAGGTAATGGAATTTAGTTGACCTGTTTCAAATCCTGAAAGATGATGCTGTGAAGGTGCTGCACTCAATATGCCAGCAAATTTGGAAAACTCAGCAGTGGCCACAGGACTGGAAAGGTCAGTATTCATTCCAATCTCAAAGAAAGGCAATGCCAAAGAATGTTCAAACTACCGCATAATTGCACTCATCTCACATGCTAGTAAAGTAATGCTTAAAATTCTCCAAGCCAAGATTCAACAATACATGAACTGCGAACTTCCTGATGTTCAAGCTGGTTTTAGAAAAGGCAGAGGAACCAGAGATCAAATTGCCAATCTCTGCTGGATCATCAAAAAAGCAAGAGAGTTCCAGAAAAAAAATCTCTTTCTGCTTTATTGACTATGCCACAGGCTTTGACTGTGTGGATCACAATAAACTATGGAAAATTCTGAAAGAGATGGGAATACCAGACCACCTGACCTGCCTCTTGAGAAATCTGCATGCAGATCAGGAAGCAACAGTTAGAACTGGACATGGAACAACAGACTGGTTCCAAATAGGAAAATTAGTACATCAACGCTGTATATTGTCACCCTGTTCATTTAACTTATATGCAGAGTACATCATGAGAAGTGCTGGGCTGGAGGAAGCACAAGCTGGAATCAAGATTGCTGGGAGAAATATCAATAATCTCAGATATGCAGATGACACCACCCTTATGGCAGAAAGTGAAGATGAACCAAAGAGCCTCTTGATGAAAGTGAAAGAGGAGAGTGACAAATTTGGCTTAAAGCTCAACATTCAGTAAACGAAGATCATGGCATCCGGTCCCATCACTTCATGGGAAATAGATGGGGAAACAGTGGAAACAGTGGCTGACTTTATTTCTCTGGGCTCCAAAATCACTGCAGATGGCGATTGTAGCAATGAAATAAAAACTTTCTCCTTGAAAGGAAAGTTATGACCAACCTAGACATCATATTAAAAAGCATAGACATTACTTTGCCAACAAAGGTCCATCTAGTCAAGTCTATGGTTTTTCCAGTGGTCATGTATGGATGTGAGAGTTGGAGTATAAAGAAAGCTGAGTGCCGAAGAATTGATGCTTTTGAACTGTGGTGTTAGAGAAGACTCTTGAGAGTCCCTTGGGCTGCAAGGAGATCCAACCAGTCACCCTAAAAGAGATTAGTCCTGGGTGTTCATTGAAAGGACTGATGCTGAAGCTGAAACTACAATACTTTGGCCACCTGATGTGAAGAGCTGACTCATTGGAAAAGACTGTGATGCTGGGAAAGATTGAGGGAAGGAGGAGAAGGGGACAACAGAAGGTGAGATGGTTGGATGGCATCACCAACTCGATGGACATGGGTTTGGGTGAACTCTGAGAGTTGATGATGAACAGGGAGGCCTGGCATGCTACAGTTCATGGGGTAGCAAAGAGTCGGACATGACTGAGCGACTGAACTGAACTGAACTGATTGACAATGAGGTGCCTGAAACTTCACATACCCTTGAAGTACTGCTTCACATTTGTGCCTGGCCAACAGGATTCTCATAATTTTAATTTTGTATTATTCCCATGAAAACATGATGTGCTTTTAACTGTATGTAAGGCATTTTCAGATCTCTTCCTAAGAGGAAAAAAATTTTTGCCTTGACCAGGATAAGGAGCAAAATCTCTATTTACAATTTTATATGTTTGGTGATTGAAAAAAATTTTTTGACAATTTTCTCTGTCTCTACATTTCACAATCTCTTTCTTTTTACAACCTAGCGATCTCTGAAGCTGGGGGCCGCTAGGACACTTCAGCATTTTGACATAACGCTGGGCGCTGTGTGTCTGTTCGGCATAGTGGGCGCTGCACTAATAGCTCACAATAAGGTATCAGTATGCGGAAGTGACCACGAATCACATAAACCTGTCCCCTCACACCCAGACTAAAACTCAACCTTCCCTTATCCGGGTCTCAAAATACCTGCAGCCCGTTCAACAACATGTGACACAGGAAATCTGATGATGGTGAGATCTCAAAGTGTAATTGTGGTTAAATACCTTCCGTAAATTGTATATGAACGTGTGACTACCTGAAGACATTGCTAAGGCCCTTCCAGGCCCTTGAATCCCTTCTTGGAAGGGGATTCAAGGAAATGGAGTGTCCTGAAACTTCAGCATCACACAGTGGCGTCACCTCTGTCCGAGCCTCAGCACTTTCATTTCTCAAGGTGGGCGAGGCCAGGCCCCCTCGAGAGTTATGCAGTACTGAGGCAAGGGCAACAGGAGACACCCAAGTAGAGATTAAAGGCACATGAACAAAAGACATAAAACAGGCTGGATCAAGGACGCTTCGGAGTGAAGAATTCAGCACCTTCTGCTGGCCTGTACCAGGACAGAACGGTCCTATTCAAGCCTTTTAGCTCCACTTTCAGAAAATGAGCACTGAGTACCTCTAATTCTATAGTCTGTCCACCTGCCTTGTCCTGCCCAAATGTGCATGAAAGATCTGTTTAGAGTTATGATTAGAACACATATTTTACCAGAACTGAAAAGATTAAAACAAAGACTGACATGACAGAAGCAAGAAATAAAATAGGCCAAAACTTCCTAAGGGAAGAGCATCATGCTTTCAATGAATTTATGTCTCTTCAAGAGGAATAAGGTGCACGGTGTTGAGGGGACGTGCGATAAGATGGATGAACCGCAGCCAGGAACTCAGAGGTATCGTGGAGCCTTCCACACGACAACCCTAAGCTGGGACACTCTAGCCCAGACTTCAGAGATGAAAGAGTACGTGCAGCTGAGCTATAGATCGCGAGCTCAGTGCAAACCTAGACAATACTCTAAAATAAATATCAAATCAATTGTGTTTTATCAGGGAGGGAGTGGTCTATAAAACAATAGGATTATCAATAAACCAAATATGTAAAGTATAAAAACATGCAGATTCCAATCATGCAATGAAGAGAGAAGTTAAATTTCCTCAAGTGGGGAAGAATATTAGCTTGTAGAGTATCAATTACAAACTAGACAAATGTTATAGAAGAGATTAATGTTAAAAACTGGGGGAAGAAACATGTCATGTACCAGGTTGTACAGGATGGAGTGAGCTTGAAACATTCTACTGCCTCCGGGACACACCCCACAGGTTGACCTTTGACCCATGAGGAGTCCCCCTGGCCCCGGCTAGCAACAAAGTGGATCCTTGTTCCTCCCTGGAATTCTTTAATTGGCATTGATCTTCTGATCAATAACCTCAGCCCAATGAGAGCATATGTCTCTTCTCTTTATTTTAGCAAGCAACTCGGCAAAATTGGGAAAACAATGATAGAATGATGAAATTAATTGTAATGATAAAATCAATTAAAACTAGAGTATTAACAGGTTTGTACTAGGCTTAGAAATTATTTAATCATTGGACTAATCTATGAAATATTGCCTTTAAGGTGCTTGAAATAATGAACAGAACCTGACATTTTACAGTATTACATATATGAGCCTTTTGATTTCAGAGGTTTAAGAGAATTTTCTTAAGTTTGTACAGTGTATAAATGTTTAAGAGAACATAAATTACTAATATTATTTACTAATAATGCATATGTTTTATTTATTTATTTTACCAGAGTTACTTTACTAGAAAAGCCCATTCCCCACTCCACTGCAGCCTTTACTTGTTAAGTGTATAAAAGACTAACTAACACGTCAGATTTTGAGATGCTTGAGAGACTCCATAGACTAAACTTATAATTGACATATTTTAAAATGTTTAAAGAGCTTTCATTATCCAGGCCTAATAATTCCATTAATTGTTTAGAGGAATTAACATTGGATTGAATCTTCATCAAGAATTAAGTATAAGTATTTCCCACCTAAATTTCCAGATTTATAACTATTTGCTTGCTAAATGCTAAAGCTTCAGAAAAACTTGTTTTTAAACTTGGCAGCTTTAATACGTTAAACTGCAATTAAAACCTATGCAGAACTGCAGATGACTATGGCAGAAAACTAAAAATTAAAGAGCCTCTTGATGAAAGTGAAAGAGGAGAGTGAAAAAGTGAAAAAGTTAAAGCTCAACATTCAGAAAACTAAGATCATGGCATTTGGTTCTATCACTTCATGGGAAATATGTGGGGAAACAGTGGAAACAGTGACAGACTTTATTTTGGGGGGCTCCAAAATCATTGCAGGTGGTAACTGCAGCCATGAAATGAAAAGACGCTTGTTCCTTGGAAGAAAAGTTATGACCGAACTAGACAGCATATTAAAAAGCAGAGACATTACTTTACTAACAAGAGTCCATCTAGTCAAGGCTATGGTTTTTCCAATGGTCATGTATGGATGTGAGAGTTGGACTAAAAAGAAAGCTGAGCACCGAAGAATTGATACTTTTGAACTGTGGTGTTGGAGAAGACTCTTGAGAGTCCCTTGGACTGCAAGGAGATCCAACCAGTGAATCGTAAAGGAAATCAGTCCTGAATGTTCATCGGAAGGAGTGATGCTGAAGCTGAAGCTCCAGTACTTTGGCCACCTGATGCGAAGAGCTGACTCATTTGAAAAGACCTTGCTGCTGGGAAAGATTGAAGGCAGGAGGAGAAGGGGACAACAGAGGATGAGATGGTTGGATGGCATCACCGACTCAATAGACATGAGTTTTGAGTAAGCCCCAGGAGTTGATGATGGACAGGGAGGCCTGGTGTGCTGCAGTCCGTGGGGTTGCAAAGAGTCAGACACACCTGAGCGACTGAGCTGAACTGAAAACTATTTTGTAAGATTTAAAGATTCCTTTGGTTGTGGGACACAGCCCATGGGAAGACAGGACTTTTTGTTACTTACAGCTCCAAAAGAGGGAGGGCTCCCAGGCAGGGCCGCGCGGCAGGTAGCACGTGGGGGCAAGGTAACAAGCTGGAGCTGGAGGGGCAGCTTAAGTATTGGGAGCAGGGCGGGGTAAGACCACAAACATCTCCTTGATCAGCTAGGACAAATCTATTGTCAAAAACTGTTTTTGCCAGACTTTGGCCTTGATTAAGCAGACTTAATATTTGTTACACTTGAGAAATATGAGATACTAGAGTTTTGGACTTTCACAGTAAGTGTCAGTGATTTCTGCCTGTTGGATTAAAGCAATGGCCTAACTCTCTGGCTATTCCCGCGGATATTACAGGTATGAATGCTGCACGTCCATCATGTCTGGCCAGGGTCCGGAAAAACTATTAAAGTTTTTAAAAATGAAAGATCCTTAGAGGGTGAAGTGCATCCGTGTGGTCTGTGTCTAGATAACAGAAGGGCCAAGCTGAAGAGATGAGACCCTCATTAGTTGGAACACGATGTAGTCCTCTGCTGATGTCTTTAGATGGAAAAGCTGTACCTTGCTTTTCGTAAATGGGAATGGTCAGAGAACGGGACCGGAGGAAGACAGGGATTTTTGTCGGGTGTGTGTTGAGGTCGCTCCCTGTGTGTTGTGTCCTGAGCTGGTGCCACTCGCCATGAGAGGGCGCCCTAGGCACAGGGGAGACGGTTGTGGGCACCAGGTTTTAACTTGCAGTTTTTTTCCTTTTCTGGACCAGGTATCAGCTGGATAAATGTGTGGTGTACTATATGTGAAAGTGGACTGATGGCAAATCCAACAGCTACAGCTAGTCCGTGTATGAGGGGCTGTTTCAGTATGTATATATTAGACATGTAACTTTTCGGGTTTAGGGCACTGGGTTTGCATTTTGCTTGCATTGCCATCTTTTAAGGCAAGAGGGCTGGACATTGTTAGGGTAAGACAGACTAAAGTGTGAGTCTGGGTGCAGAAAGCTGGAGGGAGAGGGGAAGAGGGTGAAGGGGAATGCGTGGTTTGAACATTGAGAGGCCAGCAGAATTCTCCCATTAAAGGTCGGAGAGCACACAGTGTGGATACTTTGGTAAGGCTGCCCTTTAAGGACAGGTGGATAGTAATAGAGCAACCGAATCTTGGGAGCATTGTGGAGACATTGGGCTTGGTCCCATATGGACTTAACATGGTGTAGGTTGAATTATAACTATAGGGGCAGAGTGTATTCTTTTTGCAGGTATAAAAAACCAAAGTTGGGTCATATAGCAAGCAAACTGCAATGTCTAGAAAGTCACTCCAGTCTGGTGGGTCCCATCTTTTAAAACAGGACTCAAGAGTAATTAATCACTAGAAAATCAAGTCTGGGTCTTCCGTAGGTGGTTGGGTCTTCCGTGGGTGGTTAGGCCTTCCCAACTCTGGTGTAGTTGAGACTTCTGGTATCTGGTTGGGAAGCAGAGGTAAAATCATCACCAATGACAAGCTCTTGGGCACAGTGATACTGCAGTATCTTTCCCAAGGAGATGTCCACTGAGGTTGATGTAGATCATATCTTTGTGGCTCTGTGGTATTATACTGAGGCTAAGCGCCTTATAGAATTCTAAGATAGTTTTGGGCCCTGAAAGCTTCACTTGCAAATATCCTTTATGTCAAAGGTTTTGTGGGTGCAGAGCTAGCATGGTGCTGGCATCCTGAAACCATTGTCATTAGGGCAATGCACCAGAACTTGAATAGACATCGTTAAAGCCCCACTTGAAAGTAGCTGAATTTAAAGGTCCTCAGTAATCCCAGGTTTTGCCCAGACCGGTGATGAAGGGTTCTGCTGCAAATCAATTTTCAATCTTAAGGCCTGGTTTGAGCACATGTGGATAACAAGCTGTTAGGCTGTTTGACAAAATATCCGTGGCTGAGGTGGGATCTCCAGCATTACCTTCATATAAGCTCCCCCACTCCCCACCCTCTCACCCTCCCCCCAGCCCCTGCCAATTTAACCAACTACTATGGGGCTTTGTCTCAGTTATTTATTTGTTGATTGGTGCTGGGCAAGCCATTGAGATCTGGAGCTATAAGGTTTGCATTAGTAAAGTTCAGTGGCATCCAGGCTTCAGAATTTGCCATATTTGGTTGAAATAATGGCTTATTTGGAGAGTTTGAACTTCTGGATTGCAAACCAATGAAAGCACCTAGACCTGTAATAACACCAAGACGCAGCAGAACGTTGTGGAGCCACATCTTCAANTCCCCCCAGCCCCTGCCAATTTAACCAACTACTATGGGGCTTTGTCTCAGTTATTTATTTGTTGATTGGTGCTGGGCAAGCCATTGAGATCTGGAGCTATAAGGTTTGCATTAGTAAAGTTCAGTGGCATCCAGGCTTCAGAATTTGCCATATTTGGTTGAAATAATGGCTTATTTGGAGAGTTTGAACTTCTGGATTGCAAACCAATGAAAGCACCTAGACCTGTAATAACACCAAGACGCAGCAGAACGTTGTGGAGCCACATCTTCAAGGCTGTTTGTTTCTTGGTGTTTCTTCCTCTCTGGCATGAATTGTCACCAAGGAGGGAATTCTAGTTTTGTTGTGATGGGGCAGAGTGTTGATTCTATCATTATTTTAATTTTTTAAATAGTTTCCCTTTCTTTTTTATTTTTAGATCATGAAACTATAACACATTTAGAGGAGACTTAGAAAATACAGGACAAAATTACATGTAGTTCCAGTATATATTACAATTATTTTAAGTAGATAAGATTTTTAACTGAACTTTCACTATCAAACTCTCAAAAATTAATAGAATGAATATACAGAAAAGCAGATATATATAGTAGACCTGAAAAGCACCATGAACCAATTCAACATAACTAAGATTTATACAATTTTCACACAACAGTAGAATACAAATTCTATTCAAGTTCCCATAGACTGTAAACCAGGAGACACTGGAACACATCCAGGGACATAAAACAAGGCATAGAAATTGCATTTCAGGGTCCAAAGTCTGTTCTCTTATCACTGTGGAATTATGTTTAAAATCAATATAAAAAGATATTTGAAAATAATCCTTATTTTCAAGTGGAATGTAACATTTAGGAGACACTAGAACATATCCAGGAACATAAAACAAGGTGCAAAATTTCATTTCAAGGTCCAAAGTCTGTTCAAGTACAAAGTAACATTTACCAAGAGAGATCTTTGACTTAACCATTGAAAGTCTCAATAAAGTTAGAAGACTGAAAAAGCACCAAGGGTGACTGCAGAGAAGAAAGCATTGAAAAGAGAAATTAATATCAAAGATACTTTAAAACTAGGAGAAGGGAATGGCTACCCACTCCAATATTCTTTCTTGAAGAACTCCATGGATGGAGGATCCTGATGGGTTATAGTCCATGGGGTTGCAAAGAGTTGGACATGACTGAGCGACTGAACTGTGGAATGTTGAGTAAGGTGTGAAAGCAAATAATGAACACTAGCATAAGAGTCTGTAAAATTTGAACAAAATTATGGGTCACAACTGTGACCCAAGGTGTGGGTCACAAATCAAGCCAGGGTCTGCCCTGGAGAATGTTCCTTATACACCTTAGAGAAAGTGTATTTCATCTTTTGGATGGGATATCTTAGAGATATCAGTTAAGTCTATTGGGATAATGTGTCATTTAAAGCTTGCGCTTCCTTGTTCATTTTCTCTGTGGATTATCTGTGCATTGGCGTAAGTGGGGTGTTAAAGTCTCCCAATATTATTGTGTTACTCTTGACTTTTCCTTTTATGCCTGCTAGCCTTTGCTTTATGCACTGAGGTGCTCCTGTGCTGGGTACATATTTACAATCGTTACATCTTCTTCTTGGATTGATCCCTTGATCACTATGTGGTGTCCTTCTTTGTCTCTTGTAACAGTCTCCGTTTTAAAGTCTATTTTGTGTAATATGAGTATTGCTGCTCCCACTTTCTTTTGATTTCCATTTGCATGGAATATCTTTTCCATCCCCTCACATTCTGTCTGTATGTGTCCCTGGGACTGAAGTCTCTTGTAGAGACTGGGACTGGGTCTCTTGTAGATAGTATATATATATGGGTCTTATTGTTATATCCATTCAGCCAGTCTGTGTGCTTTGATTGGAGTGTTTAATCCATTTAAGTTTACAGTAATTAAAGATATGTATGATCTTATTGCCATTTTCTTAACTGCTTTGGGTTTGTTTTTGTAAGTCTTTATTCTTCCCTTCTCTTGTGTTTCTTACCTAGAGACGTTCCTTTAGCATTTGTTGTAAAGGTGGTTTCATGGTGCTGAGTTCTCTTAGCTTTTGTTGGCTGTAAAGCTTTTGATTTTTCCATCAAATCTGAATGACAGTCTTGCTGGGTAGAGTATTCTTGGTTGTAGGTTTTTCGCTTTCATCACTTTAAATATGTCCTGCCACTCCTTTTTGGCTTTCAGAATTTCTGCTGAAAAATCAACTGATAACTTTATGAGGATTACCCCTTGACAGGAGCTTTGGCTGCTGCTGTGGTGATCAGAGCCTCTCCTGGATATTGCGTGGAGCCTCCCTCTGCTCTCTGGTTGCCCTGTCAGGCCTGCTCCTTACTTCTTGGAGTAGAGTCCCCCACAGTCTATTTCTTAGCTGTGTTTCTGACCCGTGGGGTAAGGTATGCAGGACTGGGGCACTCCCACTGGGAGAAAAGTCACTGGGCATTCCTCCTTTGGAGCTGTTCACCTCTGAATGCGCTCTGCTGCGTCCTCTTTCACAACATGTGTGGACTCACAATGTGACTGCTGTTGGCACCTCTCTTGGTCCTGTCTTAACTGTGAGAATGCCAGCAATTGGCCCTGCGGACACTTAATAATTTGCGGATGTTAAACCATCCTTCCACCACCCCTCCCCCCCAAATAAATCACACTTGATCATGGTGTATGATATTCTCAATGAGCTGTTAAATTCATCGTGTTAGTATGTGGTTGAACCTTTTTGCATCTATTTCATCAAGGATATTGACTTACAGCTCCTTTCCTTGTATTGTCTTCATCGGGCTTTGGTGTGAGTAAAATGCTGGCCTTTAAGAAAACTTTGAGAGTACTGTCTCCCTTTCAGTTTTCTGGAAGAGTTTGAGGATTGGCATTAATTCTTCTTTAAATGTTTGGAGAATTTACCAGTGAAACCATCTGGTTATAAGCTTTCCTTTGATGGGAAGTCTTTACTAGTAATTGGCATGCTTAGATTTTCTCTTTCTTCATTTTTCAAGTTTGGTAGTTTGTCTGTTTCTGGAAATTTGTCTGTTTCCTCTAGGTTTCCAATCTGTTGGCATATAATTGTTCATAGTAGTCTCTTATGAAGATTTCTATTTCTGTGGTATTGGTTGTGCAAATCAATTAGCAGGATATACCACATTAATAAAAAGAAAGATAAAAATCATGTTATCTCAGTAGATGCAGAAAAAAGAATTATTTTACACAATTTACTGTCCTTTTCCATTCCTGATTTTGAGTCTTCTTTTTTTTTTTTCTTGCTTTCTTCAGTAAAAGTTTTGACAATTTCGTGCAGCTTCCCAGGGTTTCAGTGAATTATCCCTATTGTTTAGTCCCTATTCCATGTCTCTGAACTGATGAATTTAATTGATTTGACATTATATACCTGAGAAATAAGCAGGGTGACCATATACAGCCTTGACGTACTCCTTTTCCTATTTAGAACCAGTCTGTTGTTCCATGTCCAGTTCTAACTGTTGCTTCCTGACCTGCATGCAGATTTCTCAAGAGGCAGGTCAGGTAGTCTGGTATTCCCATCTCTTTCAGAATTTTCCACAGTTTATTGTGATCCACACAGTCAAAGCCTGTGGCATAGTTAATAAAGCAGAAATAGATGTTTTTCTGGAACTCTATTGCTTTTTCCATGA
>SJYX01012096.1:8148-24969 GCA_006410675.1 Oreotragus oreotragus
ATTTCTCCTGCCTATCTTGATTCCAGCGCTGCATTTCTCATTCAGCCTGGCATTTCTCATGATGTGCTCAGTATATAGGTTAAATAACCAGGGTGACAATAGACAGCCCTGTCATATCATACTTCAATAAAATATTAAAAATATTGTGGGGGACAAATTCATTCCATAACAGCTTTCTACTTAGTAGCTAATCAGCTTGGGGGAGATTCACTTAAGGAGCCTTTATTTCCTTTTCTTATTCTTATCTTGAAGGTTATCCATCATTGTCCAGCATAGGACCTAGACACAAAGGGCAAAAATGCCCTTCCCTCCTTCCTACAGGGACTTATCAGGGTTTCTGAGGACCATCTATTCTTTCCCAGTATTCTGTGTGAAATGTGAATGATAAAGGCTTGGGTTTATAAAACCCTCCTGAGAACCAAAAGAGGAAGGGGTAGATTAGAAATTTAGCAAAAGGAGATTTAACAGAATTAAGGGTTACTTGAATAGACAACCCTTCAGGAAATAAGTGGAGCTTCAACCTGTGTTACCTTAATCAAGATCCAAATTCTATAGAGAGCTTGTTTGATAGCTCCAGTCTTGTGCCCACCCCTTGTCCAAAGGGTGATGGAAGCAGCTTGACTCGAAGTCTCAGTAAGATTGTATCTAATGGGAGAGTTCCCTGAAGCCCATCATGGTATTGCTACCAAAAGAAAAAGATCATCTGTGCTCATGCTTGGTCATGTCCAACTCTTTGCATCCCCATGGACTGTAGCCAACCAGGCTCCTCTGCCCATGGAATTTTTCAGGCAAGAATACTGGAGTGGATTGCCATTTCCTACTCCAGGGGATCTTCCTAACCAAGGAATTGAACCCATGTCTCTTGTGTCTCCTGAACTGGCAGACAGATTCTTTACCACTATGCCACCTGGGAAGTCGGAGAAAAGGATACCGGACAGAGAAGAACATACATCTGTGTATTTAAATTTACTTAGTTATGCTTAGGTTTTATTTGTCACATACATAGCCATTTGGTACCTCCCATCAGAAAGCATAGCCCTTAAAGCCTGTCTTTGTCTGCACTTGTACAAATATGTGTGTTGCTTCTTTTGAGACTCCACAGTTTTTCGGTTGCTCAGCACATGCTCCCTCAGAAAATACCTGCACTTCCATAATGTAAAACTGGGCTCATTTTGAAATAGGAATTCTAAATTGTAGTCACACACAACTATTGCCACAATCATGCTGCTTAACAAACCATCCAAAAATGGGTGGCTTAAAAGAATAAGTATTGATTTAACTCATAAGTCTCCAGTTAACTGGTTAATTCTTCTGTGCTCAGCTGACCTTGGCGTGGCTCACTCATTCATCAGCAGTCAACTGGCAGGTCACCTGGGAACTGGTTGCTTTAGCATGGCCTCAGCTTAGATGTCAAGGCTATGGTTTTTCCAGTAGTCATATATGGATGTGAGAGTTGGACTATAAAGAAAGCTGAGCACAGAAGAATTGATGCTTTTGAAGTGTGGTGTTGGAGAAGACTCTTGAGAGTCCCTTGGACTGCAAGGAGATCCAACTAGTCCATCCTAAAGGAAATCAGTCCTGAATATTCATTGGAAGAACTGATGCTAAAGCTGAAACTCCAATACTTTGGCCACCTGATGCAAAGAGCTGACTCATTTGAAAAGATTCTGATGCTGGGAAAGATTGAAGGCAAGAGGAGAAGGAGATGACAGAGGATGAGATGGTTGGATGTCCATCACCAGCTCAATGGACATGAGTTTGAGTAAATTCTAGGAGCTGGTGATGGATAGGGAGGCCTGGCATACTGCAGTCCATGGGGTTACAAAGAATCAGACACAACTGAGCAACTGAACTGAACTGCTTAAATGACCTGTTTCTGCTCCTTGTGATTCTTTATCATCTGGGAGGCTACTCTGGGTTTGTTCTTACAGTGAATGAAGAATGCCAAGAGAGAGTGCATATGTATATGGGCTTCAAAAGACCTAGCCTCAGAACTGGCGCACCATCATTTCCATCACATTCTATTGGCCAAAACAAGTCACAGAGTCAGTCAGATTCAGGAAGGAGGAGGAGCGAGGAGGACCAGGCTAACGGCAAAACACCCTGCAAAGAATAGGAGTCCATGGAGGGGTGGAAGATTGGGACCTTTACAACTGACATACCACATCATCTTAAGAGCTTAAATATTTTATGTTCTATCAACTGGAGGGACTACACCATATTGCCAAGGAAATCTTTATCTCTGTGGTAACCATTATCCTAGCTACTAGGTATAGAGCAACCTATAATATTTGTAATTATACAAGTTTTTATTTAGAACTTCTGAGGCTTCTCTGTCATTCATTTAAGATGCCTTATCTTTCTATTAACAGATCAATCAAGCCTTTTATATGCCCTTGTCCAATTTTTTTCTGAATCCATTACTGTTACAAAGCTCATTCAATTTCAATCTAGCTAAAGATCCAAAGGGTGAAAATGACATTAACATTGTATAATTAAAGGAGCTACCATATGTTTTTCAAGAATATTCTCGTTAACATAGTCTATCTTATGTTTATAAGTTAAATTCATATTCTATATTTGAAAGCTATGTTAAGCTATGTTAGCTACCTGATAGAAGAGTCTATATTTCTTATTTATCTAATACCACTAAATTATATGGGGCTTCCTGATAGTTTAGTTGATAAAGAATCCACCTGCAATGCAGGTGATCCTGATTCGATTCCTGGGTTGGGAGGATCCCCTGGAGAAGGGAAAGGCTACCCACTCCAGTATTTGCTTCCCTTGTGCCTCAGCTGGTAAAGAATCTACACACAATGCGGGAGACCTGGGTTCAATCTCTGGGTTGGGAAGATTCCCTGGAGAAGGGAACAGCTACCCACTCCAGTATTCTGGCCTGGAGAATTCCATGGACTATATGTACAGTCCATGAGGTCGCAGAGTTGGACACAGCTGAGTGACTTTCACAACCTTCTGAAGCTAAACTATAATTAGTGCTATCTTGTACTTTTAAAGCTACGTGAACTCCAAGAGAAGCATGGAGCTTTAGAACACCCACTCATAGACACACACACACACACACACATACACACAGAACCATAATGAATTAGAACAAGCCTGGAAGTAGGTATCAGGAGACTTGGTTTCTCCCTGGAGCTCTGCTAACTTTCTATATGACCTTGGGCAAGTCACAAAAAACCTCTTAGGCTTATTTTTCTCATTTTATATTGAGAAGTTGGACTTTGGAAGTTGTATGAATCAAATCCACTCACTTGGGCGATATATCTTTATATCATGAAGTTTGAATTCGTGGGCCTTTCATTCTATAATCTTTACAGATCACTTATATACAAATCAGACTTACTTTTATCAATTTTAAATTACTTTACCTTATTATTTATCAGCAAGACAATTCAATCAACTGAATGAAATTTAAGAAAAAGTACCACTCCTATCTCCCTATTCCTGTTACAAGAATGATATATTATGTATATTTATAGCCAGTACAGAAAGAGCTCAAACAAATCAGAACAGACAACAGTTGTGAATGTCCAGCATAGCTGGATTGGCTCAGACTGCCTAGATACCTAGATACCTGCATTGACTCCTCCCTCAAGTGACTCATTGGCTCTCTGGTAAATAAATGCAGACACACACTTACATACCCACACATAAACAGATAAATGGATAGGAAACACATGTGTTCCTCATTTTTATTTTTTTAAGTAAAATATGAAAATATACTAATACAGTTCCAATAGTCCAATTTATTGTGGATGTCTTTAGTATCAATATTCACAGACCCCATTTAATTCATATATTTTAGTATTTGAAGAGTATTTCAAAGTTTATCTAACCATCTCCTGATGATAACAATTAGGGCATCTTCAATTAATATTTTTACAGTTGTGAAAAGTAAGGCAACAGAATTGGAAATTAAGAATTATAAACTATTGTTTAAAAGAACAGCATTTCGGGAAATAAAGACAGCACCTGCCCAAAGGAGGCAACAATACTGCATTGTTGTTATGCATGACAACTTAAAACTCTCAAGAAATGCCTAGTGATTAGCAGGTGAAATGAGGCCTCATGTCAAGTAGAGACCATGGCATTCACAGAAGAGGAGAAGGAACACCTGAGAGTTATAAACACACTTAAAATGTCTCATTGAAAAGAATGTGGAAAACATACTTTTGAAAGAGATCCTACTGTTTATTTAGTAAAAGATTAAGTGTCTATCTTTTTGGAAAGATTTGTTTTCCTAACTAGTAAAATGAGACACTACTTGATTGCAGAGAGCCATGCCTTCCTCATTCTCAAAGTTAACCACACCAACACATCTGTATCCTTGTGCACTTATGCAGAATTGACTCTTAGGGAGTCTGGAGCTAGTTGTTCAGGGACTGTCTCAAGTGCAGCATTGGCTGGGTTGGGCAAGGCCAATGGAATTAATCTCTGGCACGCTCATCACCATCATCACCCTCACCACTTCTGAGTGGTCCTCCTTATCTCCATGCCTCCTGCTCAGGGCTTTTGTGCTGCCCCTTCGAATCATGCAGAACCCCCAGTTTAGGGATCTGAGGAGAGCTTCCCTTTCCAAGGCAACACCTCAAACTCTGGAGAAAAAGGTATAACTTTGGGAGAAGCAAGTCTAGGGTGGGGCCTGGGAAGGTGGAACACATTAATCTATTACCTCTCTGAAAGTGAAAGTGAAGTCGCTCAGTCGTGTCCAACTCACTGCGACCCCGTGGACCGTAGCCCACCTGGCTCCTCCTCCCATGGGATTCTCCAGGCAAGAATACCGACTACCTTCTTAATAAGTCTCTGAATCTTGCCCTACATTCCATCCTCATGGATGGAACGGTCTTCAAGTCTCTCCAATGGTCTTCTTATCATAGTCTTAACTATCGTGGTAACAAATTACCTTCACAGTTATAGAAAAAGTGCCACTTTGGGGAAAATATGCTTAGGAATAATTATTGCTATCATGCTTTTGCTCAGAATCTAAATCCTTTCACTACCTCTCTCTTCAAAATCCTGCTTCTCCTGGATTTTGCTCCCTCTCCTCCATCCACGGGTATATAATCAACTGATTCCCATAAAGAAGTTAATCACTGGCAATCATTCATTTTCTTGTCTACTTCCCTTCAGATATTTTCCCAAGTTTTCCTGATCATAAGACTCACCTGATTTCTTAAGCATACAGTATCCCAGTTTCCTACCCTGGAGAGTCTGAGTCAGCAGCTTCTGGGTGGGACACAGGAATCTGTGATATTAACAAAGAGCCCCATGTGATCATTTTTAAATTTTTAATTGGAGGATGATTACTTTACAATGTTTTGTGGCTTTCTGCCATACAACAAACTGAATCGGTCGTAACTATATACACATCCTTTCCCTCTTGAGTCTCCCTCCTGCTCACCCCATCCCTTTAGGTCATCACGGAGTGCCAGGCTGGGCTCCCTGTGTCATATAGCAGTTCCCCACTAAATATTTTACACATGGTATGTATATATGTCAATACTACTTTCGTAAATAGTCCCATTCTCTCCTTCCCTTGCTGTGTCTTCAAGTCCATTCTGTACATTTGTGTCTCCACTCCCTCTCTGAAGATAGGTCCATCAGTACCAGTAGGGGAACCACTACTCTGACGAACAATATTTCAGACACCTGTAACAGGGAATGATTAGTCCTCCAGAAACATCGTTAACACATAAAGACCTAAAGAGCAACACATAAATAAATAATTGCAAATGCTACCCCACTAACTTGTACAGAATTTAAGCATTATCACCTGTTATGGAATGTGGTCTGCAGACATCAAGGTGTCTCAGTCTGGTCCTGGCCCCGACACCCAGTTGTTAAGGCTTGAGCAAGTTGTTTTCCTCAGATTCCCCACCTATAAACTCCCAGTTTCTACACAGTATGACATTCTTATTTAGATCACTATTCCTTTTGACCCAGAATTTCTACTTCTAGTAATCTATCCTGGGAGTTAACCAGGGAAATGTACAAGTCCAGCAGATTTGTTATAATAATGAAAACATTGGAAGCTGTATTAATGTCCATCGTTAGAGAACAGCTAAACATTGATTTATCTAGACATTGAGTACTATGCAACTTTAAAAATGGTAATGGAGATCTTTATGTTTGATATGGAAAATGTCCATGACATGTAAAATAGTAAAAGCAGGTTACAAACATAACTTATACTTCAATCCCAGGTTGAT
Source organism: Oreotragus oreotragus (assembly GCA_006410675.1). Lineage (NCBI taxonomy): Eukaryota > Metazoa > Chordata > Mammalia > Artiodactyla > Bovidae > Oreotragus > Oreotragus oreotragus. Next base: position 14,379 of record SJYX01012096.1, read on the forward strand.
TTTTTTTTTTTTTAAGTGTGATGTTTGTAGAAAAAGACCATAGAGTTACACACCTAAGTACTAGCAGTGGATGATTTTTTCCTTTCTTTATATCCTTCTTTAATTGTCTGTATGTTTTGAAGTAAAATTAAAATCTATACTTGGGGGAAAATAATGTTTCATCCTTTTTGAAAAGGTACTTCTTCACGCACGTTGCCAGGGTGATATCCACAATAGACAGGAGACCAGGAGTAACTTAAAGGAAAGGTTTGTTACTTAAAGGCAGTGTAAACAAGAGATTATCTTTCCTCCAAAAAAATCCCACCTCACTCTTTCACTCTACATTTGAGTTGTAAAGAATTTGTCCATAAGATCCTATTTTTCCTAGTGTTATGGGAAAACGTACCAATTCATTCACCTGAGCCAATTTCAAGGAACTAAACTGGCTGCAGAGCACCCGGTGGAAAACCAAGGCAAGTGTCAGGAAGGGCAAAACTCTGCTTATTTTAGGCCTTCTGGAAAGGCTCTTCCCAAATCCCTTCCTCTCAGCTGGGAGGGCTAGGGAAGATTCAGGTGACCCCAATGGGGAGAGGGCGGGGACCAGCCCTGCTTCCTGCTATAAAAGTCAGAGCAGCAGGCCCCTCTGCCTGCTTGGTTTGGTGGTATCTTCGGTCATGGCATGCAGGCAGAGAGGAGACAGCGGGAGACCCTCAAGCTGGTTCCGTGCAGACTGGAGGTAATTCTGGGGGCAGAAGGGAGAGGACATAATGCCTTGTCTGCTGAAGTTCACTCCTCTAACTTTCTCCCCCATGTCCTCCTGCCCCTACAGGTCATTTTTTCTATCCTTCACCCTTTTGACTTTGGTGAACTCAATAGGTGTTAATCAGTTGGTGGATCCTGCCTTCCCAGGTAGGCCTCTTGAGTGAGGGAAATGCCCTTAAGCATCTCTGAAATGGATTGCAACTAGGGTGCCTAGATGGCCAGGAAACACAAAAGTGAGTTAAATGATCTCCAGTCATTCTTTTGCCTATCTTGATCAAGTCACTTCAGTTTTCCCATAGCTTACCTCTAGCTTGCTCTGCAGCTAAATGCAAGAGCTTGGAAAAACACACCTACACTACCTTCTATTTCCTCGCTGCCTCCAGCTTTACAACACCCGAAGAATAGCAAACCACATACCAAGCCCTCATCTTTGGGAGCAGTCATCTTCAAACACATACTCCTGCTTAAGGAAAGCATCAACAATAACAGGCAAAATTACTTGTAACGAGGAGTTTCTCAAGATTTTCACCTGAGCCAGAGGATGCACAGTGTCAAGCTATTGGCAGATTATTCAGTCTTCAAAAATGTGTTCTTGGAGTTACCTAAGGAATCTTTTAAACTTCGAATTAAATGATCTTTAGACAAAACTTTTCCCCAACTCTTCACAGACCTACCATCTCTATTTCCATCAGGATNCAGTGTCAAGCTATTGGCAGATTATTCAGTCTTCAAAAATGTGTTCTTGGAGTTACCTAAGGAATCTTTTAAACTTCGAATTAAACGATCTTTAGACAAAACTTTTCCCCAACTCTTCACAGACCTACCATCTCTATTTCCATCAGGATTCCAGGCTGGTTCCCACATGCATACTTGTTAACCCAAATCCAGGTTTATCCTGGATAGAAAGCCCTAGGCACTTAATTGATATCTTCATTAGTCTTTGGTATCTTACATTGTAGTTATGTATTCCTATCAATTTGTAAGCTCCCCAGGATAGGGAATAAGCTTTGCCTCTCCCAACTGGCATCCTTCCTGATGCCTGTTAGAGAGAAAAGCTTCCTCAATACACTTCTGTAGGAATCATGCCTCCTGTGTTCAAAGATGCCCCACGTGCTTTCTTTGCTCTTCAGGTACTGTCACTTGCTATGAAAACAGAATGGTAGTTGAGTTTAAAAGAACTCTTGGCAACAAGATTCAGCATGCATCTGTGGTGGGTAAGTAATGTGTATTGTCTCATTTAAGTCTTAGTAGGAAGCCCTTGGCTCAAAGTCATCACCATTTTCCAGTGAGCAGAGTGCACAAACTCTGGAGCAGCTGGTGCTCAAATCCCGTGATATCACAGGGTCCTTGAACTGCATGGTGACTCCTAAGAGTGGAAGACCTTGTCTGTCTTTGGAAATCTGTCTTATCTCAGGAATTCCCTAAGAAAAGTCTATCTTCAAATCACAGCATCTCTCAGAGCTTGGGTTATATCCCAGTTGGGAAAATAAAAAGCAAGAAGTGATTGAAGTACCTTAGAAATAGATTTTCAGTCTTGGTTATGTAGCTTTGCTTGACTCTGTCAGTGAAATATAAGATGTAAATACATCTTGGCTATCTCCTTTCTAAAGCTGCTCTTGTTTCTATAGATTCCCTTGGTCTTAAAATGCTGAACTGCACTTATGTTCTGGACCCAGAAAAGCTTACCCTGAAGGCCCCATATGAAAGCTGTACCAAAAGAGTGGTGAGTAATTGAGGAGTAATTTGGAAAGTAGTAACCTAGGAGTTAAAGCTTTGGAGTAGAGCAGTGGTTCTCAGTCTGGGTGATCTTTCTCTTTGGTCATCCCAGAGAACATCCTGCAATGTTTGGAGACACTTACCACAGCTGGTAGAGGAGGAGAGAAAGGGCAGCTACTGGTTACCGGTGGGTACAAGCCAAGAATATTGCCAAATAGCCTCCATTGCATACAGGAACTCTCAATAAAGATACATTAGACTCAAAACTCCAATGCTGAGCTTACAAAACCCTTGAATTGAGGCTTTGGGCTTTATCTCTGTCTCTGCCACTATGTATATATGATTAGGAATAAGCTAGCTAACCTTTCTAAGCCTCTACTTGCTCACTGTAAAATGGATTATGTTATCTTTCCATAAGGTATCTAAAGAAAAATGACACAAATGAAGGACTAGGCATAGTTTGTAGACACAGCAAATGATCAAACATGAGCTATTTTGATCTACACCCCTCAAGGAAAGGGGGACGCTATTTTGGTGCTGGCAAATGGAGTGCTGGTACCTCTATGCTGGAAGGTGAGCAACAGCTGAAAAATAGGATTTTCTGCTGTCAAGCAATAGTGCTACCCAATCAGGGTTATTAGGAGCAGTAAAAGAAGCCTAAGTCCTTTTCAGGCTTTATGTGCAAACAATCACTTAGGGAACTTGTAAAGTACAGAATTCACTTAGTTGACTTAATAGGTCTAGGGTACATCCTACAAGTCTTAACAGTCTGCTTCATCTGATTCTACTGAAGATCTCCAGTAATTAAAACTTTCCCTTCTAAAACTGACTTTCCCAACTTTAGGGAGCTTAGTATTGTATTCCTTTAAAACAAAGGTCTGCAGAATATGACCTGTGTATGGCCACAGCCAGTCCATGATCTATGTGTGATGGTCATCAAGCTAAGAATGGCTTTAGTTTTTTAAGTGTCTTACAAATGTTAAAAGCATATGTGGCCTAAAAAGTCTAAATATTTACTAACACCTTACAGAAAATTGTTAGTTGACCACTGCTTTAGGCAGAGTGCCCTGAGCCAGGGGAAATGGCAAAGATGGCTCTGTCCAGCACCCAGCACAATGGCTGCTAATGTAGGTGCTCAGTAAGTATTTCTATCTCTTGATAGAGGCAGCAAACCCAATAGGACCCTGATACTCAGACATAGGGTGAATGTAAAGGGAAAACAAAAACTGAACTCTGAGCCCTGAAACTCAAGGAACTGTTCTCTGCCAATGAATGAGTCCTGGGATATCTAAAGAGGCTAAAGAATCTCCTGGTATACCAAGAGAGCAGCTGCTGCTCTCCTGGTATAGGAATGGGGGACTTTCTAGAACTGTGGCACTGATGACTTTTAAGGGGTTTGCTAATCAGCTGAGTCAGATGGTATTTTGGAATCTCCTTTCTCATTGAAGTTCTAGCACTCTGTCCTTACTATGCCATTTTCATACAGCTTGGCCAGCACCAGATGACCATCACATTCATGAATGACAATGCTGCCCATAGACAAGGGACTGTCTTGTATCATGTCAGCTGTCCGGTCATGCAAGCAGGAAGACATGAACAGCATTCGGGATCCACAATCTGCTCGAAGGATTTCATGTCTGTGAGTGAAGCAGGCTGACTGCTTCTCATCCAGCTACTAAAGGGGGAATGTGGTCTAGAGAGAGCTGGACTTCAGAACAAGATCCGGACTGCAATCCTGTATTTCACTACTGACTTGCTATGTGGCTTTGCGTTGATTTCTTAACCTCAATGAGACCTTTTTTTAAATCTGAAGTGGGGAACAATAACATCACATAGGGTGACTTCAAAAACTAAGAAGGTAGATATAAGCACTCAGCACATCATGTTTTAGCAATAAAAAGGATTCAGTTGGTAGCTTGACAAAACTGGATATTTATGTACCAGGCCCTATACCAGATGCTAGGAAATTGAAAATGAGAAAAACAGCCCAGTCATGTACTCATGGACTTTATAGTCTCAAGTGGCTAATAGCAACAGTGGACAAAAATACTCATACTTGGAACTGCATGGCTTGACAGGACTTAGTGTCTCAATGTACAACTGGAAGGGAACTTTAGATCTTCCAATTACATTGAGTTCTCGAAAGCTCAATGGGGAAATGATGTCTAAGGGCACTTCTAGGATTCTTGACTGGTCCTGTGTCTCTACTATATCCCACAGCAGCCCTCACACTGTAAGAACCAGACAGAAGTTGCTCTGGGTGTTTTCCATGTACCATTAGATAGCATGATTTCAGAGTTGTCCAAATCAAAGCTTCACATCATCCTTTTTTTTTTCCCTTCCAGTTTACCTTTCACTTTTTTCCTGGCATGGCTGACGACACTGCGGTATGAAAACTATTTTTTAAATTATAAGCCTAAATAACCTTTTTTTCTATATTAAAGGTGGCATAACTTCAGTCCTGGTTGAAATATTAAATAGTCTTGGAGTTAAAGTGAGCACCAGCCCTCTAAATGAATCTTTTGCCTTTAGGGTCCCAAACCTCAGATGGGATGGACCATTACAGTTGGTGATGGTGAAAGAGCCCAAAATCTGACCCTTCAAGAGGCTCTGATGCAAGGGTATAATCTCCTGATTGAGAACCAGGAAATGAGCATCCAAGTGTCATTCCATGCCACTGGAGTGACTCACTACTCGGTAGGTGTGAAATCTGTTTGTACCACCATCCAGGCTCAGACCAGTATTTCTAAATGCAAGCATAATTTCAACCATTTCCTCAAATTGAGGTTATAACTCATTCAACAGCCAAGTACTGTACTAAGTACGAAAGATGGTGAGATACAATGGTGAACAAAATAAATGTTTCTTACTTCAATCAGTTTTTCTTCTCCATAGATCTAAGTTCACTAAACAATGTGGAGCTACAGTAGTACTAAACGAATGAAGGTGTTCTGTTTTATCGTTGCCACATTTAGTGTTTACAGTGAAAGTGAAGTTGCTCAGTCATGTCCGACTCTTTGTGACCCCACGGACTGTAGCCCACCAGGCTCCTCTGTCCATGGGATTTTCCAGACAAGAGTACTGGAGTGGGTTGCCACTTCCTTCTCCAGGGGATCTTCCCAACCCAGGGATCAAACCCAGCTCTCCTGCATTGCAGGCAGAGCCAGGCAGACACTTTAACTTCTGAGCCACCAGGGAAGCCCAGTAGGTACTGGCATTTTGGGGACCAACAATCAAGATACTACATTAAATCAGTTAATGTGCCAAAGTAGTTAGAACAGATCTTGGCACCTACATGTTCAAACATCAGCCATCTTAACAGTACTGTTACATATTAAGTATAAACAAACTGCTGAATGTTAAACATTCTCTCTGAATGCTGATACCTGAAAAGTCATAAACAAGAGCTCTTACTGCTTAGAAATGATCAGCTACAGGTCATGAGCAGAAATCACCTTGCCAGATGCTATAAAGTATAAGACTTTAAAACTAGAACTAGTTGTTTACCTGTAGAACAACTGTAGGGTGAAATACCTGAACTTGACTTGGGCCAGGATAGTGCCCAAGAGTTGAATGTTTGCCCTGACCGTTTCTGCTGCTAAGTCACTTCAGTCGTGTCCGACTCTGTGTGACCCCATAGACGGCAGCCCACCAGGCTCCCCCATCCTTGGGATTCTCCAGGCAAGAATACTGGAGTGGGTTGCCATTTCCTTCTCCAATGCATGAAAGAGAAAAGTGAAAGTGAAGTCGCTCAGTCTGTCCGACTGTTAGCGACCCCATGGACTGCAGTCCACCAGGCTACTCCGTCCATCGGATTTTCCAGGCAAGAGTACTGGGGTGGGGTGCCATTCTAGCATTGGTCAAAAATTCAAGTAACTCAGGTAAACCAATGTCTTTGCAAATGCCTCCCTTCAGCAAGGTAACAGCCATCTCTACATGGTGCCTCTGAAGCTTACGCATGTGTCTCCTGGGCAGACGATCATCTTATCATCACGACTCATTTGTGTGTCAGGTAAGGCCTAGGAAAGGGCAAGTCCAGTTGTGGAAGACATTGTTCTCAGGGCTCAATCAAAGCTGACCATTCTATCATTCCTTCTAGATCCTGTGACCTGTAATGCCACACACATGACTCTCACCATACCAGAATTTCCTGGGAAGTTAAAATCCGTGAGCTTTGAAAATAAGAATATTGCTGTGAACCAGTTGCACAACAATGGGATTGTTATGGAAATGGCAAATGGCCTCAGGTTGCATTTCAGCCAAACTCTCCTCAAAACAAAAGTATGTGCCCTTGAACCTTAGCCTTTTAGGCCATTGTGATTTGGCTGCTGACTTATCCATAAATTCTAATTGCTAGTATTAAAAAAAAATTCAAAAATTCTGGAGGCCTCATTTGAACAGCTTACATAAGTAATTCTCAAGTAACTGAAATTCACTCTCAAACACCAAGTCTCTTTCAACTTCAGTGGAAATTTTTCTTGTGTTTTCGTTCAGTGAATAGTACAAACTGCTATTAAGCATCTAATGATAAACCTCTCGTGGCCTATTAAAACCGGACAATTTGAGCCAAACTAGTGTTCTCTGCTGTCCTCAGTGAAGCCAGTCTTGACTGATTGAATTGCCAAGGACACAGAATAATCTTATGTTGGTGGATATGTTGCAATAACATTTTATAACTCCTGGATTTGCAAGGTACTCAGCTCTTTGGAGGCTGAATTAACAGATCAAATTCCAATATCTAGTACAAAGAGCATACAGTGCTGGGTACATGAGGGCATGAACTTAGAGAAATATCCTGCCTCAGGAAGAATCCTGTCTGGAGAAGTGATAGGATCTCTTGCTCTGGTTTAAAGGAAAACCGTATTCAGTCTGGAGTGTGCCTTACAGATTTCAGCGTGCTTTCTTCCTATCTGCCTGCTGAACAGGCTGCAGCTGCTAACTGACATTCTTCCATTTCAGTTCTCAGAAAAATGCCTCCCCTATCAGTTCTACTTATCTTCACTCAAGCTGACGTTTTATACTCAACTGGAGACGGTATCCATGGTGATTTATCCTGAGTGTGTCTGCGAGTCAACAGTTTCTACAGGTAAAGATCATTTTCTTGAAGAGTTCTACATTCTACATTCTCTCTTAGCTCTTACATGGGGGAAAGTGTACAGGAGTTCAAATTCTGTACTGCTTACACTTTAAAGAAATGGAAGACTGGTCAGACCACAAATAGCAGTCTAAATAGCTGCTATGATAGGAATCTAAGGAAGATAACACTTCCAAAATACACATACAGGAAGGTTTCACAACTGTTTAATGTTTTTAAGTAACCTGGGTATGCTTCATGTTAGAAGTCTGAGCCCACCATCTAAGTAANCAGTCTAAATAGCTGCTATGATAGGAATCTAAGGAAGATAACACTTCCAAAATACACATACAGGAAGGTTTCACAACTGTTTAATGTTTTTAAGTAACCTGGGTATGCTTCATGTTAGAAGTCTGAGCCCACCATCTAAGTAAGATTGCTTTAAATCTGAAACTAGAGGGACTATTTCCCCAAACTCTTAAATTCCTCAAAGAATATGGAAGTCGGTATTTGCCCTTGTTTACTGTTGCCTCTGTGCTCCTTTTTATTTGTATCAGGTCCAGTTGAATAGAAAAAAATTAGTTGTTGCTTCAACTTCCTCTCAAACCAAGATCTGTGAGTTGAAAGAAGGGACTTTAGAACACAGGCACTACACTTAAAGCCACATCAGGGTTTCGTCATGGCTTTCTTACCCCACTTGCTGCCTCTTCCCGTGTCTCCTGCTCCTTCTCCCTTTGGATTAAAAATCCTTAGACAGAGCAAGCCTCACTGCAGTCTAGGTACGTTGGGGTCTCCCTTGTAGTGGAAGCTGCTTGTCAAGTTATTTTCCCAAATAGACTTAAATTCTGTTGCCTCCTGATGAAAATCCAAACTTCATTACATATTCAAACTAGGAATTACAATAGTCACATACCAGACATTTTTTAAACTCCCTCCACTATATAGTTTCAGGGGAGCTATGTACTCAAGATGGGTTTATGGACGTCGAGGTCTACCGCCATCAAACAAAACCAGCTCTCAACTTGGACACTATTAGGGTGGGAGACTCCTCCTGCCAGCCAACCTTTAAAGCTCCATTTCAAGGACTGGTGAAGTTTCACATACCCCTGAATGGATGTGGAACAAGACGTAAGGTTAGTATAACATTAGTATTGGCACACAGCAAGAGAGTAAGACTTACCTTTGAGATAACTAATCACTTTCTCTAACCTTTAAGTTTGAGAATGACAAAGTCATCTATGAAAATGAAATACATGCTCTCTGGGCGGATCTTCCTCCAAGCACAATTTCCAGAGATAGTGAATTCAGGTGTGACACAATTGCTACTTAACTTCTTTAAGTGCCAGAATAAACTAGAGCAGTCTTTTAACCTAAAATTCTTAACACTCCCACCTACCCACTCTTATAGAATGACGGTGAGGTGCTATTACAGCAGCAGTAACATGCTAATAAATACCAACGTCGAGAGCCTTCCTCCTCCAGTAGCCTCAGTGAAGCCAGGTCCACTTGCCTTGACCCTGCAAACCTACCCAGGTGAGACATTATAACCTAAAAACCTCTGCTTAAAAACTTTCAGGGGACTCATTCCTAAAATGAACTTTGCACCAGACTAGAGCAGTAGCGATGCTTAAGCTTCTGTTGCAACCATCAACTACTTAAGTACCAGAATTGCTTCTACTCCATTTCAGATAATTCCTACCTGCGACCATACGGGGACAAGGACTTCCCTGTGGTGAGATACCTCCGCCAACCAATTTACTTAGAAGTGAGAGTCCTAAACAGGACTGATCCCAACATCAAGTTGGTCTTAGATGATTGCTGGGCCACATCCACCATGGACCCAGCCTCTCTCCCTCAGTGGAATATTATCGTGGATGGGTATGTATTCTCCACATAAGGTAGTTCAACTAATCAAACTGCCAGTAAAAAAAAAATACTAAAATGCTCTTAGGCTTGAGAGGAGCACTATATCAAAGGCCCTGATTTTTGTTCTTATTTCTTAGCAACCAGTCCTCAGTCTAAGTTGATTCCTGTCTTTCCTATTACCCTTGAATCTAAAAAGATCCTTCCCAAGGAAATAATGACTTTAATATTCTAACATCTGGAAAGAGAATAGATTTATAGTTCCTATTTATTGAATAACTTTTTTGCTCATTGATAAATCGTGTCTAATTCTTTATGACCCCCTGTGACCTATCAGGCTCTTCTGCCCATGGGATTTTCCAGGCAAGAATACTGGAGTGGGTTGCCATTTCTTCCTCTAGGGGATCTTCCCAGCTCCATTGCCAGGCAGATTCTTTACCACTGAACCACCTGGGGAAGGTGCGTTCAATGCATGCACGTGCGCCTTAATCGTGTCTGGCTATTTGTGATCCCATGGGGTATATAGCCTGCCAGGCTTCTCTGTCCATGAAGTTATCCAGGTAAGAATACTAGAGGGGACTGCCACTCCCTTCTCCAGGGGATCTCCCCGACTCAGGCATCGAACCCGGGTCTCCCTCATTGCAGACACATTCTTTATCATCTGTGCCACCGGAGAAGCCCATTGAATAACTACCACGTGCCAAAAAACAATGCTCTGTAATCCAGATGTGTTATCTAAACCACAGCACTCCATGAGTGACACTAGCCCCCCTCACGTTAAAAAGAAACCCAAGCTTACTACTTAAATAACTAGCCCCAAGTAATGTTTAGTAAGTGATAGGACATGAATGGACTTCCCCAGTTACTCAGTTGTAAGGAATTCCCCTGCAATGTATGATCCACAGGAGACCTGGGTTCAACCCCTGGGTTGGGGAAGATCCCCTGGAAGGAGGGAATGGCAACCCAATCCAGTTCTCCTGCCTGAAGAATTATAGACAGAGGAGCCTGGAGGGCTATAGTCCTTAGGGTCGCAAAGAGTTGGACACATGAAGCTACAACCCTCTGCTAGCATTTAAAATAAAAAACGGCAGGAGCTCTCTACCCTTTCTTTATCAGCAACATATACTAACTGCCTGGGACATAATACTCAGATTCATAAGAATGAAGCCCTTGTCATCTGAAGAGCTACATAATTCT
>SJYX01012097.1:13476-28537 GCA_006410675.1 Oreotragus oreotragus
GACTCTCAAGAGTCTTCTCCAACACCACAGTTCAAAAGTATCAATATACTAATAAATAGTATTGGCAAGCTATTGCTTCAGTAGACAGAATTCAAAGGGAGGTATATTTAATTCTGTGAGCACATAGACACATTCACATTTTATTTTTCTTTTGCTTCTGGGAAGGCCTGGGACAGATTTGCTGATTGAAGTTTTATGTTTTCCAATTTATAAAATATTTATCAAAGACATAATGGGCTTTTTACAGAGACTATGGCAGGCTAGTTGAACTATTGGTTCATGACAGATAGCTACTGTCTGTTAGAACTGTGATAGTGGTTGGTGAGTTTTTTTTTTTTCCTGTCAAAAGTCTGAATTCAAATTTGAATTGAGAAAGTTAATTTGTAAATGGAAACATTTTATGATTCTGACATTGAATTTTATCTTTAATACTAATGCAAAAAGCAAAATTAGAGGTTTTAATGGGTTACTCAGAGTAAAGTAAAAAATATACTTTTATTATAATTGAATAAAAATGAACATTTTATGGACAAATTAGACTATCCTGTAAATATTACAGAAGCTGTTTATACACATTAAGATAAGGGAAATTATCATCTTTTTATCTTAAAAAGATTATTATTTGGGAACATAGGATGGTAAAAATACTGTAATATTGTCCTGGAAGCATGAAAGTCCAAGTGACTGTTTCATTATTTTTTGATTGCCTCTATGTGGACCAAGCTCAACTGGGTTTCTATCTTTGCTTCTCTCTCCCTTTTTACACCTCTTTTGATCATTGATTTCTTTTTTCATTCTTGTCATCCATTTACCCAACAACCTGTCTCTTAGTATCTACTATGACACGGTGACCAAGCTGGGGTTGGGGATTTTAAAATGAAAACAAAACAAGATAAAACAAAGTTTGTCTAACATGGTTCTCTGCATCATGCCACTATCTCACTCATTCATTAACAAATATGCTAAATATAAATGTGTCCACCTTGCTAACAAATTCTAAATTTTAGTCTCAAATATTTGTCAACTTAAGTATATAAAACAGGTCATGCTGCACTGAGTTTAAAGAAAAAGCTATTTTTTCTATAAAAGTGCTTTGTTGAAAATTGTACTAGTTGCTTTCTATGGCTTCATCTCTCCTTTCTTTTCCCCAGTCCTTGGATATCTGATGCTCATCTCTTCCCTCTATTTACTTAAAGGCCTGAGGAGCATAGGAGGACACTGTGGTTATGGTAGTTAAAATTAGTATTGAAAATATATGTATTTTCATGAGAATATAGTTTCCTTCCTTGTATTACTTTCAGCCCTGGACTTCTCTATTTCTAATCTAAGGAGGGTAGCTGAAATATTTTGCTTACTATTAAATAACTAACTTGTTCTTATTTAGATGGAAAAACTAAATTATAAGACTGTCTCCTTTTTAACACAGTGCTGACCACCATATTGGTTGTTAATAGAAAAGATTAAAAGTAGGAGGAGAAGGGGATGACAGAGGATGAGATGTCTGGATGACATAACTGACTCGATGGATATGAGTTTGAGTAAGCTCTGGGAGTTGGTGATGATCAGGGAAGTCTGACGTGCTGCAATCCATGGGGTTGCAAAGAGTTGGACACGAATGAGCAACTGAACTGACTGACTGATAATTAGATCACATTATTTTGAAACACAGTAGACTATAAAAGATGGACTCTGAATTAAGTATATTATCTGTTATTTTATTTAAGAATAGGGCATATGGTTAGCTAGGAAATTATAGCTGCTCAGCAGATACTATTGACTGAACTTGAGTGATATTTTTGTTGTAATACAGTATGCAACTGCATAAAGTTAAGTTGCTGAACATCTGATAGTTTTGAATATAATGTGCTACATTTGCAGAAATAAATAAAGCTAAAGATGAAGATGATCAATGGATATTTAAAAGCAATTCACTTAAAAATCTGTGAAAATATTTTATACTAATACATATTTAGGTAGTATGCAGCTGGTTGTGTGTTGTGTTGAAAACATTGGGACCACTACACTAATTAGAATTCATTTAACACAGATATGAGCACTATATTTAACAGCATAGAAACATTACTCAAGAATGAGATTTTATGTAAGAATTTGTGGTTAGAAGGCTATCTAAAATTATGTTATTGGTTGCACAGCCCTTCACATTCTTTAATGTAAGGGATAGTCTTTCAAAGTCGAGAGTAATTCCAAATCTGACAATTTCTTACTTGGCCACATATGGGGCAGGTGAAAGACCTCAGAGGTGTGAGTGTGTTGTCCTTTTTCTACAGAAAGAAGAGTTTAAAACAATTTTCAAAAGATAGCTTATTTCCCTTTCTACCTAACTTGACCCATGAATACCATGAACTATTTACTAGGGTATTTGTTTCTTGCTAAGTCACTTCAGTCATGTCTGACTCTGTGCAACCCCATAGACGGCAGCCCACCAGACTCTGCCGTCCCTGGGATTCTCCAGCCAAGAACACTGGAGTGGGTTGCCATTTCCTTCTCCAATGCACGCAAGTGAAAAGTGAAAGTTTCTTAGGGGATTAAAACTAAGTGAAAGTCACTCAGTCACGTCTGATTCTTTGTGACCCCATGGACTGTGTAGTCCCTGGAATTTTCCAGGCCAGAATACTGGAGTGGGTAGCCCTTCCCTTCTCCAGGGGATCTTCTCAACCCAGGGATCGAACCCAGGTTTCTCACATTGCAGGTTGATTCTTTACCAGCAGAGCCACAANTCCAGGCCAGAATACTGGAGTGGGTAGCCCTTCCCTTCTCCAGGGGATCTTCTCAACCCAGGGATCGAACCCAGGTTTCTCACATTGCAGGTTGATTCTTTACCAGCAGAGCCACAAGGGAAGCCCAAAAATATTGGAATGGGTAACCTATCCCTTCTCCAGAAGATCTTCACAACCCAGGAATCCAACCGGGTTCTCCTACATTGCAGGCAGATTCTTTACTGATTGTGCTATGAGGGAAGCCCAAAACAAACAAACAAAAAAACTGTTGAAATTAAATAATATATATATTAATTTCAGATTTTTGAACAGGCAAGATCTCTCTGTTTAACAGATGACTCAGTGGTTGTAAGAAACTTACTTACAACCCCAAGCAGCACAAACAATTGTTTTAAAATATTGTTCTCAATTTACATATTTTAAAAATGAAAAGGATTTTGAGCTGTTTCCTTTCTTACTGTACCTTGAACAAACAATGCATTTCTGAAATTGACAACAGACAAACTTTGCCTCTTGATGAACACTAGATTAATGATACTCCTGTTAGCCTTTATGAATTATGAACATATCAGCAGATAGTGGCTTCTGAAACAATGCTGAGATGAGCCTATTGGTGATTAAAACAACAAATATGAAGATAGAAATTAGTTTTAGGGGGATGCTTATTCTATTCCTGAGTTCTGTTGCCATTTTACTTATTTCTAAAACTATGAAGGAAAGAGGAAAGACTAATCAATTCTTTCAAGTGATCAGAGGCAAAGTTTTCTTTGGGGGCTTCCTAGGTAGCTCAGTGGTAAAGAATCCACCTGCAATGCAGTAGTTGCAGGAGATGTGTGTTCAGTCCCTGGTTGGGATGATCACCTGGAGAAGAAAATGACAATCAACTCCAATACTCTTACTTGAGAAACCACATAGACAGAAAAGCCTGGAGGACTACAGTCCATGGGGTTGCAAAAGAGTTGGACATGGCTTAGTGACTAAACAACAACAGAAGTTTCCTTAGATGAGGGATAAAATAGACCTCTCATTTTCATTAGAGTCTTAAGTTGGATGGAAATGCAAAGCCTTTTGGTAATAAAATTTAAGAAAAAAGGAAAAAACATTGTTTCCTGTTGTGCATTAAAGAGTAGGGGGCAATTCTGTTTCCTTTATTTTCACTTTTTAATTCTAATGTTCTTTGACAGTCTTGCTTTTCTTCATGTCAGTAAAATGTCACATGCTTCTGTGTGGGTTACCTATTTTGATCAGTAAGTCCCAAGGCTATTTGTGACCTAGAAGTGTATTTCATTTGATTTATTATAGTTTTGTGACTCTTTTTTTTTTTTTAAGTGATTCTTGTTCTGGAAAGACAAACCAATGGGTGAGGAATAAGATTTTTCTCCATGTGAAACACATTAGCCAATATGCGAATGAATCAATTATAATTTACTCCGTCCAAATAAAACATTCTGTCTTTTAAATTTTGCATCTTTCAAAAGCCATGAATCTAATGACTTTGACCTGAGTAGGTAGACTCAATCGCATGTCCCATGTATAGCATCTTTATATTGCATCAGGTCACTTTTCTCTTTCATGCATTGGAGAAGGAAATGGCAACCCACTCCAGTATTCTTGCCTGGAGAATCCCAGGGATGGGGGAGCCTGGTGGGATGCCGTCTTTGGGGTCATACAGAGTCGGACACGACTGAAGTGACTTAGCAGCAGNGGAAATGGCAACTCACTCCAGTGTTCTTGCCTGGAGAATCCCAGGGACGGGGGCGCCTGGTGGGCTGCTATCTATGGGGTCGCACAGAGTCGGACACAGTTGAAGCAACTTAGCAGCAGCAGCAGCAGCTCAGTACTATACTGCACATCTCATATTAGTCTGATAAATGTCATGTCCCCCACTAATGGGCACACACATGTCTTTAGGCAGCAAGTGATGACAGAGTTGAATTAGAAAAAGACTGAAGTCAGGTGAATTCTGAAAACATCATCCCAAGGAACTCTATGAAGAAAGAAGACTCAGAACAAGATCACTTAGATTCCTTTCAGAGTTACCACACTCCGTCTGCCCATTCTTCCTTCCTAGAGATCTTCACTTTCAGCATGCATCTGACCTCTTAATATTAGTCCTAGAGGTGAAGAGAAGTTGGCTTATGCAAGAGCACAGTGAATACTAACAAAATAACTCTGCTGAGTCCTATGCAAAAATTAATGCAAAGAAACTGTAAAATAGCATTTAGCACTAGCTGACACCCTGATGATCTGAAAAACTATTCTGAAAGGAATCTGTGCATTACTCAGGAAGTCTTCTGAGTAATAAATATTCATCTATGGACCTAACTCCATGGGTCATACCCTGAAAGATTAAAAGGGGTAGTATGATTTACAGGAACACTTCTGGAGCCTGCTGAGACTGAAATATATACACTGAATCTATGACAGCAAGCCAAAAAAAAAAAAAAAATTCAAATGCAAGACTGATCTCCCAAGACAAAGGTTAGGATGGAGGCTTTAAACGCCTGTGCCAACACAAGAAATCAGCTTGTCAAAGTGCTCACATTAGGAGTAAAGTGGACCTCTTCTCCCTGAAACTGGGAGAATGGAGTAAGATACAACTGATGGAATGTTTCATCTTCTGCACAAGGATGGAGGGGTGGGTTTGGAAATTTGTTTAAATCTTTTCCAATTTACACTTACAATTCTATAACAAGAAAAGCAGCTTCAATTCTGAATTCTTTGGCCAGAGTCCATTATTAACACTCAGCACAAGAGAAATTTAAAAAACGGAAATGTCTCTGAAAAGTAATTTGACCACATAAAAAAAGCTGAAACATATTCCTAACTCTTCCAGCACTTCCACAGCTAGGCATTTCTCCATTCCCTTGGGAGCTGGTTAGATCCCTTGCACTAGGACCCTGGGCCCGTCAGCTCCTCCCCTGTACACATTGGTCCAGGTCTGTTGAGTAAAAAGTCACCAACTTCTCCAACTAGTTGGGCTTACCAGTCTTTCCTTTCCACTCAGACATAAGCTATGCAGAAACCCAGGAAACAACTTTTACTAAGTTTCTATCTAAAACTCTAGGCAAATGTCACAGATCACTGAACAGAGAATTGATGTAAGTCTGAGACACTTCATATAACAAGACAAAATCTTTCTTGGACTAAAATTTAAATAAAAGCATTAAGATTCTTTTCCCTTGTAAGTTATCATAGAACATTCAGTGGAGTTCCCTATGCTATTCAGTAGGTCCCCATAGTTATCTGTTCTATAGATAGTGGTATGCATATACACTAATCCCAGTCTCCCAATTTATCACTCCCCCTGCCCCCACATTTCCCCTTTGGTAACCATAAGTTTGATTTCGAGATCTGTGAGTCTGTTTCTGTTCTGTAAATAAGTTCATTTATATCATGTTTATTAGATTTCCCATTTAAGTGATATCATATGATCTTTGTGTTTGTCTGACTCGCTTCACTTAGCATGATATACGTATATGCATGATTCACTTTGCTGTACACCTGAAACTAACTAACTAATATAGTTCACTGTAGGTGAACTATATTCAAATAGAAATAAATAACAGCATTAAGGCCAATTAATCCCACCCTATTTCTCATCCGTCTTATATTTTGCAATACCTCCAACTCTTCCATTTGCTTCTCTTGTCCTGTACTCACAGTGCTACACTGCACTGGTGTTTCTTTCAGCTGTGCTTCTGTTCCCATACCCCACTGCCAAGGCCCACTCAGCCAAACTACCCGTCACATTCCACAAAATCTCCTTAAATTGTAAAGAAGCCGCCCACAACCTAACTTCTTCCCTCAGTGTTCTCTCGGCCTCCTCTGTTTGTCAGCAGCTCTGCTTCTCAGCCACAGATACCCCACTTGAGAGGGTGACATTCCTTCTCTCACTCCCTGGGGAAAAGGGAATCAATATTTTCCTAAAGTCCTTCTCATCACTAGGTCTTTACTCTCCTACTCTTGTTTCAAAAGCTACTCCCTGTTATGACACCTCTCCTTTTATGGCCCACTTTACTAGCACCCCATCATTTTGAGTAAATAGCCTTTCTTCTAAATGAAAAAAAAAACACACACACACACAAAAACCCAAGACCATAGGGTAAAAACTTCTTCAGATTCCAGTCCTCAAGGCACTAGCAATATCTGTAGTTGTGCTTTCCTTTCACTCTTGGCACCTGAGTCCATGAGCTTCCTCCTACCAGATATTAAAGGGTAATCTCTCTAGGTACCATGTCCTCCTCTCCCTCCCCCCTCTCCAGGTACTGTGGTTAATCACTCACTTTCTAGCATCTACATATTCCTTTTCTGGATCTTTCACACTTACAATCTGTGTGTGTGTGTGTGTGTTCTAGATCTTTCACACTTACAATCTCTGTGTGTGTGTGTTCTGGATCTTTCACACTTACAGTCTGTGTCTGTGTGTGTGTACACATATATACATCTTCTTGCCCCAGTCCTACAATGCCCTCCAGTTGTCTAGGTAACATGCATTCTTTCTGCCTCTTTTCATGATCAGGTTTCTCAAAACACTAGTCTACTCTTACTTTATCCAATTTCTGACTTCTGTTCAATTCTCAACCCACTACTCTCTGATTTCCACTCTAATGAAACTGTTCTAAGCTTACCAAGAGCATCCATGCGATCAAGTCCCATGAAATCTTCCGTTTTATCTACCGTGACCTCTCCCTGTGGTTTGTAACCATAGTCTGTAATGATGCTTTTGTTCAAACGCTCTCTTCCCTTGGTTTCTGTATCAGCCTCCAGCCCATCAATTTCCTTCTACCTTTTGTTCACTGCACTTCACCGTTTTCTTCCTCCATTCAGGCCCTTAATTTTGCCGCTTTGCAGGACTCCAATTTTGGCCCTATTCTATTATCACTTGAGCCTCCCCTGGATGACTATTCAAATCCAGGAGTTTCACCTTCACTTGATCTTGTTCCCCAAGTATCCACGTCAGGATTGACCTCAACACTAATCCTTGGAGACATGTATTTAATTAACTCCATTTCACTTCATCGTTCTATGGATGCTTGAACCCTCAACATGTCCCAAACTGAACTCATTATTTTCCTTTCAACCTGTTCATGCTTCTATAATCTTATGCCAAAGAATTAATGGTCCTGCCAGCCATCTAGTTGCTCCATTCAGAAACACAAGTCATCTCCTTCTCCTTCTCACTTCCCACATGTTACCAGCCAACAATTCCTATAGACCCTCCAACTCTTAAGTCCAATCCTTCCTCAATTTGCCCTCGTGTATTTCTTGCTTGAGTTATTAAATTCTTAATTAACCTCCATTATCTGATTAAAAATTCTATGTAATCCATTTTTCACATAACTGAGAGAATACAAAATTACATATATGGTACAATTTTAAGCATGGGAAATTCTCACAGTAATCGTTTAATACAGTAGGTTTTATTCAAAATATTTTTCTGCACTTCACAAATGTTCCACCATAAACATGATGTATTGCTGTTGTTTTTTAAAGAAGCTAAAAGAAAGCTACTTTATAATGTGAAAATGCAGAGAAATGATATCATACCATGCATCAGTGGTATATCTAGAAGACAACATTCCTGCATATGCTGAAACCTTGGAAACAGCTTGAGTCCTGGAGAGTTGATATAGAGGCAAGTCGTCTTGCTCCCTTCTCTGAGCCACAACAGGAAGTTCAACAAGCAAGCCAGCACTCTGCACATCATTTGGAATCATCATGCCTAAAGAGCAAAACCAGATGTTGGTGAGCACAGGATACATTCATTCATCATTCATTCAACAAAGAGTTATGGATATCTACATGGGCAGGCCCCTTTCAGATAGAAGACTTATTCACATTAAACTAAATAAGCAAAATATTTAACATGTCAGATGGTGGCAGTACTATGGTAAAAAAAAAAAATTCTGCAAGGAAGGGAAATAGGGATTGCTCAGTGGAAGAGGGTTACAATGTTAAGCATGGCTTCAGTGAAAAGATATTATTTTAGCAATATGAATCTTTTATCAAAAGAATCTTTCTTATAAGTCAGAAAGAGAAAGACAAATACTATATGGTATTACTCATCCGTGGAATCTAAACAATACAACAAACTAACAAATAAAACAAGAGTGATGCAGATTCACAGATACAGAGAACAAAGCAGTGGTGACCAGTGGGGAGAGGGAAGAAGGAGGAGCAATACAGGGATATGGAGGGGAAGGGTTACTACTGGATGATGTGAGACTTTTTAAAATGTAAAGGACTGTAGAATTTAAAGCACCTTTCAAAAAAAAAAAACTAATCTCCTTTATGATGGAGATTATCTCATCTTACTACAAACTTTCCTTCGTCAATCTAGGCTGTCTCAATTACAGACACACTAACATTTCACTGACTTAAAAAAAAATGCACAGAAAAACAAATAGTCAAATGAAAACACATTTTTGAAGGGGCTTTGTTTGTAAATTGCAAAACTCTTTTACATTTGTTATCTTATTTAATTCTCACATTAAACTAGTTACAAGAGATACTAGCAATCATATTGTATAGATGGGGAATTCCAGGCCGAGGAATTTTGCCAAACAGAATGTGTGAATTTACCTAACATGTCATCTGTGTCACTTTCCTATTACAGAAAAAAGGAATAACTAGGGCAGGGCTGTGCGTGCAGTTCTATGGTACATGTTTAGAGACCTGCACGCAGGCTGGCATAAACCCATTCATCGCTCTCAGGATACACCTCAGTATCCATTACATCTAATCCATTACAAATTCCCAGCCAATCTTTCTTTAACTGTAACACTCAGGTGGTATTAAAGAAAGTCTCAGGTGCCTATCCCCCATCACCGGGCACCCCTCAGCCCATCCCCTGGACCCACATTCACGCACGCAGTCAAATCCACAGACACGCACCACTGCTCTAGCTCCCCGTGTCTACCTCCTCCCCTAAGGAGGGACTGAGTGGGACAGAGATTCTGCAGAAACAGCCTAAAATGAGAGTGGAAAGAACAGAGAACTGGCTCTATTTGCAGAGCTAATTCCCACCCAGCTACACTGGTAAAGCAGCCTATTAAATTACAGCACTGAGTTTCATAGGATGCTGCAGTTTGTTTAAAACTTTTCACTACCTGCTCCACACAGGGCTGCCCATACCCTTTGCCCACTCCTCCTCCTTGGCAGTGCTCAGGTACACATCTCTTCTCTCACCGCGCTTGACATAGGTGACTTAACAGACCTGCTTGTCAGGTGCACCATGGTATCTGGGAGCCCGTAAAATAAATCATATCCTTTGGGGCCTATGTGGTTGTTAGGTAATGGCCACAACAGGAAAACACAGTTAGGAAAACAGGAAAGTTAAAAAAAAAAAAAAAGTCCCTGGATAAATGGAAGTTAATGCTACCAGGAGAGGAATGGGTGTGATTTCCAAAAGGTCTATACTTAGTATGTGAGGGGCAAGAAGAGAAAGATAAACAAAATAAAGGCAAGAAGAATCCGTGCAGAAAAGGGGTTGCTGTACAACTTAGCAACCAGACAAGAAAAAAATAGGTAGGGAACTGGCATACTGATAAATCATGCCAGTTAAATCACCACGCAGGAGCAGCATATCACCTTCTCATGCAAGAAATAGTTCGTAAGCACCCACTATGGTAACATAATCAGATATAAGCCTAGCCCTCCAGAAGCTTATTGTAAGAGACCACTATGTGAATTCGCAAGCGTACCTGACTCTGGGTGCAATGACAGAAATTCATCCAGGTTCACTGGAGGCCCATTTTAGGTAGGGCCAATCAGACTGGGAAATATAACTACTTTCTGTCTTTGAGGATACCTGATTTTAGAGCTGACTCACTGGAAAAGACCCTGATGCTGGGAAAGACTGAGGGCAGGACAAGAAGGGGGCAACAGAGTATGGGATGGTTGGATGACATCAACGCAAAGGACATGAATTTGAGCAAACTCTGGGAGATGGTGGACAGGGAAGCCTGGCGTCCTGCAGTACATGGGGTCACAGAGAGTCGGACATGACTTAATGACTGAACAACAACAATTTTAGATTAAGTACAGGGTGAAGAATAGCCCTTTACATACAGGTTTTCAAAAATAACTTTTAATTTAATTGCTCATAAGTAACTCTTAAAGTCTCTGTTACTAACAGAGTAGTCAAAGGGCTACAGATTTGAAAAAGGCCTTATAGAACACTTAGCCCAATTGCACCATTTTATAGCTGCAGAAGTGGGGAAGCTTGGAGAAGTGGGTGGTTTGCCTGGTGACAGAGCAGATTAAAGGCTTAGTACTGAGGGACCTGGGAATGAAACTATACTGACTCTGTATCAATAATTTCTCAGTTCGCCCATGGTTAGCATTAATCCAAGTACTTGCACCTGCCACACAGCATTCTGGCAGCTTTCAAAAATTTTTTTGCTGTGATGCTCAAAAATAAATTCACTGATAGTTGAAAAATTTTCCAAAACACATGTGGTTATGAACACTTTCCTAGTGAGGACAGGCCTAATGTATACAAATGTAGCTAAATACCTAAAGCTATAATCTCCAAAAATAGAATCCAAGTGCCTTGCTAAATATTAGATTAAGGCAGTACAGTAGGTTGATTGATGGTTCACCTGGATATCTATATCTGCCATAGAACCTATAAATGAGACCTTACAAGGAGAAAAGGGCTTTGCAAATGTAACTAAATTAAGCATCTTGAGATGAGACAATCCAAGCAGGCCTTAAATCCAACAACAGGTGTCCTTGTAGAGACAAAAGGAGAGAAGACATGGAGAAGAGGAGAGGGCCACGTGAGAACAGAGGCAGAGATTAGAGTGAAGCAGCCACAAGCCAAAAGATGCTGGAGTCACCTGAAGCTGGACAGGGAAAAGAACAGATTCTTCCCAAGGCCTTCAGAAGATGCACAGCATATTAATTTAGGACTTAGGGGCTCCAGAACAGTGAGAGAGTTAACTTCTGGTGTTCTAAGCCACCAGGTGTGTGGTAACTTGTTACAGGGCCCTGGGAAACTCATGCAGGCGGCAGAAGTCAGAGGAAATAACTTTGGAGTCACTTAAATGATATCCAGAGGAGGGCTCAGAGGAAGGTTGAATCATCCCATGAGGATAAAGTCCCTTTCCTTATCTTTCTCCTAACTCCAATGTCCGTCTTCACAAACACGCCATATTTCCAGCCCATTGCTTTCAATCCTGACAGTATAGAACAGTGAATGGTTCTCAACCTGGGGCAATCCTGTCACCCAAGGGACTTTTTGACATTGTCTGGAGACATTTTGATTTTGATCATGACTAGGAATGGGAATACCACTGGGATCTAGGGTGAGAAGGCAAGGAGGCTGCTAAACTTCTGACAGTGCACAGGGAAGCTCTTCACAACAAAATTATCTGATCTGAAACAATGCTGGATATTATTATAAGCTATTACTATCAATGGTAGTCAAACACAGCAATTCATTCATTTGTGCCATAACTCTTCCTCAAGTATTTAATAGAGGGCTACAGAAATGTGGTGAATTTAAAAAACAGTATGCAAGGAGAATTTTTGTGAAAAAAGTTACATTTTTCTCCTAGCCACAATCAGTTATACATTATGAAAAATTGAATAGATTCACTTAATCTAAGATATTCAAAATTAACTATCTTAATTTTTTAAATTAACTATTCATGATGTATTCTGACTGGCAGGGAACTGGCAATTGTTATCATCTCATAGATGCCTTCAATCTTTAACAACATTAAAAGAACCCCATTGTTTTAGATTTTACTTGATAGAATGTTGAATTCATATAAACCAGTTATATAGCTTTCTACAGGTATCTCTCTCTCCTAACAATATATTATCATATAACAAAAGAACTGCCCATAGAGAAAGACTTTTCCCATAAGTAGAGTCAAAACAGGTGAAGGACAACATAAATCCTGAACAATGGCTCTATAAATCCCAATACTTTGAAAGAACTTACCAGTCTCTGCTAGGGAATCTTAATATTACAATGATATTTGATATTGCAGTGTTGGATAAGGAAAGATTACTTTTTAGTCAAGTTTTCAAAAATATATAAGAATCAATATGGGAAGAGGCAAGGAGAAGCACTATACTTTTAGGATTCTTTAATGGAAACTAAGTTATTAATGTGCCAAAATTGACTGTAATATATGGCTATAAAAATGTTTCATAAATGTTTAAAATATGTCTCTCTTTATTAATATTTAACAACCCCATTCAATGAGCTAACAGTATCACTTAATAGCATCAGAGATTTTAATATATATTAGTAGAGACTTATTTCAGATTCAGTATATGGCACTAGTTTTAGTTGTAATTCACACAGCTAATAAAAAGCGAAGTGACGCAGGGAAAATGCAGCCTTCACAGAAAGCAGAATCTGAAAGCTCTGAGTTGAAATATGAGTCACATTACTTTTCCAGATATTTTGAAACAGATTAATTAATAAGCAGATTTCAATTCAAAATAATATAATGAATGAAAAATATGACAGTAAAATTTGTCATATGCACAAATAATACTGAAAGATTGCAAAATAATATAACTTGTGTTTATGAGAAATGAAAATCACAAACCTAAATCCAGACTACTCTTTGTTAATGAATTAAGATTTTCCAGATCATCAAATCTGCCTTGTTGAGTGTTTCCTTCAGTTGAGGGTATGGAGGAGAGGGAATCGATGCCAAAGTTCTCTTTCATCTCGAGAGGAAGAAAAACAGAAATGCATTAGCACTTTATGATAAAATGTGGAACACCATAACGTTGTTCAGTCCAGATCATAATGACAGTGGAAAACTGGCCCTGCAAACAGGCCTTCTCAAGTAACATTTTATACTATGGTAAGCAGTTACAANTATTACATTGATTGATTTGTGGATATTGAAGAATCCTAGCATCCCTGGGATAAAGCTCACTTGGTCATGCTGTATGATCTTTTTAATGTGTTGTTGGATTCTGATTGCTAGAAATTTGATAAGGATTTTTGCATCTATGTTCACTAGTGATATTGGCCTGTAGTTTTCCTTTTTGTGTGTGGCATCTTTGTCAGATTTTGGTATTAAGGTGATGGTGGCCTCATAGAATGAGTTTGGAAGTTTTTCTTCCTCTGCAATTTTCTGGAAGAGTTTGAGTAGGATAGCTGTTAGCTCTTCTCTAAATTTTTGGTAGAATCTAGCTTTGTAGCCATCTGGATCTGGGGTTTTGTTTGCTGGAAGATTTCTGATTACAGTTTTGATTTCCATGCTTATAATGGATCTGTTAAGATTTTCTATTTCTTTCTAGTTCAGTTTTGGAAAGTTGTACTTTTCTAAGAATTTGTCCGTTTCTTCCAAGTTGTCCATTTTGTTGGCATATAGTTGCTGATAGTAGTCTCTTATGAGTGTTGTCTGTTGTGATCTCTCCATTTTCATTTCTAATTTTATTGAATTGATTTTGCTCCCTTTGTTTCTTTTTTTAATCTTTTTTTTTTTTTTTTTNCTCTGAGATTGTTCTCATTTCTTTTAATTTGTTTTTCTTTTTTCCTCTCTGATTCATTTATTTCTACCAGTCTATCTTCTACTTCACTATTCCTATCTTCTGCCTCCCTTAGTCTACTATTTGTTCCCTCCAGAGTGTTTTTGATCTCATTTATTGCATTATTCATTATACATAGGCTCTTTTTGATGTCTTCTGTCTTTGTTAAACCTTTCTTGAATCTTCTCAATCCTTGTCTTCAGGCTATTTATCTGTGATTCCATTTTGTTTCCAAGACTTTGGACCATTTTCACTATCATTATTCAGAATTTGTTATCAGGTAGATTCCTTATCTCTTCTCTTTTGCTTGTTTTGGTGGGCATTTATCCTGTTCCTTTACCTGCTGTTCCTTTACCTGTGTCTCTTTATCTTGTTTACATTGCTGTGTTTGGTGTGGCTTTTATGTATTCTGGCAGTTTGTGGAGTTCTCTTTATTGTGGAGTTTTCTCACTGTGGGTGGGGTTGTACGGGTGGCTTGTCAAGGTTTCCTGGTTAGGGAAGCTTGTGTTTGTGTTCTGGTGGGTGGAGCTGGATTTCTTCTCTCTGGAGTGCAATGAAGTCTCCAGTAATGAGCTATGAGATGTCAGTGGGTTTGGAGTGACTTTGGGCAGCCTGTATATTAAAGCTCAGGGCTGTGTTCCTGTGTTGCTGGAGAATTTGTGTGGTATGTCTTGTTCTCGAACTTGTTGGCCCTCGGGTGGTGCTTAGTTTTAGTGTAGGTATAGAGGCATTTGAAGAGTTCCTGTCGATTAATGTTCCCTGGAGTCAGGAGTTCTCTGGTGTTCTCAGGATTTGGACTTAAGCCTCTT
>SJYX01012098.1:0-45359 GCA_006410675.1 Oreotragus oreotragus
AGCAGCAGCAGCAGCTCTGTGCTGTCTTGGGTGACTGAAAAAGTCTCTCACCCTCCCCAGGCCAAAGAGTGCCCATGACCCCACTGGCCAATTGGACTTTCGTCCCCCAGGACTTGGAATCATGAAGGGAACATGCAAGGACAGAAGAAAGCAATGATACCAATAATAATAACAGTAATAACAACAGTGGGGCTTTTTTCTTTCTAGCAGTGGTACCCTATCTAGGTTATCATTGCGTCCACGACCAGCACCACCATCTGGGTTAACGGGTATTAGAGTTTCCTTAGCAAGATTCCCTATCTAGTGCCAGGGCTCGGAACCTGGGGTCCCAGGGCTGGGTTTCGTGGAACTCTGTGGCCCTCCGTAATTGTCTGTGCAACTGTGCATCTTTCAGAGAAGAGTGGTCTGTAGTGTTAATCAGACTCTGAGGGGTTGATTACATCAAGTAGGTTAAGATTTGCTAACGTAGCAAGTGAAAGTATTTCAGGCATCCTAGTGGGGAAACTCTTCTGAAAACTACCCAAATTCTTTTGTGTATTCCAGTCTCATTCTCAGGACACTACCCTGTGTTAATCAGCTTTCCCGTGTGGCTTGCCTCCAGGGAGAGAATACAGTGAGCAACTGATGGGGGTCCCTTGGCTACACTTGAGATCTGTGTTACTTACCACAAAGTAAAAAACAGGGACATGAGGAAAGGAGGGAAAGAATTCTCCTAGGCAGTCCCAGGTGCACAGATCACAGAACATGGGGGATAATAACTATTAGTGTTGAGCCTGTGTTCCAGATGCTTTCATATGTTATCTTATTTAATCATAACAAACCAGGGAAAAGGAAATTATTACCCTCATTTTTATATGAGGATACAAAGGTTTATAGAACTTTAAAAATTTCCTCGGGTTCACACAGCTGCATGGCTTGCAAAACCATGTGTTTTCATGCTGCCCAAAACAACCACAAGCCACAGCCAAAGAAGGGTAATCACGTGTTGGTCGTGTGGTAACTTTGGTTATGGTGCTACTGTCTTGATCCCCCTTTCATGTTTCTAGCAGTGAACCTGGGTTCAGGACTGTGAACCCAGGCATGGCTGTCTGGTATTCACCCTCAGACAGAGAGATTGATTGATGGGTGAAAACATGACCCATGTCAAAACCATCAGAGTTCTTCCCTGGATTGTGTAAGTGGGGACAGCCCTTTGCTTCTTGGGACTTGGAAAAAACTAACCTTCAAGAAGAGAGAATAAAGTCAGTCAGAAACCGGAAGAGATGAGAGATGGGCAGCAGGACTCCAGTAGCTCTGGGCCTCCAGGTCCAGCTCTACAAGTTCTCCTCAGCATTCTATGAATGTCTCTCCTAAAAGCTTGGACAGATGAGTCAGTCAGTGGAAGCACAATAACCATAAACTCCATAGTGACCTATCACCAACATTTATTCTTGGCATCAAAACTCTAAGGTAAGTGCTATTCTTTTACAAAAAGGAGAGAAATAAGGGACAAAGTGGTTAAGTACATTTGCCCAGGGTCACACAGAGGCGAGTGGCAGGGCTCCAACTTAATCTCCATGTCACACTGCTTTCCTTCAACATCATGGAGGTACGTGCCAGTGTCTGAGTCCTACCTGTGAAGCGAGGGATGTTATGCCTCAGTTTGGGGAGGGAGCTGGAAGTAGCTGAGATACCTCCACTGTGGAAGGTTTGTCCCAGAAGAGGGACTCTTCCTTGCTCTCCTAGAGAACCAATGTACTGGTCAGTATTCTGCTGGAACAAACCACTCCAAAAATTTCAGGGGTTTACAACAACAAAGATTCCTTCTCGCATCAGGTTCACAGCTCCACTCAGCTCTGATCCATGTCTTCTCACTCCAGGACCCAGGCTGAAGGAGTGGCCAGCATTTGGAATGTGATTTGATGGCAAGAGGGCAAGCCAGATTGGGCGAGATCATTGAAGGCTTCTGCTTGGACACAGCCTGGATCACGTCCACTCACATTCCACTGGCCAAAGCAAGTTACATGGCCGAGTCTGACAATACATTCCATCCACTGGAATAACTCTTGGAAGAAATATGTTCCACTCACGAGCATCACTCCTGGGAGTCATGTGGCAAAGGGTGTGGATGTATAACACTCTCCTGGGGAGGAGGAAGATGGTTACAAACAATAACAGAATCAGTTATACCAAGAAATGAGCATGTGCTGGGATGAGAGAAGACCTGGCCAATCTCCCTCCCATCACAGGGAGCCCTCCAGCAAGGCTGATGGGGGGAGGCCCAAAGCTCCCAGACTTCTGAGTTGAGCACAGGCAGAGTCTCAGCTGCATGGCCAATCTCCCTCCCATCACAGGGAGCCCTCCAGCAGGGCTGATGTGGGGAGGCCCAAAGCTCCCAGACTTCTGAGTTGAGCAAAGGCAGAGTCTCAGCTGCAGAGAGACCATCTTTCAGTGGCAGAAACAAACAGTTCCTGAAAGCTAAACTTTCGACATCTGGAGCCCAAATAGAGGCCTCACAAAATGCCAGAACACAATGGCCCAAGGCATGCCTGATGGATGCGTCATAAGAATAATCATTGTCTCAAGGCCTTGGGTTATGAGTAATTTCCCCTTCTGTTTTCTATTGTGTTATTATGCTACTTTCTTAATTATAAAAATGAGCATTTCTTTTTAAAGACGCGTACCCTTGCTGAAATCGAAAACAGCATGGGCAACAGAGGCAACTGCTTTTCAACACCAAACCTTACCATGTTGAGGAAGGTTTGCATGTCAGATGACGCACCAAGGGTGTGTAAATTCAATCCCGTGGGGCAAATGCTCCTGTTGTCCACAGGAGCAACTGACAAATAGAAAGGTGATGATCAGGATAATCTTGTTCCTTGGGTTCTGTGTGTATACGAACTAGAGTTCATTTGCAAACCTGGATGTTCCAGATGCAAAGAACTGACTCATTGGAAAATACCTTGTTGCTGGGAAAGACTGAAGGCAGAAGGGGACGACAGAGCATGAGATGGTTGGATGGCATCACTGATTCAATGGACATGAGTTTCAGCAAGCTCTGGGAGTTGGTGATGGACAGGGAAGCCTGACGTGCTGCAGTCCATGGGGTCGCAAAGAGTAGGACATGACTGAGCGACTGAACTGAACTGAAATGAGATGTTCCAGGAATTTTCCNATGAGATGGTTGGATGGCATCACTGATTCAATGGACATGAGTTTCAGCAAGCTCTGGGAGTTGGTGATGGACAGGGAAGCCTGACGTGCTGCAGTCCATGGGGTCGCAAAGAGTAGGACATGACTGAGCGACTGAACTGAACTGAAATGAGATGTTCCAGGAATTTTCCACTCAGATTCTATCTATGGTTAAAGAAAGAGAATGATCACCTGTTTTGTAGTAGTTGGAGATCCTGGATTTCTTTCTGGCCCAAGAAGGGAGATTAGGCAACAAGGGCATTAAAAGGTCTTATTGTTGTTGTTGCTAAGTTGTGTCCAACTCTTTGTGATCCCAAGAACTGCAGCATGTCAGCCTTCTCTGTCCTTCACTATCTCAGGAGTTTGCTCAAACTCATGTCCATTGAGTCAGTGTTGCTATCCAACCATCTCATCCTCTGTTGCCCCCTTCTCCTCTTGCCCTCAACCTTTCCCAACATTAGGCTATTTTCTAATGAGCTGGCTCTTCACATCAGGTGGCCAAAGTATTAAAGCTTCAGAATCAGTCCTTCCAATGAGTATTTAGGGTTGGTTTCCTTTAGGATTCACTGGTTGGATCTCCTTGCAGTCCAGGGGACTCTCAACAGTCTTCTCCAGCATCACCACCAAGTATCAATTCTTTGGCACTCAGGCTTCTTTATGACTCATCTCTCACATCTGTACATGACAACTGGAAAAACCATGGCTTTGACTAGAACTGAATCTGTGAGAAGCCAGCCTTGTGGTTTTGTAAAAGTTAAATCTGAGTCTGAACCAATGTCAGCCCAATTTGGTGCAATATGCATATCAACATCAGCCACGGGCTTTCGAGTTATTTTTAAACCTTGATCGTGTTGCTTGACAGCTCTTTGATGTGGTTAAGTAATTTCTTTGTGCTTCAATTTTCTTCTTGAAAAAATAGGATAATAGTATCTACCTCATTGGGATGTGTTTTTAGGATTAAATACACACATTTAAAGCTACTAGCACCGTACCTGACATATATAACAAATTGTGGTTTTAAACACTAATGTAATAGGGACAAAAATGTTTGATAATGTGTGTGAGGGGCTTCCCTGGTGGCCCAGTGGTAAAAGACTCTGCCTGCCAATGCAGGAGACACGAGATTCGGATTCAGTCCCTGGGTCGGGATGATTCCCTGGAGGAGGAAATGGCAACCCACTCCAGTATTCTTGCCTGGACAGAAAGGAGCCTGGAGGGCTGCAGTCCATGGAGACTCAAAGAGTCAGACCTGTGCTCACAGCTTTCCCTCTTCTACTGAAGAAAAACTTGGTTAACATTTCCTCCCTCTGCCCCTCTCCACACTCTCTTCCATTCTTGGGGCTTACTAGGGAAATCTGGCTCATCAGTGTGAAAAGAACCAGAAAAATGCAGGTGAGAATTTATAATGGAAAATGGCTAAACAGAACAAGACCAAAATCAAGTAAACAATAAAGAAGAAAGAGAGAGAGGGAAAGGGAGAGAGGTGGGGGGAGGGGAGAGGAGGGGAGAATTGGGCTTGGACAGTTAGAGTATTTGTTAAAATTTTGAAAAGTATATACTCAGCCATTAAAAAGTATACATTTGAATCGGTTCTAATGAGGTGGATGAAACTGGAGCCTATTATACAGAGTGAAGTAAGCCAGAAAGAAAAACACCAATACAGTATACTAACGCATATATATGGAATTTAGAAAGACGGTAACAATAACCCTGTATGCGAGACAGCAAAAGAGACACAGATATATAGAATAGTCTTTTGGACTCTGTGGGAGAGGGAGAGGGTGGGATGATTAGGGAGAATGGCACTGAAACATGTATAATATCATATATAAAACGAATCACCAGTCCAGGTTCGATGCAGGATACAGGATGCTTGGGGCTGGTGCACTGGGATGACCCAGAGGGATGGTATGGGGAGGGAGGTGGGAGGGGGGTTCAGGATGGGAAACACGTGTACACCCGTGGTGGATTCATGTTGATGTATGGCAAAGCCAATACAATATTGTAAAGTAAAAAAAAAAAATTTTTTTTAAGTATAGAAAATAAGAGTGAGAGACTTTGGAATTGCTATATAGTGTGAGAGAGGTGGCAACTGAGATCCATCAAGGAAGGGATTGAATTTTATCGACTGGTACATAATTGGTGGTGGTAGTTTAGTCGCTAATTCGTATCTGACTCTTGCAACTCCATGGACTGTGGCCTGCCAGGCTCTTCTGTCCATGGGATTCTCCAGGCAAGAATACTGGAGTGGGTTGCCATTTCCTTCTCCAGGGGATCTTCCAGACCCTGGGATTGAATCCGGGTCTCCTGCATTGCAGGCAGATTCTTTACCAACTGAGCTATGAGAGCAGCCCTGGTATATAATTAATTATCTCAAAAAATTGGCAGCACAAAACAAAAATGTTTTATCATCTCCCTATTTCTACGGGTCAAGAATTTGGCAGATGCTTAGCTGGGCTATTCTGACTCAAGGTCTCCAGTGAGGATGCTGTGAAGATGTGAGCCAGGGCTGAAGCCTCTGAAGGCTTTTTATTTTATTTAGCTGCTCTAGGATTCAGTTGCGGCATGCAGGATCTAGTACTCTGACAGGGAATCGAACCTGGGTCCCCTGCATTCAGAGCATGAAGTCTTAACCATTGGAGCACCATGGAAGCTCTTCTTCTGAAGGCTTGATGGACTGGAAGGCCCTCTTTCAAGATGGCTCCCTCATATCGCTGTGGGCAGGAGGCCTCAGTTCCTCACAAGGGCTCTCCCAAGGGCTGCCTGAGCATCTTCACAACAGGGCAGCTGGCCTCCCCAGGGTAGTCCAGGAGAGAGAGCAAGGAGGAGTCTGTAAGGCCTTTTACAACTCAGCCTTGGAAATCAGGCACCACCCCTCCACCATAATCCAGTCATTAGAAGTGAGTCATGGAGGCCAGCTCACACTCAAGGAGGAGAGAACTGACCTCCATCTTTTGAAAGGAGTATCAAAGAATTTATGGACATATTTTAAAGCCACCAAAAGGATTTAAGAGAGTGCCACTGTGGACTGTGATTTTAATTCCCCTGAATACTATTGGGGGACTGCTTTTTTTTTCCTCCTTCTGACTACACAAGTTTTGTTTTTTTGGTTGCTTTAATATGACATTTGTTTCATTTTCTTTATGCCTGAATGACATCCCTTGTCATTTTTTGTAATACAAGTCTGCTGGAGGTGAACCCTCTCAGCCTCCTCCTTTTGGGACTCTAATTGCACATAGATAAGATTATTTGATATTGTCCCACAAGTCCCTGAGGCTCAGTTCATTTTTGAAAATCTCTTCACTCTCTTTTCTCTTCAGCTTTAAAAAAATCTCTGCAATAATGATTGAATCATTATTACTCATCTGTCAAGTTTCCTGACTGTGTCTTCTGCTATCTCAAATCTGCTGTTAAATACATTCAGGTATTATTCATTCCAGTTTTTACTTTCACTTGTAGAATTTCCATTTGTTCTTTTTTATAGTCTTTATTTCTTTGCCAAGATTATCACTTTACTCTAATTTTCTGATATTTGTAATAGCTGCTTTAAAGCTTTCATTTTCCAAGTCCAATATCTGGGCTACCTTGGGTTTGGTTTTTAGTGCCTGCTTTTTTTTTTTTTTTTTCTAGACTAGAAATCACATTTTTCTATTTCCTTGTATGTCTAGTATTTCTTGACCAAAAATCAGACATTGTGACTAATACATAGTAGGGTGTATATAGTAGATTTTTTTATTATCTCTGAAAGGTATGGCTTCTGCTGTTCAGTTACTAGCAAACCATCTTGAACTATTGCAGGTTTAGTTTTACGATATTAGTGTGGATCTGTGGAAAGCCCAGCCCCTCCAATTTGGTAGGACCCAACTTACATCCTCTGCCTTCCAGACTGCAAATCTTGTCAGGACATTATTTGGGGTTTTGTTACTGCTGCTGCTGCTGCTAAGTCGCTTCAGTCATGTCCAGCTCTGTGTGACCCCACAGACGGCAGCCCACCAGGCTCCCCCGTCCCTGGGATTCTCCAGGCAAGAATACTGGAGTGGGTTGCCATTTCCTTCTCCAATGCAGGAAAGAGAAAAGTGAAAGTGAAGTCGCTCAGTTGTGTCCAACTCTTCATGACCCCATGGACTGCAGCCCACCAGGCTCCTCTGTCCATGGGATTTTCCAGGCAAGAGTACTGGAGTGGGGTGCCATTGCCTTCTCCGAAAAGTACAAATTAGATCTTACCCTAGGGCAGTGTTCTCAAGTGTGATTCTGCCCCAGGGGATGCTTGGCAACCTCTGGAGAGACATTTTGGTTCTCACCAGGTGGTGGAGTGCTCCTGGCACCTACTGGGTAGAAGCTAGGGATGATGCTTATACACCGGCATGCACTGGATAGCCCCACACAAGAAAGAACTAAGGTCAATAATACCAGTGTTGAGAAACCCTGCTCTAAGTCTTTACTCCTAAGGCCTGACCTTTCTAACATCTCAGCTTGAATGCCAGGGTATTCACAAGCCATTAATGAAATCTCTCTGTTCTGGCAGGCCTAATATTCAGTGATCCCCAGCACTCTTTATCCTCTAGTACCTATATTCTTCTCTAAACTCTGGGGCTGCTGTTCTCTGTGAGCATCAAGTGGACTTGTTTGCACATGTGTCTTTCAACCACAGATTCAAAGGGGACACCCCACACCCAGCTCTCCCAGTATGGCGCCCTCCTCTGCAGCATCCTGCCCCGTGGATTCCACTTCTTCCCTGAACTCTGGTCTCTGCTTCCTTAAGTCAGTGGGACCCCTGTGCTCTGGTCAAATTCCAAACCTTCATGCCACAGTCAGAATATTGTCCCCAGGCAGAGTGCTAGACAATTATGGGACTCAATCCTCGAGTTTCCTGTCTCTCAGGGATCACGTGACTGCTATATTTGTTGCCCACTGTCTGACAGAGGTTGCCTCATACATTTTTATATTTGCTTGTGGTGGCAGGTTTAATCCACACCAGTTACTCTGTGAGTCCAGTCTGTTTACCTTGGCCTTTCTATTTCCTCTTGAAGCCCTGTAGAAACTGATGAATCTGAAGAACTGTAGGTGTTCTTCATCGGCCACTCACGGAAGACATTTATAGTTCAGATTCTCACGCAACAGACATGTCCTGAGCCCCGACTATGGGCAAGGTTCTCTTGCAGAGCACAAATCACTTTATCCTCATAACAACCCTGAAAAGTGAAAGTCACTCAGTGTCCGCCTCTTTGCAACCCCGTGGACTACACAGTCCATGGAATTCTCCAGGCCAGAATACTGGAGTGGGTAGCCTTTCCCTTCTCCAGGGGATCTTCCCAACCCAGGGATCGAACCCAGGTCTTCCACAATACAGGCAGATTCTTTGCCAGCTGAGCCACAAGGGAAGCCCAAGAATACTGGAGTGAGTAGCCTATCCCTTCTCCAAACAATTCCTGGTCGATTCCTGACCCAGGAATTGAACCAGGGTCTCCTGCATTGCAGGCGAATTTTTTTTTTTTTTACCAACTGAGCTATCAGGGAAGCCCAGACCCTGAGAGGTATGCATCATGATCCCCATATTTTATAAAATAAAATTGTATTGGAAAGTGCAATTTTCCTAAGATTAAGGGGGAGATGAAACAGATCCAGGGACAGGATATTACTTCCGCAAGATCGTATGGAAACGTGTCAGTAGTGCGAATCAGGTCTGTCTGATTCCAAGTTCAAGGTCCTTTCCTTCCTTTCCAACATCCACAGCTGTCTTTCAGGGACTTATCTCTCAGAGGAGATCAAATGGTCTCAAAACGTGACTAGCTTGTCCCTTCTCACCCTCATCTGTGGTCTGCTAATTTTATTCACACTTTTCCTTTCTGGCTAACCTGTGGGTGGTGCTGGGTTTCTTTGTTCACATTTGTCCTGGGATGTTATCTGAGGCGGGACACCGTTTGTCTCCCAGGGAGCCAGGAATTTAGTGTCAAGAACATGTCCAACATATATATCACGCAACTTCATTTCCTCTGTTAAAATCTTTGAAACAAAAAAACAAAAACCCAACTCTCAAATGTTAACTAAGGAGTTACCCAACTTGGATGAGAGATTTAATACTTTCTATAGAGCACCAGTAACTACTGATCTATTTATTCCTATTTTTTATGAATCAGGAACCACTTTTTAGGTTGCAGATAAAACCGTGTCATCCATTTGCTCTGTAAAATCCCAACAAACAGGGTTGAATGTTGGCACAAAAAAAAAAGCTATGCCTATGTCCTTACTCCCCAAACCTGTGAATGTAATTTTATCTGGGAAATGTGTCTTTGCAGATGCAATTCAGTTAAAGATCGCAAGATGAGACCATCCTGAATATCCAGGTGCCCCAAACCCAGTGACAAGTGTCCTCATGGGAAACAAAAGAGGAGAGACACAGAAACCCAAGGAGGAGACTGTGAAGACAGAGGCACAGACCAGAATGATGTCAGCAGCTGCCAGAAGCTGGGAGAGCCTCCCCTAGAGCCTTTGGAAGGAACGCAGCCCTGCCAGCATTTTTATTTCAGATATCTGGCCCCCAAAGTGAGAGAGAATAAATTCTGTTGTTTGAAGACACCAAGTTTGTAGCAATTTGTCATAGCAGACACAGGGAACTAATACTTGTGTTCTCAAAAAAAAAAAAAAAAGAGACAATCACGATCACACCGGACCTTCAAAGATCTTTTTCCGTTAATATTTGGTTTCCTTCTTGTTCATGGGTTTCCTCAGTGGCTAACCTCGCTACTACTACAAATGTTTATAGTACAAATAGGAGAAAAGCTTAAAACTGAGTAAATTAAGAAACACTTAACTTTCCTGATTAGGGAACGATTGCCGTGTGCTTCCATAGCAACCTGTGTTGCACAGAGAGAATGCTCTCAGTGCAGCTCAAACCTCAAGAACATTTACTGGCTCCCGTTCTGGAAAAGCAGAGGTGGGACGGGCTTCAGAGCCAGTGTGATAGTCGAAGGATTTAATAATCTCTGCAGTCTGCCATTTACAGAGGTGGTTGCTTTTTAAGGCTGTTCCCCTCACTGTTGGAGGAGGGCCCCCCTGGCAAGCAGGACTATGTGCTTCCTCTTTGGGGTCCAGGAAGAGAGTCAGAAAATGACAGAGAGGCTTCCTGTAGCCCTCTCCTTAGAGAACGTGCTCCCCAGAAGACTTGAGGAAACCTTGCCGAGTTTAACTGAACAGAGCTGGACCACACGCCCTTCTCTAAACCAACTGGTGGTTAAGAATGATGAGTCCTTAAACTAATGAGTCCATGCCCCACAAACCTGAGGGTGGGTCAGCTTCCCAGAGGCCCCCATTGGATGTATAAAGGGAGAGTAGATCCCTAAATAAAGTGGAGGTTTTGTCAGGAAGGACAGAAGGGAGCAGAAGATGGCTGGGCATTAAAGATAAATAATAACAGAATACCAAAGTGGCCACCATCCCATCCATCTTAAAATAGAAAATACAGCCACGGGTGAAGATCCCTGCAGTCTCATGCACAAATACATTCCCTTTTTCCTTCTTATAGTTACCTGCTAATATAAATTTAGAGCTTATAATTCCCATTTATTTCACTCTATTTTTACTATCTACGCTTGTATATCTAACCAATACGTTGCATTCTTTTGTGTGTTTTCAAACTTAGTACAGGGAATTCCCTCGCGGTCCAGTGGTTAGGACTCTGCACTTTCTGTGCTGGGGGCAGGGGTTCCATCCCTGGTGGGGGAACTAAGATCTCAGTGTGGCCAATAATAAAATAAACTTAATACAAACGGGATCATACTGTACATACTATTCCGTGACGTGCTTTTATTGTTCATGATCAGATTAGTGGGACACATCCACAGGCATATGTGAAGTTTCAGTTCACAAATTTTCACAGATGTATCCCAACACGTGATGAACGTATTCCTTCATCCTCCTGTTCACCACTTTTGATGATTTTTTCCCTTTCACTACTGCAGAGAAAGCTGCTGTGAACATGCCGTCGGTACCCAAGTGGGTGTATACCTAGGAGGGTTTCTTTGGGATGCATGAGCAGGAGTGGTGTCACTGAGTCATAAGGTACATGTATCTTCAGCTTTCGCTGTTCTCAGCAGAGGTCGTACCGACTGTATCTCTGCCAGCTGTGTGCGACGACTTGGTCCCTCCACACTCTTGCCAACCACACGTCAGGTCCAACTTTGAAATGTTGGTCCTATAAATCTTTTTTCAATGGCCTGTCACTCCTGCTGGTCTCCAAACTCTGTGTAGGCAATGTTTACGTCATTCACTCCCAGCCTCCAGACAACACATGGCACTTGGTAGGTTTCATGAGGGAGAGCTGGGCCAGATGCTGAGTTTTTTGAGGGCAGGGTCCCTGCCTTCTTCTTTGCAGTGTAAATCCTTTGCTATGCTGTTCACAGAAAGGGAGGAGGGTGGGAGGGCACAGTCTGGTGCTCAGGATAGTCTGGCTGTGGGCTGCATCAATCCACACTCCAGGGATCTGGAGGATGGGGAGAGGATGTCTTTACCTGGATCCGCAGGCTGCTCATCAGCCTTATGGGGTCCTCCTACCTGCCCCCTGTCCACGGTGCTCCGGGTCACCTAGCCCCTCACTGTGCCTCTTCAGGCTCCCCCTCTGCCTCTGGCTTAGGCTCAGTCACTCAGGCCCATCAGGTGTCCCCTTTGATGGAGACGGGGAACAGAGTAGTTGGTGAGAGACCGTGGAGAGGACGTGAAGGAAAAAAAAGCGGCTCCCTGGTCCCTGCCTCAGCAGCAGCTTCTAAGGCGGCAACTTCTCAGATAAAGGGATTTGGTTTTCCCTCTGCTTTTTAAATTCCACCTTCTACTGTCCTAACTTACAATGGGCCAAACTCCTAGAAAAAAAGACAAGTGTGCACCACACCCAAGACGTACATCTAAACTTTCTCTGCTTTGTTCCAAATTCACCTTCCTTGCAGCGGTTCTCAAACAGGGGCAGCAGCGCCCTCTGGAGGCAAATGGAAACATGCCATGGAATGTTTAGCTGTCTCCCTGCTGGGACTTTAGTGGGTCAGGGCCAGGGATGCTGAAGGCGCTTTATGAGCAGCACAGACCCGCAGAGAGGAACTATCCGGCCTAAAATCCCCGTAGCACTCTCGTTGAAAACCCTGTGGGCTCTGGGAGGCTGAGGATGAGTGTGTCCCCAACACTTAGCCTGGGGCCTGGCCTAGCAGGAGCCCCATCAATGCCTGTGAAGAAGGCACGTGTGAACCCAGTATTCTATGGCACTGGTCCACAGAACTCAAGTGCCTGCCACGAGCACACTTGGGAAACCAGAGTGTTAATTCATCAGAACCAGACAGGAATCTGAAGGAAAAATGCCCTCCCTGTCAGGAAGCCGGAAGTCAGTGAGATTTTCTTTAGATGTGAGGAACAGACTGTTCCCTGTCCTTGGGAAGCTATTGATACTAGCCCTACTATAGGACAACATGAGGACTAAATGAGATAATTCAAGTAAAACATGCTGCCTGATACTTAAGAAATACCTCATCATTGCTGGTGAATGGGAAGTAATAAAGCCACTGACCACCTGAGGGAACAGAACAGATGCTTGTCCACTGATGTAATCTAAGGACTTAAGCAAACCAAAAGAACTTTGTGTTCTTGAGAAACAAATGAAGTGATTTTATTCTGCCTCTAAGTCATTTTGTTCCTTTTTGAATAACACAATGTTGTGACTCATGTTAAATGATAATTGTGTTACATGGGATTCTCCAGGCAAGAATACTGGAGTGGGTTGCCATTTCCTTCTCCAGGGGATCTTCCAGACCCTGGGATTGAATCCGGGTCTCCTGCATTGCAGGCAGATTCTTTACCAACTGAGCTATGAGAGCAGCCCTGGTATATAATTAATTATCTCAAAAAATTGGCAGCACAAAACAAAAATGTTTTATCATCTCCCTATTTCTACGGGTCAAGAATTTGGCAGATGCTTAGCTGGGCTATTCTGACTCAAGGTCTCCAGTGAGGATGCTGTGAAGATGTGAGCCAGGGCTGAAGCCTCTGAAGGCTTTTTATTTTATTTAGCTGCTCTAGGATTCAGTTGCGGCATGCAGGATCTAGTACTCTGACAGGGAATCGAACCTGGGTCCCCTGCATTCAGAGCATGAAGTCTTAACCATTGGAGCACCATGGAAGCTCTTCTTCTGAAGGCTTGATGGACTGGAAGGCCCTCTTTCAAGATGGCTCCCTCATATCGCTGTGGGCAGGAGGCCTCAGTTCCTCACAAGGGCTCTCCCAAGGGCTGCCTGAGCATCTTCACAACAGGGCAGCTGGCCTCCCCAGGGTAGTCCAGGAGAGAGAGCAAGGAGGAGTCTGTAAGGCCTTTTACAACTCAGCCTTGGAAATCAGGCACCACCCCTCCACCATAATCCAGTCATTAGAAGTGAGTCATGGAGGCCAGCTCACACTCAAGGAGGAGAGAACTGACCTCCATCTTTTGAAAGGAGTATCAAAGAATTTATGGACATATTTTAAAGCCACCAAAAGGATTTAAGAGAGTGCCACTGTGGACTGTGATTTTAATTCCCCTGAATACTATTGGGGGACTGCTTTTTTTTTCCTCCTTCTGACTACACAAGTTTTGTTTTTTTGGTTGCTTTAATATGACATTTGTTTCATTTTCTTTATGCCTGAATGACATCCCTTGTCATTTTTTGTAATACAAGTCTGCTGGAGGTGAACCCTCTCAGCCTCCTCCTTTTGGGACTCTAATTGCACATAGATAAGATTATTTGATATTGTCCCACAAGTCCCTGAGGCTCAGTTCATTTTTGAAAATCTCTTCACTCTCTTTTCTCTTCAGCTTTAAAAAAATCTCTGCAATAATGATTGAATCATTATTACTCATCTGTCAAGTTTCCTGACTGTGTCTTCTGCTATCTCAAATCTGCTGTTAAATACATTCAGGTATTATTCATTCCAGTTTTTACTTTCACTTGTAGAATTTCCATTTGTTCTTTTTTATAGTCTTTATTTCTTTGCCAAGATTATCACTTTACTCTAATTTTCTGATATTTGTAATAGCTGCTTTAAAGCTAACTGTGTCTTCTGCTATCTCAAATCTGCTGTTAAATACATTCAGGTATTATTCATTCCAGTTTTTACTTTCACTTGTAGAATTTCCATTTGTTCTTTTTTATAGTCTTTATTTCTTTGCCAAGATTATCACTTTACTCTAATTTTCTGATATTTGTAATAGCTGCTTTAAAGCTTTCATTTTCCAAGTCCAATATCTGGGCTACCTTGGGTTTGGTTTTTAGTGCCTGCTTTTTTTTTTTTTTCCTAGACTAGAAATCACATTTTTCTATTTCCTTGTATGTCTAGTATTTCTTGACCAAAAATCAGACATTGTGACTAATACATAGTAGGGTGTATATAGTAGATTTTTTTATTATCTCTGAAAGGTATGGCTTCTGCTGTTCAGTTACTAGCAAACCATCTTGAACTATTGCAGGTTTAGTTTTACGATATTAGTGTGGATCTGTGGAAAGCCCAGCCCCTCCAATTTGGTAGGACCCAACTTACATCCTCTGCCTTCCAGACTGCAAATCTTGTCAGGACATTATTTGGGGTTTTGTTACTGCTGCTGCTGCTGCTAAGTCGCTTCAGTCATGTCCAGCTCTGTGTGACCCCACAGACGGCAGCCCACCAGGCTCCCCCGTCCCTGGGATTCTCCAGGCAAGAATACTGGAGTGGGTTGCCATTTCCTTCTCCAATGCAGGAAAGAGAAAAGTGAAAGTGAAGTCGCTCAGTTGTGTCCAACTCTTCATGACCCCATGGACTGCAGCCCACCAGGCTCCTCTGTCCATGGGATTTTCCAGGCAAGAGTACTGGAGTGGGGTGCCATTGCCTTCTCCGAAAAGTACAAATTAGATCTTACCCTAGGGCAGTGTTCTCAAGTGTGATTCTGCCCCAGGGGATGCTTGGCAACCTCTGGAGAGACATTTTGGTTCTCACCAGGTGGTGGAGTGCTCCTGGCACCTACTGGGTAGAAGCTAGGGATGATGCTTATACACCGGCATGCACTGGATAGCCCCACACAAGAAAGAACTAAGGTCAATAATACCAGTGTTGAGAAACCCTGCTCTAAGTCTTTACTCCTAAGGCCTGACCTTTCTAACATCTCAGCTTGAATGCCAGGGTATTCACAAGCCATTAATGAAATCTCTCTGTTCTGGCAGGCCTAATATTCAGTGATCCCCAGCACTCTTTATCCTCTAGTACCTATATTCTTCTCTAAACTCTGGGGCTGCTGTTCTCTGTGAGCATCAAGTGGACTTGTTTGCACATGTGTCTTTCAACCACAGATTCAAAGGGGACACCCCACACCCAGCTCTCCCAGTATGGCGCCCTCCTCTGCAGCATCCTGCCCCGTGGATTCCACTTCTTCCCTGAACTCTGGTCTCTGCTTCCTTAAGTCAGTGGGACCCCTGTGCTCTGGTCAAATTCCAAACCTTCATGCCACAGTCAGAATATTGTCCCCAGGCAGAGTGCTAGACAATTATGGGACTCAATCCTCGAGTTTCCTGTCTCTCAGGGATCACGTGACTGCTATATTTGTTGCCCACTGTCTGACAGAGGTTGCCTCATACATTTTTATATTTGCTTGTGGTGGCAGGTTTAATCCACACCAGTTACTCTGTG
The DNA here is from genome assembly GCA_006410675.1 of Oreotragus oreotragus. Taxonomy (NCBI): domain Eukaryota; kingdom Metazoa; phylum Chordata; class Mammalia; order Artiodactyla; family Bovidae; genus Oreotragus; species Oreotragus oreotragus. The sequence continues at coordinate 15,835 of SJYX01012098.1, forward strand.
AGTCCAGTCTGTTTACCTTGGCCTTTCTATTTCCTCTTGAAGCCCTGTAGAAACTGATGAATCTGAAGAACTGTAGGTGTTCTTCATCGGCCACTCACGGAAGGCATTTATAGTTCAGATTCTCACGCAACAGACATGTCCTGAGCCCCGACTATGGGCAAGGTTCTCTTGCAGAGCACAAATCACTTTATCCTCATAACAACCCTGAAAAGTGAAAGTCACTCAGTGTCCGCCTCTTTGCAACCCCGTGGACTACACAGTCCATGGAATTCTCCAGGCCAGAATACTGGAGTGGGTAGCCTTTCCCTTCTCCAGGGGATCTTCCCAACCCAGGGATCGAACCCAGGTCTTCCACAATACAGGCAGATTCTTTGCCAGCTGAGCCACAAGGGAAGCCCAAGAATACTGGAGTGAGTAGCCTATCCCTTCTCCAAACAATTCCTGGTCGATTCCTGACCCAGGAATTGAACCAGGGTCTCCTGCATTGCAGGCGAATTTTTTTTTTTTTTACCAACTGAGCTATCAGGGAAGCCCAGACCCTGAGAGGTATGCATCATGATCCCCATATTTTATAAAATAAAATTGTATTGGAAAGTGCAATTTTCCTAAGATTAAGGGGGAGATGAAACAGATCCAGGGACAGGATATTACTTCCGCAAGATCGTATGGAAACGTGTCAGTAGTGCGAATCAGGTCTGTCTGATTCCAAGTTCAAGGTCCTTTCCTTCCTTTCCAACATCCACAGCTGTCTTTCAGGGACTTATCTCTCAGAGGAGATCAAATGGTCTCAAAACGTGACTAGCTTGTCCCTTCTCACCCTCATCTGTGGTCTGCTAATTTTATTCACACTTTTCCTTTCTGGCTAACCTGTGGGTGGTGCTGGATTTCTTTGTTCACATTTGTCCTGGGATGTTATCTGAGGCGGGACACCGTTTGTCTCCCAGGGAGCCAGGAATTTAGTGTCAAGAACATGTCCAACATATATATCACGCAACTTCATTTCCTCTGTTAAAATCTTTGAAACAAAAAAACAAAAACCCAACTCTCAAATGTTAACTAAGGAGTTACCCAACTTGGATGAGAGATTTAATACTTTCTATAGAGCACCAGTAACTACTGATCTATTTATTCCTATTTTTTATGAATCAGGAACCACTTTTTAGGTTGCAGATAAAACCGTGTCATCCATTTGCTCTGTAAAATCCCAACAAACAGGGTTGAATGTTGGCACAAAAAAAAAAAAGCTATGCCTATGTCCTTACTCCCCAAACCTGTGAATGTAATTTTATCTGGGAAATGTGTCTTTGCAGATGCAATTCAGTTAAAGATCGCAAGATGAGACCATCCTGAATATCCAGGTGCCCCAAACCCAGTGACAAGTGTCCTCATGGGAAACAAAAGAGGAGAGACACAGAAACCCAAGGAGGAGACTGTGAAGACAGAGGCACAGACCAGAATGATGTCAGCAGCTGCCAGAAGCTGGGAGAGCCTCCCCTAGAGCCTTTGGAAGGAACGCAGCCCTGCCAGCATTTTTATTTCAGATATCTGGCCCCCAAAGTGAGAGAGAATAAATTCTGTTGTTTGAAGACACCAAGTTTGTAGCAATTTGTCATAGCAGACACAGGGAACTAATACTTGTGTTCTCAAAAAAAAAAAAAAAAGAGACAATCACGATCACACCGGACCTTCAAAGATCTTTTTCCGTTAATATTTGGTTTCCTTCTTGTTCATGGGTTTCCTCAGTGGCTAACCTCGCTACTACTACAAATGTTTATAGTACAAATAGGAGAAAAGCTTAAAACTGAGTAAATTAAGAAACACTTAACTTTCCTGATTAGGGAACGATTGCCGTGTGCTTCCATAGCAACCTGTGTTGCACAGAGAGAATGCTCTCAGTGCAGCTCAAACCTCAAGAACATTTACTGGCTCCCGTTCTGGAAAAGCAGAGGTGGGACGGGCTTCAGAGCCAGTGTGATAGTCGAAGGATTTAATAATCTCTGCAGTCTGCCGTTTACAGAGGTGGTTGCTTTTTAAGGCTGTTCCCCTCACTGTTGGAGGAGGGCCCCCCTGGCAAGCAGGACTATGTGCTTCCTCTTTGGGGTCCAGGAAGAGAGTCAGAAAATGACAGAGAGGCTTCCTGTAGCCCTCTCCTTAGAGAACGTGCTCCCCAGAAGACTTGAGGAAACCTTGCCGAGTTTAACTGAACAGAGCTGGACCACACGCCCTTCTCTAAACCAACTGGTGGTTAAGAATGATGAGTCCTTAAACTAATGAGTCCATGCCCCACAAACCTGAGGGTGGGTCAGCTTCCCAGAGGCCCCCATTGGATGTATAAAGGGAGAGTAGATCCCTAAATAAAGTGGAGGTTTTGTCAGGAAGGACAGAAGGGAGCAGAAGATGGCTGGGCATTAAAGATAAATAATAACAGAATACCAAAGTGGCCACCATCCCATCCATCTTAAAATAGAAAATACAGCCACGGGTGAAGATCCCTGCAGTCTCATGCACAAATACATTCCCTTTTTCCTTCTTATAGTTACCTGCTAATATAAATTTAGAGCTTATAATTCCCATTTATTTCACTCTATTTTTACTATCTACGCTTGTATATCTAACCAATACGTTGCATTCTTTTGTGTGTTTTCAAACTTAGTACAGGGAATTCCCTCGCGGTCCAGTGGTTAGGACTCTGCACTTTCTGTGCTGGGGGCAGGGGTTCCATCCCTGGTGGGGGAACTAAGATCTCAGTGTGGCCAATAATAAAATAAACTTAATACAAACGGGATCATACTGTACATACTATTCCGTGACGTGCTTTTATTGTTCATGATCAGATTAGTGGGACACATCCACAGGCATATGTGAAGTTTCAGTTCACAAATTTTCACAGATGTATCCCAACACGTGATGAACGTATTCCTTCATCCTCCTGTTCACCACTTTTGATGATTTTTTCCCTTTCACTACTGCAGAGAAAGCTGCTGTGAACATGCCGTCGGTACCCAAGTGGGTGTATACCTAGGAGGGTTTCTTTGGGATGCATGAGCAGGAGTGGTGTCACTGAGTCATAAGGTACATGTATCTTCAGCTTTCGCTGTTCTCAGCAGAGGTCGTACCGACTGTATCTCCGCCAGCTGTGTGCGACGACTTGGTCCCTCCACACTCTTGCCAACCACACGTCAGGTCCAACTTTGAAATGTTGGTCCTATAAATCTTTTTTCAATGGCCTGTCACTCCTGCTGGTCTCCAAACTCTGTGTAGGCAATGTTTACGTCATTCACTCCCAGCCTCCAGACAACGCATGGCACTTGGTAGGTTTCATGAGGGAGAGCTGGGCCAGATGCTGAGTTTTTTGAGGGCAGGGTCCCTGCTTCTTCTTTGCAGTGTAAATCCTTTGCTATGCTGTTCACAGAAAGGGAGGAGGGTGGGAGGGCACAGTCTGGTGCTCAGGATAGTCTGGCTGTGGGCTGCATCAATCCACACTCCAGGGATCTGGAGGATGGGGAGAGGATGTCTTTACCTGGATCCGCAGGCTGCTCATCAGCCTTATGGGGTCCTCCTACCTGGCCCCTGTCCACGGTGCTCCGGGTCACCTAGCCCCTCACTGTGCCTCTTCAGGCTCCCCCTCTGCCTCTGGCTTAGGCTCAGTCACTCAGGCCCATCAGGTGTCCCCTTTGATGGAGACGGGGAACAGAGTAGTTGGTGAGAGACCGTGGAGAGGACGTGAAGGAAAAAAAAGCGGCTCCCTGGTCCCTGCCTCAGCAGCAGCTTCTAAGGCGGCAACTTCTCAGATAAAGGGATTTGGTTTTCCCTCTGCTTTTTAAATTCCACCTTCTACTGTCCTAACTTACAATGGGCCAAACTCCTAGAAAAAAGGACAAGTGTGCACCACACCCAAGACGTACATCTAAACTTTCTTTGCTTTGTTCCAAATTCACCTTCCTTGCAGCGGTTCTCAAACAGGGGCAGCAGCGCCCTCTGGAGGCAAATGGAAACATGCCATGGAATGTTTAGCTGTCTCCCTGCTGGGACTTTAGTGGGTCAGGGCCAGGGATGCTGAAGGCGCTTTATGAGCAGCACAGACCCGCAGAGAGGAACTATCCGGCCTAAAATCCCCGTAGCACTCTCGTTGAAAACCCTGTGGGCTCTGGGAGGCTGAGGATGAGTGTGTCCCCAACACTTAGCCTGGGGCCTGGCCTAGCAGGAGCCCCATCAATGCCTGTGAAGAAGGCACGTGTGAACCCAGTATTCTATGGCACTGGTCCACAGAACTCAAGTGCCTGCCACGAGCACACTTGGGAAACCAGAGTGTTAATTCATCAGAACCAGACAGGAATCTGAAGGAAAAATGCCCTCCCTGTCAGGAAGCCGGAAGTCAGTGAGATTTTCTTTAGATGTGAGGAACAGACTGTTCCCTGTCCTTGGGAAGCTATTGATACTAGCCCTACTATAGGACAACATGAGGACTAAATGAGATAATTCAAGTAAAACATGCTGCCTGATACTTAAGAAATACCTCATCATTGCTGGTGAATGGGAAGTAATAAAGCCACTGACCACCTGAGGGAACAGAACAGATGCTTGTCCACTGATGTAATCTAAGGACTTAAGCAAACCAAAAGAACTTTGTGTTCTTGAGAAACAAATGAAGTGATTTTATTCTGCCTCTAAGTCATTTTGTTCCTTTTTGAATAACACAATGTTGTGACTCATGTTAAATGATAATTGTGTTCATCTCTGTGATGATAAATATTTCACTTTTGGCATCTTATGCAAAAGAAAGAAAGAAAATGAAGGTCTTTCAGTCAACTTATTCTTCCTTCAAACTTTACAAATTCATTTTTCTTCCTCTGTTCTCCGTCTTCTCCCCGCCCCAGGCCATTGTTGGCGCCTTGCTATTCCCAGGAGTATATCTGTGGTTTATTTCAATAACTTTGAACATTGATAATACTAAAAACACTTGGCATCTGTTCTCTTGTTGAAATGTGAAAGCTTCAGAGCAATATTTACAAAACCTACTTCCCCAACCACTGCTCTCAGATTTGATCAGGTAACAGTAAAACATGATGTTCCAAATCAGTTACAAGCTGTTCCTGGGCTGTGTTAGGGCCAATCCTTTATATTTTCAAATTTATGAGTATGCCACTAGAGAAACATCACTTACCCAGCTGATCCAACAAACGTTCTCTTCTCTCACCTCATACAATACAGTTTGGGTCTTCTTGACTCGAATTCCTGTCAAAGCCCCCTGCCACACGTTTTGGAGGCTGCTGGTGATATGGGCATTATTTCAATATTGGTAGTCTAAGAACTGGGGCATATGCATGAGTCAATCAATCTTTTAGTACAGTTGTTCTGGCATAAACAAATCAAGGTGGGAGCAGGGAAATGTGTTTCATACCGAACTCAAGTCCCTATTCTGAAAGCTGGGACCACTTTCCCCTGGAGAGCATGTGGGCAGGCGGTAACACTCATGCATCATTACAGGGCTGCGTTATTTTGATTGGAAGCTAACCCAAATTATTAAATAGTACTGTGTGTTACGCAGCTCCCAAAGACACTGGGTCCTAATACACGAATGTTACCTTATATGGAAAAAGTCTTTGAGAATGATTAAATTCAGGATCTTGAGATAGGGGGATTACCCTGGATTGTCTGGTGGGCCCCACGTGTCATCACACGTGTCCTGATAAGGAGGCAGAGATCCAAACACAGAAGATAAGCACATGTGGCCAGGGAGGCAGAGCTTGGAGTGATGCAGCTACCAGCCAAGGAGTGTCAGCAGCCACCAGGAGCTGATTTTTCCCTCGAGCCCTCCCCTCGAGTCTCGAGACTGTGTGGGAACATAGTCCTTGCTGACACCATGATTTCAACACAATGAAACCAACTTTGAAATTCTGGCCTCCCAAAACTAAGAAAATAAACTTCTGCTGTTTTAAACTCCTATGTCCACGGCATTTAGTTACAGAGGTGATGGCACAGTAATATACCACAAATAAAGAGCAAATAAAAAGCCCATCACAAGCGAGTCCAGAATTTAGCAATGAAAGAAAGAATTTAATCCAATCCTTCTGTTCTTGTTTTATAGATGAGGAAGCTCAACAGAGAGAAGGCCAAGTACCATAACAAATCCACACACAGTGAGAGGCAGAGCTAAAATCAGGTCTTCTGAGTGACACAGCTTTCTTAAGAAGGGAAATCAAACCTTCAGTGTGCATGGGTACCCTTCTAACTTTCTCAGGATGCTTCCAGCACTGTATAATACTGTCCAATATGGTAGCCACTGGCCATATGCAGCTGTTCAAATTAATTAAAATTAAATTTAAAATTCAGTCCCTCAATCACACAAACCACATTTCAAGAGTCCTATGCTCACATGGGGTAAGGGGCTACCGAGTTGCATGGCATGCATGCTGCATACTCAGTCATGCCTGACTCTTTGCAACCTCATGGACTGTAGCCTGCCAGATTCCTCTGTCCATGGGAATTCTCCAGGCAAGGACACTGGAATGGGTTGCCATGCCCTCCTCCAGGGGATCTTCTTGACTCAGAGATCAAACCCATGTCTCCTGCATTGCCAGGCGAATTCTTTACCACTGAGACACCAGGGAAGCCCAGATACATAAATATTTCCATAATCATAGGAAGTTTTACTGGACAGTGCTGGGCCAGGCATATGGAAGACCCAGTGGACTGCTCATTGAACTTACAACCTCCACATGTGTTGGTTCATGCTATGTTCCCAGCACTCTGCACACTGGCCGGCATGCCCTGGGGATCCCATAGTGATCTGTATGAAGGTGCAGAGGGACCCTAGGGACTGTGACTCCTCATTCCCTGTCCTTCTGAGTAGGCTTTCCTGGTTGCTCCGAGGGACACTGCAACGTGGACCAAGGACCACGTCCTGGGCAGCTCCCTTGTCTGGGCCCAGGAGCAGCACAAGAAGGCTGAGAACAAGACAGTGGGGCTCGGCTCTGCTTCAGACCCTCCCTAGGCCCAGCTCACGCTCCAGCAGCCTACAGAGTATTCAGGTGTTGCTCCCTGCTTGTTCTGATGCCTGCTGGGATGCCAAGAGAAGCTGGACACTCTCTCAAAAATATCAGTGAGCATATAAATGGCACTGTATGGTTCAAAAGCAATACCACTGTCTCCTTTGATCCACCTAACAACGGGCGACATAGAGAACTCCATTTTTAGAACTGAGAAAATCGGGGTTCAAAGGACAGAGAGATGACTTGCCAAAGATATGCAAGAAAGCCAAGATTCCAGTGAAACCTTGACTCTAAAACTTGCCTTTCACACCACCTTCCTTCTTCTGTGAACACACAGACACACATTGGAGGCCCTGAGGATACAGGCTGGCCTTGCTCATCTGTGTAGCCCAGGCAGTATCTAGAAGTGCCCTCCTCAATCAAGAAAACAGTCTTTAAGCTTAGTTTTCACATCTCACTCTCTTCCCCTGGGGGAATTTGAGAAGACAAACCAAGTCCAAATGAAATGAGACAAACAAATATGTGGAACTGCACTTCTGAGTTGTCAGCTCCAGAAATAGAGGAATTTTGTACAAATCCACTTCAGAGGAGTTAATGCCTTACAGTGACACAAGAAGTTATACATTGCAACTGAGATGTAGTTATAAAGATAGACAGGAGGCATCTGTCTCCAAAGGGCCGTGTTCCTGAGTTTCTAGATTTCTTCTTTTTTTTTTTTTTCTAGATTTCTAACACATAGAAACAAGCTAGGATTCTATNCCACCTTCTGATTTTTTTGAAGACCATCTTTCAATACAACCTGTCTCTTATACACATCTTTTCTAGATTTCTTCTTTTTTTTTTTTTTCTAGATTTCTAACACATAGAAACAAGCTAGGATTCTATGGACACTCAGCATTCCAAGAACATGATCATTTAAACTCTCCACATGTGAGATACAGTCATTTAATCCTCACTACAACTGTATGAGGTAGATACTATAATTAGTCCCGTTTGACAGCTGAAGAAGTCAAGGTTCTGAGAACTTAATGATCATGGCAGTATTCTGATAACAAAGTCTGAAATACACATTTTGGGATTATGCGAATTTGTCATGGAAAATAAAGCTCTGGGGAGAAAAAAAAAGCCTTCGGAATAGTTACGAGTAGGTTTCTGTGTGGGCATATATATAACATTATGTGAACACATTTCTATTCCACTCCTAGCATTTCCATGGTCAACATTTGTCTTTCTTGAAAGGCTGTCCTTTGTTTTCAGCAGAAAAACCCAGAACCTTTCAGAGTCAAAAAATTCAAGATAAATCTTAAGCATTTAGGAAGAACCAAAGATACTGAGTCCTTTTCTCAGAAAAGCACATATTTATGACAAATTATACTTCTTGCTGAAATTGCTTCTTGACTCTAAAAATCTAGGCCTCTTAAAAACATTTTTTATTATGGAAATTTTCAAGCATTCATAAAAGAAGAGAGAAAAGTATAACACAATCTTATGAATCTACCATTCAGTTTCAATAGTTACAGACTCATGATCAATCTAATTTTTACCTAATACCCTCAAACTCACTTTGTTAGCTGGTATTTTAAAGTAAATCCCACACCCATCACTCCCACTATGAACACTTTCAAAACCCATGTATGACTGAAAAGGACACTTTTTAAAAAATAATCACAATGTCATTATCACACTTAACAAAATTACAGTAATCTCTCATCGTCTGAAATCCAGTCATACTCAAAAGTTTTCCAACTGTCCCCACAAATGGCTTTTTTTTTCAGTTGGCTCGTTCCCATCAGAATCCAAGCATGATTCATACTTTACATTTGGTTCTTATGTTTCTTAAGTCCCTTAATCTTATACCACTCACAAATACACATTCAAAATGAATTAAAACCTTAAACATAAGACCTGAAACTGTACAGTTCCTAGCCAGAGGGGTGGGGGTGGGGGGGCAGGGAGAAAGGAAAGCTCCTTGAAACTGTGGCAACCATTTTTTGCATGCAGTATCGAAAGCATAAACAAAAGCAAAAATAAACGAGTGGGACTACACTGAACTAAAAATCTCTGCACAGCAAAAGAAACAATCAGTAAAATGAAAAAACAATCAGAATGAGAAAAAACATTTGCAAACCATATATTTGATAAGAGGTTAATATCCAAAATGTAAATATATAAGAAACTCCTATAACTCAAAATCTAAAAACAAGCAACTTAAAAATGGGCAAAAGAACTGAATAGACATTTTCCCAAAGACATATGGATGGACAAGTATACAAAGAGATGCTCAACAGCGGTACTCATCAGAGAAACACAAGCCGAAAAAGCCACAGGGTGTCGCCTCACATCTGTCTGAACAGCCTCGAAAAGACAGGAGACAATACGTGCTGGTGAGCATGTGGAGCAAAAGGAGCTCTTCTGCACTGTTGGGGTATGAGCAAATATGAATCCTCCATGTGCAGAGCAAACACACCAGTGAAAAATAAAAGCTCTCTATACAGCTCTCTCTAAAGCCCTCTATATAGAATGCTCCACTTTCTCAATTTTCTACCCTGCAGAGTTGAGTAGAAAGCAAGTACCCTGAAAATTTCATAATGGCTTTGCTCCAGCATTCAGATTTTACTGTCATATTCAATATGACAGTCTGTCACATTAACACTTCCTCAATATATCACCAATAGGAATGTTCTCAAAAACCTCAATACAAACATCACTTCAGGAAGTGAAGTCGCTCAGTCGTGTCTGACCCTTTGCGACCTCATGGACTGTAGCCTACCAGGCTCCTCCGTCCATGGGATTCTCCAGGCAAGAGTTACTGGAGTGGGTTGCCGTTTCCTTCTCCAGGAGATCTTCCCAACCCAGGGATCGAACCCGGGTCTCCCGCATTGCAGGCAGACACTTTACCACCTGAGCCACCGGGGAAGACTCGTTTCAGGAAAGTGTTTAAAAATTAACTGGAGAAAAAGATAAAGCCAGAGTCAAGAGTGGTCAACAAGAGTGGAAGAAGGTTTTTGACCTCAAAAAAATAGCCATTTTATGGAAGGTAATTAGAGAAGAAATAGTCTTCAGTCAAATTTGTATGTGCACACAAATCACCTGGAGATTTTTACTAAAATGCGGATTCTCAGGAATTCCCCTGTGGTCCAGCAGTTAGGACTCTGAGCTTCCAATGCAGAGGGCATGGGTTCAATCCCCAGTCAGGGCACTAAGATCATGCTGCATGGTGTGGCAAAAGGAAAGTAAAAATAAAACTACAGATTCTAACTTGGTCGGTCTAGAATGGAGCCTGGTGCTGCTGCTGCTAAGTCACTTCAGTTGTGTCTGACTCTGTGTGACCCCATAGACGGCAGCCCACCAGGCTCCCCTGTCCCTGGGATTCTCCAAGCAAGAACACTGGAGTGGGCTGCCATTTCCTTCTCCAATGCATGAAAGTGAAAAGTGAAAGTGAAGTCACTCAGTCGTGTCTCACTCTTGGCGACCCCATGGACTGCAGCCCACCAGGCTCCTCCATCCATGGGATTTTCCAGGCAAGAGTACTGGAGTGGGATGCCATTGCCTTCTCCAGGAATGGAGCCTAAGACGCTGTATTTCTAACAAACCTCCTAGGTGATGCTGAAACTGATCATTATGGACCAGTTAAGCAGCAAGAGTCCAAACATCAATGAAGGCACCTGGAAAAGAAGGCTCTCCTACAATTCCTCTCTTGGCCATGCCCTTCGCACTTCTCCCTTCCTTCCAGCTTTCCAACTTTCACTCTCCACTCCCCATCTGCTAAGTCACTTCAGTCATGTCTGACTCTGTGCAACCCCATAGACGGCAGCCCACCAGGCTCCCCGGTCCCTGGGATTCTCCAGGCAAGAACACTGGAGTGGGTTGCCATTTCCTTCTCCAATGCGTGAAAGTGAAAGTGAAATTGAAGTTGCTCAGTTGGGTCTGACTCTTAGCGACCCCATGGACTGCAGCCTATCAGGCTCCTCCGTCCATGGGATTTTCCAGGCAAGAGTACTAGAGTGGGGTGCCATTGCCTTCTCCGACTCACCGTCTAGGAATAAAGTTAACATTTTATGCATGGGATATCAATTCTGATAACATGGCTGATTAGATCATCTGAAAACCTTCCCACTAAAAAGCTATTCTAAAATACCAGAAAACAGGGAATTCCCTAGTGGTCCAGTGGCTGGGACTCTGTGCTTCCACTATAGGGGGTCCTGGTTTGATATCGGGTCGGGGAACTAAGGTCTCACAAGCTGATCAGCATGAACAACAACAAAAAAAAACCAGAGAACATATTTCAGATGAGGTTTTCAAGTAGAGTTGAGCTCACAATAAAATAAAATCTTGGGGATTGAAAGCATTGTTAAACTGGAAAGATAAGAGCATCAGGAGATGCTGTGCATCCTGGACCAGTTCCAGTAACCTAGAAATAGGTTTTCATTCATACATAAAAAAAGATGGAAGACACTGGGTCTGTATGAGGAGTGGTGTAAGAAGTAAGAATACCACATTGTACCAGGACCACCAAAAGGGCACTCACCTCTAAGAAAAAGGAAACTAGAATACATTTACTCAGCAGCATAGGGAGATAGGGGAAAACCCTGACATATCTTGGGTTCTGAGCAGAAAAAAATTTCACCTAGAATTCATAACACTGAGTCTAAACCTGAGCAATTTTCACTACTCAAGTGACCCAGAATTCTCGACCAGAAAAATTAGCCTCTGAGTCAGTAATACCTCTGGGGCAGCTAGTAGAAGCAAATACAGTAGAATATAACCTCGTTACACTGTACAAAGTTCAATTAAATAAAGCCTGCCAAAGATATGCTAACAATAATGAAATTAAAAACACACAAAGAAACAATCAACCATGAGGAAGAGATAGCAAACAGACAAAAACTTCAAATAACTGAACTACTGGATAAAAACTATTCAAATAAAACTATTTAAAATAAAAGAACTGAAAATATAAGAACTATATTTATGAAAACAGAGTGGGTAATTCTGAAAATATACCAAATAAAACTTCTAGAAAGGGAAAATCAGTCACTGAAATAAAAAACTTGATGGATTGTTTGAACAGTGGAGAAGACAAAGCAGAAGAGATAATTCGTAAACTGGAAAATAGATTTAAGAAAATTATCAAGAAGGCAGAACAGAGAGGTAAGGTGATAAAAATTTTGAAACAGTAAGTCAGAAGATAGGAAGAAAAGTTCTTCAAAATGATGAGAAAATGATAACCTAGAATTCTATACCCAGCCAAAATACTATACAAGGTGAGGACAAAATTAATACATTCTCAGACAAACTCTGAAAGAGTCTACAACTAGGAGACACTGACTAAAAGAACCTCAAAGGTTTGTTTTTCAGAAGGAAAGTAATTAAAGTTAGAAGCAGTGGGATACAAGATGGATGACAAGCAACCTATGGCAAACCTAAAATCATACTGAAGTTAAAAGCCAAAACAATCACTACTTTAAGGGATAAAAAAGTTAGAGACGTCTCTGGATAGAAAATGGGAGAAGGAAATGGCAACCTACCCCAGTATTCTTGCCTGGAAAGTCCTGTGGACAGTGGAGCCTAAAGGGCTGCTGTCCATAGGGTCGCGCAGAGTCAGATACAAGTGAAGCGACTTAGCACACATGAATGCATTGGAGAAGGAAATGGCAACCCACTCCAATATTCTTGCCTGGAGAATCCCAGGGACAGAGGAGCCTGATGGGCTGCCATCTGTGGGGTCGCACAGAGTCAGACACAACTGAAGCGACGCAGCAGCAGCAGCAGCAGCTGGACAGAAAATAACGGTAAGGTGTAAGTTAAAGTACATTCTACTCAAGAGATATTGATTAATTCTAGCCTTTGTTAATCAGGTGTACATGATGGATAACGATAGGAAATTTTGGAAAGATGGTTGTGGCTGTGGAGCAAATTTTTTTTAGATCCTTCCAAATCCCCACATAAAAACAGAAAAACTAGGTAAGAATACCAAAACAAACAAATCAAAAGGTCCATGAACAATATTTATGACAAAACTAGATAAACAGTAACCCACAAAAACAGAAGACAAATCAAGTGCCACAGAGTGCTGTGATGTACCAGCATCTACTCTATGGTAAGAAGCACAGAGAAGCAATAGGGCATCGGAAGCACCCAAACAGTCCATGAATATTCATGGCAAAGCTTGACAAACTGCGTGGGTTTTTGCCTACTTCAATAGTGGGTGAGTTAAAAGGGGCCCATGGTGATTCATGTTCATGTTTGGTAGAAAACAACACGATCCTGCAAAGCAATTATCCTTCAATTAAACACAATTTTTTTAAAAAAGGGTCCATGGATAGTGTGAAAAGGGGTGGAACAGTTTAGCCTCTGTGGACTTTCAAAACCCATCCTCCAGGGTTTGTTTCCAGGATAAGATCCCACCCTGGGGAGGAAGTGGAGGAAGCAGAATAAAAGCTGAACAACAGAGACATGGAAAAGACATAGAACAACAGAGACATGGAAAAGTGAGGGCTCAGATAAAAATGGAAGAAAGTCAAGGAATCTCAGAAAGCACAGTATTTAATATTACGCAAAGGAAATAAAGACGTCACGAAGTGAAGAAGAGTGAAGAGAAGTCGCTCAGTCGTGTCCGACTCTTTGCGACCCCATGGACTGTAGCCCACCAGGCTACTCGGTCCATGGGATTTTCCAGGCATGAATACTGGAGTGGGTTGCCATTTCCTTCTCCAGGGGATCTTCCCGACCCAGGGATCGAACCCAGGTCTCCCGCATTGTAAGCAGACGCTTTACCATCCAAGCTACCTAAGTCAGAAAAATCATTCGAATCAAGACTCCTTTAACAGTACAAACTGCTATCATCATCCCAAAACCCGGGGAGTACGGTTTCCACGAGACCTTCTTGAGGAATCTGAGAGAACATGCTTCAGACAACAAAAATAATTAGAAATATATTAATATATAAGACTACCAGTGAGCATAAAACACGTAACTTATATAATAAAGTACATTAAAAAGGATAGAGTGTAGTATGTGATGGCAGAAAAGTATTTACTACAAGGAAAGGTATTAAGTAACACTGCTTACCTATGGAAGGAGATGAAGAAAACTCCCTCCTCTCTCCCTTGCTCACTGTGTGCCAGCTCCAGAGCATTTTCTCCTTCACAAAATCCCTTCCTAGAAGGAGCCAGAAAACTAGAAAGGGTTCATATGGCCAAGGCCTTACGTGTGCATGTTACTGTACAGAAATTAGGAACAGCTGGAATATTCAGGGCAGAACATGAAAAGCACTTCCCCAGCAGTAGAAAGAAGGTTGCTTGTTTAGAGGGAAGTCAGACCAGAGCGAGGAGAGGAGTTCTGAGCAGTATTTGTGACCCTCAATTTAGCCTCCATATTCTTGAGGGATATGACAGTCCTGTGAGTAAAGGTGGTGCCTTATAGCAGTCAGAAAGAGATGCGAAGATAGGAAGCTGAGATCTAGATGGGATAGAACTTTAAAGGGAAAACGACATAAAACAGCAAAAATACCCTGGCTAAATTTCCCCTCACAGTCATAGCATTTTTTTTTTTTTAATTACAAAACGAAGTTTTCTCCCGATTGCTTAGTGCTTTGTTGGCTTGAGGTAAACAGCACCGTATACTAGTCTGACAACCTCGTTTTAAAAATAATTGAAATTCAGGCTGAGCACTGCTTGGGAAGTCACACAGCCAGAAAGATCCCCAAGTCCTTGAGATGGCTATCATGGTGTGATTATGGGTTGAGGGCAGGAGGCATCTGAGCTCCTGGATTCTGTTCCTGGGACACAAACCCAACCCTCAGGGCAGAGGCGGGTCTCATTTCCTTCCTAATTCACCTGGCAAATGGTTATTCATTCCTCTACAAAACGACATGCCCCAGACACTCTCTGGATTCCAGGAGTCCTGGACTGAAGTTACCCTGCCACAGAAGTCACAACACTCTTGCTTCAGTGTACACCTCAGTTACGGGTACTTTCAACCCGCCAAACGCTGGAGGTGGGAAAGGTGACAATCAGGGGGCAATCAAGGGTGATTCCTTCTGTGGAGCAGTGGATGTTGAGGGAGTGGGTGTCAGCTCAGGAGGGACCCCTGTGCGCACCTCTCTTCCCTACACCACCTTCAGCTAGGTCAGCTGGGTACCTTAAAATCTGCCATGGCAGGACTTTCCACCATGGAAAATGGCAAAAGCTACATATGAGTGGTTTCATTTGTTTGTTTTTTCCTGAGAGTCGGTTATTAAACGTTTACCAGCTTATCACTGGTCACTGGCAACCATGTTAGTCTGAGCTTCTGGTGCTCAGAAAGAACCTCTTAATTCTTTGTAGAAGAAACAGCACTGCATCCTGCACAAATAGGTATTTATTGCTCTGTGAAAGGAATACTTATCATTTCCTATAGTGCTTCAAGTTTTCAAAGTTTCCAATTTGTCTTCTGGAAAAAAACATTATCACTGTCAGCCTGAGCCCTGAACCGCATTCATTTTCACAGCCTCAAAGAACTTTACTCCACAAATGAATCCTTCTTTTCTGGCATTCTTTCAACATATATCCATTCCCAAGTGCCACTCCCCACCTTCTTCTGATATTTTTGAAGACCATCTTTCAATACAACACTGCCCTTCTCTTCAGAGCCAAGACTTTTCAAAGGTGCTTGAATCCTCAGCTCCACCTAGGCTTCCACCCACTTCTCCCTACCCCACACTACACTGTTCTAAGGTCACACAAGACAGAGGAACCAAATCAACTGGCACCTCAGCCCTACTTTGACTCAATGAAACTCCCTCCTCCATAACTCCCTTGACAATCTGAGGCACATTTTCCTATGGTTTTTCTTCTACCTCTATGCCTAGTCCTTCTCCGCACACAGGGCTTCTTCTCCTGACCTGAAATATCTATGTAAATGTATAGAGGAAACTCACCCGACTGACAGCTACAGAGACGTCTGGGGCATTAAGTAATTTGGGGGTATAAAGGAGGATGCCTAACTTTTACTCTGTAAAACTTACAAATTGCTTGAATGCTCTATAGAAAGCTGCTACTTACACAAGTTTAAAAAAATTAAGTGACCCCAAGGTTTCATTCTGCTCTATAAACATTCACAGTTCACTATGGACACTGGCCCACAGGGCATTAGCTGCCACCTGCATGCTGCCATCTCCCAATTCTGCTCTAGTCTGTGATCCTAATAAGCTCTAGGTTCTAACACTCAGAAGTCTAAAAGCATCCATCTCCACCTGGATCTTACACACACATACTGCAAACTCAGCACTGCACACCACACCTCTGTTGAACTCCCTCCCACACAGCGCAGGAACCATCAGCATGAAACATAAATCAAATGCCCGAGGCTTCCCTGGACTCTTCTTAAACCGTCCACCTTGTCAGAAATGCTGATTCTAGGTCCAAATTTCCCTCAAAGCCCTGATCCCCAAACCTTTCTTTAACTCAGGCCCTAATTTCTCATTTATGTTGGGGCAAAACCCAAATTGGTCTTCCTGAGTATAATCTCCCATCTCTTTCAATTTATGCCCCAAACCATAACCAGAAAAGTATTACTGAAGTACAGAAACACATCATCCTTCCAACTAAGGCCCCCCATAAATCCCTAATCATCATTTCTAAAGCCCCAAGTGGTTATCAGAGCACTGAAGATAAAATTGCAACAGAATTCAAAGCTGTTTGTGGTCTTCCTTTACTAATAGTTTTCGTATTCTGTTCAGGTTAAACAACTTTAAGTTNCACATCATCTTTCCAACTAAGGCCCCCCATAAACCCCTAATCATCATTTCTAAAGCCCCAAGTGGTTATCAGCGCACTGAAGATAAAATTGCAACAGAATTCAAAGCTGTTTGTGGTCTTCCTTTACTAATAGTTTTCGTATTCTGTTCAGGTTAAACAACTTTAAGTTCCTGAGAATGTATTTCATTATCACTGTTTGCCAAAGCTCATCTTTGCTAAGTAGCTTTCTTGGAATGGCTTCTTCCTGAAGGCTGGGCATGGATGCCCTGTGTTTCCATGACACCTGACTAATCATAGTACTACACTACTGTAATAGTTAACTTGTCAGCTTACTACAACCTTCTGAAGACACAATGTCTCACTTCTGTACCTGTACTTGGTCTCAGGGAGGCTAGGGGGGGGAGGGGTGACTGAATAAATATTCATTAATCTGAGTCTTAAAAGGGACTTCAGAATTAATTCTGCTTCTTCCTCCATATCTTCACTGAATCTCTGTTACCCTGTTTAACTCCCTTGCTAAATGAATGTCCAGCCTTTTCAATGCCTCTTGTGATGGGGAAATCACTAGTAAACACTGATGCTCAACAAGGCCTCCTACCATACATGTACACAGAGCTCACTACAAGGAACTCAAGGCTCACAGTCTGCTGAAACCTTATCCAACAGGAAGTTCAAGCCCCTGCTGTGGCCATGACTGGAAGCTGGCTTCCAGATTCACAGGTCTCAGAAACACTGCATGGCCAAAGGAACACTGGCATGATGACTGCTAGAAGTGAATCTGGAAAGAAAAACCCTGCACCCAGCAAAAAGGAAGCACACAGGCCCAGGAGATAATTGGCATCCAGGGTGGTCCCTTCAACCAAATGGAGAAGCTAAGTTTGCTCAGACTTAAATCCTAGCCAGAAGCAATTTTATCAGTGTTAAACATTTAACCTTTTGGAAAAGAGCTCTTTAAAAACAATCAAGTTGGAACATTTTCATAGAGTTAACACAGCTGGGATTTCCCCAAACTCTTGCTATGCTTTCAATGTTTAGGCTCCAGAACTGCCACACTGCAAAAAGAGAAGTCTAATGGCACCATTCAGCCCTAATTCCAAGACAGTCTAAAAGAAAAGAGGAAATATGATTAGAATCAATAGTTTTATTGAAGGTTAAGGTACTCAAATGTTAACAGGTCATAGGCAAGGGGAAGAAACAGAAGTCTCAGATGCGTTGGTAGAGGAGGGAGGGTACAAACAGCTCTGCCCGACAAACATTCCAGATCCAGGGCTTCCATACTTCTCCAAGGCTTGATTTCTCATGGGTCACTTTCCATTCAAAGGATTTTAGAGACCAAATGCAATAGGATTCCTTCAGTTATCAACCAAGAGTCTTTGGGTCTTCTCTCAGGCAAGGCATCCAGTGAAAATAAGATCTAGTTTTCAGATTCCTCTGGAGGATTAAAAAGTCTCTTTCGCATTGCATTGCCAAGCTCCCTGCTCTTGTTCCTTTTTTCCATGTACTAGAAAATAAAAGGAAGGGGAGAGAAAAGAGACAGCAGATTATATCACTATTTACATACTAAGCTTATAATATATACACCAATAAAGATATATTTTAAAGGTGCAAGAGGGGTTCTTAGGTAGAGTGGGAAAAAAGTAAAAGCAGATTCAAGTTGAAAAAACTGAGTACATGTAAAGAGCTGGACATCAAAATCTTTCAGCTGTCAGATATAGAAAGAAGCCAAAGAAACAAGATTAGTGGCAAAGCACTGACCAGGAACTCCAGCTTCCATCCCCTGAGCCCTGACATTCATATCTTTGAGGTACTTACTTGATTTTCTGGGCCAGTAACCTCAAATATAAAGAGTTGGGCTTGATAATCTTTAAGAAGCTTTCTAAGTCTAAAGTTTTGACTCAAGAGTTCTAACATATCTTCTGGAATAGTAGCAATTTTCAAACTTATTTTTGTCTTCATCAAAGGGCCACTTCAAATAACAGATGAAGTACCAGGTCTCTTTAACAAAAACATTCCTTTTATCTGTCCTACATTAATTTTCCTCATAGACTGTTAGGGGGAGAAGGGTATTTTATTGCTTTAAAAGGTTAAAGAAGAAAATTCTAGAACATGGAGGGATACCTGTTCTGAGAAAAATATTTGATATCTCTCTTCGTATCATATGAAGCCTCTAAAATCAGCTTGGAAAGAGGATTCTAAAGGTAAGTCTTCAGAAGACAGTACTTTGTAGCCAATAAAATAAGTCACAGAGCAAATTGAAACAGAGCTTATATTAAAATATATGTTATGAAATCTCCAAAAGGAGTCAAGATGGCCCCTGAATTAAAAAAAGAAAAGATACAAAGGGTGACTATTACGTTATTCACAAAATGCCACTAAACAATGCAGAAACCAAACCAAACAAGTAAAAGGAACAAAAGAGGACACTGCAAAAGTAGTATTAGTGATTATTTCAATAAAAAGGACAAAGGCAGCAACACAGCAGCAAAGAGAGGGTAAGAAGGAACTGGCCAGACCTTTTGTCTAGTTACAGGCTTCAAAGAATGAAGTACTTAAACGACACATGAAGGAAATGGTAGGAGGAGAGCATTAGGAGCAGTAAATGGCAAACTGGGAAGCATTAAAAGCAGAGAGGAAATAAGTGAGCACAGGTGTGGAGAACTGAAGGATGAAAGAACAGATAGAAAACAATCTATAAATCAGAAAATAAAGCAACACAAAAACCACAGAGAGGACTAGAAAGTAGTCAAGGAGAAAATCTGAAATTTATACAAAAACAAACTGGGACAAAATAAGAATTTACAATTTAAAGGATTAAATCTACCAACATTCTTCTATCAAATAGTTCCTGACAGTTCAGGACCACCTGGGGGGGGTGGGGATTTTCATATGAAGATATAATCACCAAACCAATGACAAAAATCACTAAACTGTGAGGATAAAAAAATCTAAACTTAGGAAAAAGGCTATCTTACACAACTGAAAGCACGTAAATAAAAACAAAATAAAACCAAAACAGTATGGACTTACTTTTCCATAATCTTATTAAAAAAGGAAGACAGCCTTAGGTTTAGTTTTCATACAAAATACCCTTTACATATAAAGAAAAAGTGTTTCAAAAATCAGTTTAAAACATATACCCATTTGTGCACATGAAGAAAATTATCAGAACTCCAGGAAGTTCTTCAAACAGTAAAGATGCTGTAAAGGGATTCCAGGAAGGAAGGAGGAAAAAAGCCCCAAAGTAGAAACCAGGAAAAAATGATTAAAGATAGATGCTGAATGTCTTCAAATATCTAATATCTTTCAATATGAGGCTCATGGGGGAAGGAAGTTCAAAAGTACAGAAAATAAAATTGGAAGGCAGATTTTTAGTAGTTACATATTTTTAAAAGTTCTGGACATAAAATTTCTGATGAATAAAACAGAAATGGAATTAAATTTCTTTTCAAAGATTTAAAATGCACTCTGTTCAGTCTGCGGTACCTACAAAAAGACAATAAACTTTGGCTATTTGCCCAAGTCCAAGTCATAGCCTAAAGCTGTGTTCAGGAAATGAGTCTTTCCAAACAAGTCAAACTAGATCCTTATGGGCTGTATATACTATAACTATAAAGAAGCCCCAAGTTTTAAGGCTGGAAAGAGCCTAAATCTAGCCTCCTCATGTTATACAAGGAAACTGAGGCCCAGAGAGTTTTAGTTACCTGCTAGAGCTAAAAGCTGATCAACAATTCTTTCTGCTGTACAGATTCAACTTCTCAAACCTTAAAATTCATCCAGAGGAGTTAGTGATTATTTTAAGATAGTTGCTTTCATTTATGTACATGCAAAAAAATCAGCAATGTTCCAAAAGATTGTCCCCAGAAGACGCTTTCATTTCTCCTCTTGACTTTAGGGGAAGACATACCTATAAAGTCAAGTTTTGGTGTTATATGAAAACTTGCCAAAAAAAAAATTAATAATGGTAGTAATAAATAATATTGCTCCAAAATAGTCTTTTCTACTGCTCAACCATTTCCATCCTTTAATGTTTTCCTTACCTCATTCTTCAAGCATTTTCTCATCTCCCGATCAAGATCATTGCAATGACCAAAAAATTTCAGAATGCTGTGCTAAAAGGAAGAAAAGGGGTAAAATATTTCATCCCATAATATCCTAAGGTCTCTGGCTCAGAATTGAAATATTTAATGTGTCACCTTGTCAATAAGCAAATGGCTAATACCTAATCAAACAGTTAACCCATAAGTACAAAATATACAAATAAATGGGCTTACCCTAGCATTCCTACAAAAAAAGAAGAAATGTTCTATAGGTAGAAATGAAAAATAAAAAAGACTTTTCTTTGATAAAAGAGAAGACTATTAACCTGCCAAAACCTCATAATGACCTAATGAAAAGCATTTTATTACCTAATACCCTTTCTTTAAAGGCATGTTATCCATCCTCTATTACAGAGTGATGTCCAAATGCAGTGTAGCCATATTGACATGACAATAACTTCCTTCGTGAGCAAACACCCCTGTCCCATAGAAGAGTTACCTATGAAACGTTTCGTGCCAAAGCCATTTTCTCTATTTGCCTCTACTTCTCTCATTTGCTTCTATTCAAAATGTCATCAAAATAAATTAAAAACACATAACACTAATATTACATAATCTGTATGAGCCATATAAACAAGTCACTAATTCACAATAAAAGGAAATCAATGCTTAATATTCAAAGTCTGCTCTGCTTTGCCATACTTAGTGTGTTTGCACATCGCCATTTTTAAGGGTAGGTCAGAGAGCATCGTGATCTCCTATAATGACATGCTATAAATGCTGAACTTGTAACAATGAGCACTTTTTCCCTTTTCTAATTAAGGCTTTCATGGAAACCAGACAACACATAATTAGTAATAGTCATGCTATTTCTTTTTTCCCTGTTTCTTTACCACTTTAAATGTATTTTTCTTGTCCACACTGAGTAAATGATCAGAGTTTTTCTGACAAGGATTTAAGGTTTCCTAGTGATTACCTAATGACCTTTTCAGGATAAATAATTACTGTGCATAAATTGCCTCCTTGACAATACAAAGGGACAATGCTTTTTCATACACCTTGTGGCCAAACAGAAACAATAGACAGGATTAAAATTTTAGAATGTAACACAATATTTCATATTTTACTTTATATTTATTGATATCATCCCATATTCATACATCTTATTTTTAAAATTCAAGACAACAAAAAAATTTAAAAAAATTTCAAGACAAAAGCTAATTTATACTCTCACTTTCGCCTCAACATTAAGCCCAAATGAGAATACTCTGTGACATTATATGAAAAAACAAACCCAAAAATGCCCCAGTGGCACTGATAAAAGAAATGTCCATGAATTTGGAGGAAAATGGATACATGTATATGTATGGCTGAGCCTCTTTGCTGTCTACCTGAAACTATCACAATATTGTTAATCGGCTATATTCCAATATAAAATAAAAAGTTGAAAAGTAAAAGAAATGCCCTTGGACTGTACTTCTCTTGTATACACATGGCATGAGCCTCCAGTGCCTGGTGTCTATTTCTAGAGAGCAAACTGGCAGAGCTACTGATTGGGTAAGTGAATCAATCAGGGTCTGGAGGACAGTGTCCCAGCTACTAGGGACACAGTAGTGAGCACGGTGGACCTGGGCCCCACTCTCATAGCCAGAAGGAAAACACAAAATATGAAGTGGTCACTATACAGCAGCAGTTCTCAAAGTGTAGTCCCAGGACTACTCAAAACCTTTTCAGGAGAAGGTAAAATCTACCTTCCTAATAACTGAGGATCTTATTTGTTTTGTTCACTTTCATTCTCTCACAAGGGTACAGTAGATTTTTCCAGAGGCTACATGACCTGTAATATCAGCACAGATTGAGCAAAGTGGCAGATATGAGAATCCAGCTGTATTCTATTAAACCAAACATTAAAAAGAACTGCAAAAATGTAAAAGCAATGTCATTCTAACTTCTAATTTAACAAATATTGATAGATACAGCCCACATAAACAAAAGTTCTTTGGGGTCCTCAATAACTCTGAAGAATGTAAAGGAGTTCTGAGACTAAAAAGTGTGAGAGTAACTGCCATAGAGTTGGAAATAATACATAAAGTATTACTGAAGTATAGAGTAATTATAGCAAGGGAATCCAGGCCAAGAAAGAAAAGGAAGAGGAAATGACAAATTAAGCAGAATAAAGCCTGGAGGATGATAAAACATTATCAAGCAAGTGAGAAGTGGAGACAGTGAGAAAACCTTTAAGTTAAACAAAGGGAAAAAGCAAGTAAAAAAGCCTAGAAGACAGAAACATGCTCCAGTACAACTGCAGACAGAGTGAGCAGGAAGGATGCGGGGTAGGAGGGTGGTCAAGCCCAAGTGTAAGTAGGGGCCAGTACACGAAGGCCCCAAAACACAAAGAAATGTAGAATTTATTCCACAGGAAAAAGGAGCCATTAAAGGGGAACAATGATTAAACTTAGGACTGAGAGATCAGTCTACATGCATGCAGTACAAGTGAACTGAGACAGAGAAGAGGACAAAACAGTCATGATATCAGGTGACCCCAAGTTAATGTCAAAATCAACTGTGTTAAGAATAAACATATAAATCAGTGGAACAGACTAGAGAGCCCAGAAGTAGGCCCATTCACATATGGGCAATTGATTTTTGACAAAAGCACCAGGGTAATTTAGTGGGGAAAGAAAGATCTTCAACAAGTGGTACTGGAATAACTGGGTATCCACAGGGAGAGAAATAAACCTTGACTCATACCTCACAACATACACAAAAACAAATTTGAATCACAGACCTAAATTTCAAAAACTAAAACTATAAAATTTCCAGAAGAAAAAAATAGGAGAGAACTCTTTGTGACCAGGAAACTGACAAAGATCCCTAGAACAAAAAAAACACAAACAACGAATGAAAACCCGACTTCATCAAACTTACAAACTCTTTGTAACACATCTTTAAGAAAATAAAAAAGGATGCCACATACTGGGAAAAAATATTTAGAACACACTTTGTAAGCTGAATGATAAAAAGAATTCTTACAACTCAATAACAAGACTAACACCCAATTTTTAAATATGGGCAAAAGACATTATGTGAATGTCCAATAAGTACATGAAAAGATGCCTAAAGTCATCAGCCCAAAGGAAACACAATTTAAAACCAATCCCTGGTGGTTCAGAGGTTAAAGCGTCTGCCTCCAATGCGGGAGACCTGGGTTCAATCCCTGGGTCGGGAAGATCCCCTGGAGAAGGAAATGGCAACCCACTTCGGTATTCTCGCCTGGAGAATCCCATGGACGGAGGAGCCTGGTAGGCTACAGTCCACGGGGTCGCAAAGAGTCGGACACGACTGAGCGACTTCACCTCACCTCACCTCACCTCACACATCCACAGAATGGCTAAAGTTAAAAAGACAATATCAATTCTTAATCTAGATGTATGGTGGAAATAGTTTGCTGCAAGTGTATTGTCATCAACATTCTTTGAAACAGTATAAATATCGGACTTCACAGGTCATCAACATTCCTTACTACTTCACTTTTAGTCTTAAAATTTTACTCATTTATATAAGAATCTGATATATCTACAGTTTATGAAGAACATGAAGGAAATAATGCATCATGCAAAGCTAAAGAAAAACACAAATGCTTCTTATAACTGTCTCGTACACCAAATATATTAAAAAAAAAAAACAACTTTGACATCTGTAAAAATGTCAAATTTAATGCATTGCAAAAATGGGCTTATTTTCTATTTTGGTTTTAAAAATGGAATTTTACTTCCATTCCACTAACCAGGAGGGCATGGCAACCTACTCCAGTATTCTTGCCTGGAGAATCCCCATGGGCAGGGGAGGCTGGCTGGCTACAGTCCATGGGGTCACAAAGAATTGGACACGACTCAGCGACTAAGTACACAGCAACCATTAAGTAAACCTGCTAAATGAGGCCAGTCATAATTTAAATCTAGTTAACATGTAATTGTAAAAAGTATTTCAACTTCCTTTAAGCACATAATGATAGATGTCATGGAACGTGGATTGTAACTACTATGTATTACTTCAGAATCTCCCTAATAAAACTACCAGGCTTGATTTCTACTCATCATAAAAAGGAAGCAGTTTCTAAAAACAAATCACAAGCATCAACTGCTTATCTTTACTAAGCTAAGACCCATAACTAAGACATTATCATTTCCTTCTATTAATGGAGATAACATTTTACATTAGTGTATTGTATCTAGGTTTCATTGTTGCTTCAGGGTTATTTTCTGAACTCTTACATTTTTGTGACATTCCTTAAGCAAGTTAATCAAGACGTTGCATTCTTCAGTGTGCAAGTGTGGAGATAAGTCAGGATGCATCTTTAGGAGGAGATGGAACACAGCAGAGCAACCTGTGGATACAAGAGTATCTTGAATATGTGTGACTGTATTTGTTAATGCAACCTAAAATTATTTTCCGTAAGAAACTTCAGTGACCTTTATCAGAAAAGAAAGGTGACCTTAGGCAAATTAAACCTGAGCCTCACCTTCCTATCCAATGACTTAGATTCTGTGGGTTATCAGGAGTATTTAGAGAACATGCAGGTTCAGAAAAAAGCAGACTCAAGAGACCCGATCCTAGAAATAGGTGCTTAACCAGAAACAGCTTGCCTATGTTAACAAGCCTGACTTCAATTACTTTCCCCATACTCCTGAAATAGATTACAACTTATTTTATTCAGGTAAAATCCTACCAATGAAGAGAACTGGCCTAAATGTATAAGGGTTAAAGGGCCATTAGTCCGTCAGTCTCACATTAGAGAACATGCAGGTTCAGAAAAAAGCAGACTCAAGAGACCCGATCCTAGAAATAGGTGCTTAACCAGAAACAGCTTGCCTATGTTAACAAGCCTGACTTCAATTACTTTCCCCATACTCCTGAAATAGATTACAACTTATTTTATTCAGGTAAAATCCTACCAATGAAGAGAACTGGCCTAAATGTATAAGGGTTAAAGGGCCATTAGTCAGTCAGTCTCACATTAGTGTGAATTAATATACACTGCTTTCTTCCTAAGTAACATCTGGCTGAGAAAATTTAACTAAACCATGAAGAGAAACAAGAAGCAGATGTGGATTTTTTTTTTTTTCAAATTTAGCAGATCTATCCATAAAATGCAATTATTACAATGAAAACAAGCTAAAAATCCCTGAAATTAGGTTTAATTGGTTCATTCACAAGAAAAGAAAATTAGCATCCAAGGTCTAAGATAAAATATTATTTTAAGGTATTTGCTATAGTTACATTCACCTATTTCTCTATTCACCCATTTCTCTCTTAAACCAATTCTTTATAACCCAGAAGAGATTACCAAAGGAAAGAACCAATTAACTACTTTAGTCTTTTAAAAGTTCCAAGAAAGAAAACCTAGGAGAAATCATGACAGTAGGTTGGGCAAAAGTGAGTGAAATGAAGTCGCTCAGTCGTGTCCGACTCTTTGCAACCCCATGGACTGTACCCTACCAGGCTCCCCCGTCCATGGGGTCTTCCAGGCAAGAGGACTTGAGTGGGTTGCCATTTCCTTCTCCAGAGGATATTCCTGACCCAGGGATCAAACCCAGGTCTCCCCCATTGTAGGCAGACGCTTTACCGTCAGAGCCACCAGGGAAATCCATTAGGTTGGGCAAAGATATATCAAAATCCATAAAAGAATAAATTGGTTAAAACTTATCAAAATTAAAAATTTCCATTTTCAAAATTAAGAAAATGAAAAGACAAGTCACCCTCTGGGTGATAATGACATGTCAATGTAGGCTCATCAATTGTAATTAGCATACCACTCTTGGAGGATGTTGACTATGGGAGAGACGCAGGGTATGTGTGGGCAGAGGGGGCCTAGGGGGTCTCTCTGTAGTTTCTGCTCAAATTTGCTATGCACCTAAAACTGTTCTAAAAAATAAAATAGTGTGTAGCTCCTCTACAAGCTACACACTAAAGGAAAATATTTGCAAATCATATATGACAAAGGATTTGCACCTAAAACATATAAAGAAAGTTTACAAACAATCCAATGTTTAAAATATACCCCCAAAATGAGCAAAAGATTTAAATAGATATTTCACCGAAGAGGATATAGGAATGGTAAATTAAGCACATAAAAAGATGCTGAACATCACTAGTCACTAGGGAAATAGAAATTTAAACCACAATGAGACACTACTATACATCCACCAGAATAGCTATAATCAAAAAATTAGACAATAGCAAGCACTGCTTACAATGTGGTGGAAAGGGATCTCATACAATGCTACTGGGAAGGTTAAGTAGCAGACACTTTAGAAAACTATTTAGCAGTTTCTTAAGTTAAACACAACTTAACATATGACCTAGAAATTTCTCTCTTAGAACACACCCAAGAGAAATGAAAACATATATCCCCACAAAGATTTATATATGAACGGTCATAGCATTATTCATAATAGTCAATACTGGAAACAATACAAATGTCTAACAACCAAGTACTGGATAAACAAATTTGTGTATTTATTCAATGGGACACTATTTAGCACTAAAAAGGAAAAAACTTATACATGGGCCAAAATGGAGGAATCTCAAAAGCACTCAGTTCAGTTCAGTTCATTTCAGTCACTCAGTCGTGTCCGACTCTCTGTGATCCCGTGAATCGCAGCACGCCAGGCCTCCCTGTTCAACACCATCTCCCGGAGTTCACTCAGACTCACGTCCATTGAGTCAGTGATGCCATCCAGCCATCTCATCCTCTGTCGTCCCCTTCTCCTCCTGCCCCCAATCCCTCCCAGTATCAGAGTCTTTTCCAATGACTCAACTCTTCGCATGAGGTGGCCAAAGTACTGGAGTTTCAGCTTTAGCATCATTCCTTCTAAAGAAATCCCAGGGCTGATCTCCTTCAGAATGGACTGGTTGGATCTCCTTGCAGTCCAAAGGATTCTCAGGAGTCTTCTCCAACACCACAGTTCAAAAGCATCAATTCTTCGGCGCTCAGCCTTCTTCACAGTCCAACTTTCACATCCATACATGACCACAGGAAAAACCATAGCCTTGACTAGACGGACCTTAGTAAGCAAAGTAATGTCTCTGCTTTTGAATATACTATCTAGGTTGGTCATAACTTTTCTTCCAAGGAGTAAGCATCTTTTAATTTCATGGCTGCAGTCACCATCTGCAGTGATTTTGGAGCCCAAAAAAATAAAGTCTGACACTGTTTCCACTGTTTCCCCATCTATTTCCCATGAAGTGATGGGACCGGATGCCATGATCTTCGTTTTCTGAATGTTGAGCNATATTCACTGCTACTAGCTTCCTAACATTGCTCCCTTTTTTCCTCAAGCGCTTACCACTTTTAACATTTTTTGTGGTTTTCCTGTTGCCTGTCTCTACAGCTAGGAAGGACACTTCCTACTGGCAAGAATTTTTGTCATTTTTGGTTAAAGCTCTATCCCCTGTGCCTAAAAAAGTGCCTGGCACTAATGGGTACTTAGTAATTTGATACATGAATAGGTAAATGAGTGAATGATTCACTTACTATTGCTATCAAAAGATCAAAATACTCTAGCCAAGAAAGGAGAGAGAACACTAATTTTTAAAAACCTTAAAACATGTTTAAGTGGACACTTAAGAGAAAATCCTCTTGTTGAAATACTCTGCAGAATGCCTGAAAAATAACATGAATAGGTAAATGAGTGAATGATTCACTTACTATTGCTATCAAAAGATCAAAATACTCTAGCCAAGAAAGGAGAGAGAACACTAATTTTTAAAAACCTTAAAACATGTTTAAATGGACACTTAAGAGAAAATCCTCTTGTTGAAATACTCTGCAGAATGCCTGAAAAATTTGGGAGTTTCACCTATAAATCATAATTCTGGCTACAGTTATGATGCTGAAAACTGACTAAGTTGTACTTTTGTGTTTGCTTAATACTTTGTTGTGCTGTTTTTATTTTTATTAAAGTGCCAAAGAGATGGATGAAACTCTTGCTGAGTTTTTCAGGAGGACCATCTTGAAAATTCCATTGACGGAAATGATGACAATCCTAAAAACCTGGAATTTTTTGTCTGAAAATCAACTGCAGACCGTAAACTTTCGGCAGAGAAAGGAATCTATCATTCAGGACTTGGTTCTGCTTTGTGAGGTAACAGTGTTCAAAGTGATTAACCTTGAATATCACACTACACTTAGGTTTTCCTCTCTCTTTCCTTTCCTTAGTCTAAAAGAGATTTAAGTAGCTCTAGGCTGTGACGTGAGGAGGGCTCTGTCCCACTACAGTGGAAAAGGTGCTAATTTTTAATTGGATTTTTCAACTTACAAAGAATGCTTACAAATTAGTGAGGAAAAAAAAAAGTGAATACCAAGGGACAAGAAACAGACAAAGAAGTTAAAATAATGAGCAGTATTCTTTTTTTAAACTATCAGATTGTCCAAGATGAAAAGATAATACTCAAATATGTTGATCAAATTATGCAGAAAGAGACACTCTCTTTCACATGTATTTATTTGCTTTTTATTTTAAAGTGATTTCAGGCTTTCAAAAAAGTAGCAAGTATAGTATAAAGAATTTTACTATACCCTTATATACCCACTTGACTTCACATTCCAGGCTATCTGGCTCTAGGTGAGTGATCGTACCATTGTGATTATCTTGGTCATGAAGATCTTTTTTGTACAGTTCTTCCATGTATTCTTGCCACCTCTTCTTAATATCTTCTGCTTCTGTTAGGGCCATACTATTTCTGTCCTTTAT
>SJYX01012098.1:54305-105229 GCA_006410675.1 Oreotragus oreotragus
TTATTTTTTTACACGAACTCCCAAACATGAACCCCCCTCCCACCTCCCACCCCACATCATCCCTCCAGATCATCCCCATATACCAGCCCCAACAAAAGCCTTTGGATGCTGTCTTTAAGGGCAGACATCACATTGGACCTGATTACACCTGTTTTAGACAAAACTAGATAATGAAGATTTCTCAGGCTATTGCCATAAACAGACTGGGATAGGGAGAGAACACCAAGGCACCAAAAAAAAAAAAAAGACACAGGGCAAGAAAAATACTAGTTCAAAGGCACAGCAGGTTGGTGCCCTTGAGTGTTGGAGCCCACAGTCCCTCTTTTTGGGGTACAGAGCACCTTGATCCTAGATCCAAAGACATGGATGCAGATGGAGCTCAGCACAGGGACCGAGTAAAGCCAGGATGATGATGTGTTGGGACTGAGCTCAATAACTTACTGGATCCATTTTTAATCCAAGATACTCTTAAGTTTGTAACTCCTAGAGGGTGCCTTCTGTATCATACATTCATCCATTCATTCAGTCAGTCATCAGATACATATGAATGCCAGCCAGTACTCTTGCCTGGAAATCCCATGGACGAAGGAGCCTGGTAGGCTATTCCATGGGGTCGCAATGAGTCAGACATGACTAGTGACTTCCCTTTCACTTTTCATTTTCACGCATTGGAGAAGGAAATGGCAACCTACTCCAGTGTCCTTGCCTGGAGAATCCCAGGTACGGGGGAGCCTGGTGGGCTGCCGTCTATGGGGTCGCACAGAGTTGGACATGACTGAAGCAACTTAGCAGCAGCAGCAGTGGCTAGACACTGGGAATAAGATGAACAAGACTAAGTCCAGTATCTCATGTGTACAAGCAAGTGTACAAGTGAACATCTAAATATATGCTGTAATGTCAGGAAGTGATAAGTGCCATGAAGGAAACTAGAGCAGGGCAGGATGTTGTTATTGTTATTCAGTTGCTGAGTCACGTCCGACTCTTTGTCACCAGGCCTCCCTGTCCATCACCAGCACCCAGAGCTTGCTCAAACTCATGTCCATTGAGTCGGTGATGCCATCCAACCATCTCATCCTCTGTCTTCCCCTTCTCTTCCTGCCTTCAATCTTTCCCAGCATCAGGGTCTTTTCTAATGAGTTGACTCTTCACATCAGGTGGCCAAAGAATTGGAGCTGCAGCTTCAGCATCAGTCCGTCCAATGAATATACAGGGTTGATTTCCTTTAGGATTGACTGGTTTGATCTCTTGAAGTCCAAGGGACTCTCCAGAGTCTTCTCCAACACCACAGTTCGAAAGCATCAATTATTTGGTGCTCAGCCTTCTTTATGGTCCAGCTCTGACATCCATACATGACTATTGGAAAAACCATAGTGGGATGCAGGCTTCAATTTGGGTAGAGTGCTCAGGGAGGCCTTTCTACATGGTGGCGTTTTAGTAGAGACCATAATGAGGTGCCCAAGGAGCTAGGGGAAGAGTGCAGAATAAGCAGAGTCGATGGAAACACTAGTGCTGGGAACACGTCATCGCTGGCTTGCTGGAGAGCTGCAGCACTCTGTGGAGTAGACCTGTATGGGCAGAATAAATGGTCTAAGAATAAAGGCTAAATCTCTACTATGTTGAGTAATTCATTATAACTTATTTTATTGGAGTAAATTTAATCCATTGAAAATTTATATTTCAAAGAAAAATCTGCATAACTTAATTTGTAAATTACTGTTACTTTCTCCACTTTACATTATTAATGTACTTACAAGCCCGTTGCTTGAAAGTTCTCTGACATGGAGTAATAAGCTCTTTCTTCCTCCCTCAGATACTCAGTTTCATCAGCACCAGAAAATTTGGGATGTTTTTCAGATGAGTAAAGGACCAGGTAATGTTTCTCATTTTAAACCAAACACTTGTATTTGATATTTGGGCAATTTAAAAAGGAACAGCAGCATGTTCCTCTTAAGTCTCTTCTTTCCAAATGAAGTGATTATTACTCATGTGTAGAAAAGTGAGAAATATATTTGGTGATGCTAAGTCAGAGATACTGGCAGTGTTTGTGTGATTCAATCATTATTGTTCTTACCTTCAGGGTCTTTGCAAATGCATTGAAGACAGTGTAGCTCCCTTGATTTTTCTTGATTTTTCTTTTTACTTTGACAGGTGACAGCATTGATCTTTTTGATATGGAAGAATTCAAAAGTTCATTCAAGAAAATTCTTCAGAGAGCATTAAAAAATGTAAGAATAGAATTTATCTGAATTTCCATGAGATTCAGTTTCACGGCACTCGTGCACTTAATCACTACCTTGTTTTTTTAATTTGCAAGAATTTCAGCTAGTAATATCCCATACTATTCTACTCAATATCAAAGACAAATTCTACTCATTGTAAAAACTTTCTGCTCCCCTTACCTTTCAATTCAGGGGTTCTGCTTCTTCCTCAAGAGCAGCACTGCCTGGTAGGACTCTGCATTGATAGAAATGTTCTAGATCAGAGATGTCCAGAACACAGCCAAGTAGCTACATGTGGCTGCCAAGAACCTGAAGTGTGGCTGGTTTGATTGAGAATCTAAAAATGGTCATCTTATTTAACAATAATGAATTTTACCGAAATGGCCCTGGGTGGCTCATGGCTGCAGTCTGGTCATTGTAGCTCGAGAGCCAAGCACTACTTCACCATCTTGTCATAGGCTGAGGTGATAGCTTTCTCACAGCCTCCCCTGCTTCATTCCCTTTCCACCTGACTCTGCCTTAGTCCTCCTTGCATAGAGGAAGACTAACAAATGCCCCCAAATTCTGTCCTATCCACCTCACTGTGCCCATCCTCTGGCACATTGGTGTTCCCTTTTGGAGCATATTTTGACTCTCAAACTCCTTGACTTGTCTCTCCATCCCCTTCAGTCCAGTTTAGTCGCTCAGTCATGTCCAACTCTTCGTGACCCCATGGACTGCAGCACACCAGGCTTCCCTGTCCTTCACCAACTTCTGGAGCCTGCTCAAACTCATCCATTGAGTCAGTGATGCCATCCAACCATCTCATCCTCTGTCATCCCCTTCTCCTGCCTTCAGTCTTTCCTGGCATCAGAGTCTTTTCCAGTGAGTCCTTTGCGTCAGGTGGCCCAAGTATTGGAGTTTCAGCTTCAGCATCAGTCCTTCCAATGAATATTCAGGGTTGATTTCCTTTAGGATTGACTGGTTTGATCTCCTTGCAGTCCAAGGGACTCTGCAGAGACTTCTCCAGCACCACAGTTCAAAAGCATCAGTTCTTCGGCGCTCAAATTTCTGTGTGGTCCATCTATCACATCCATACATGACTAACGGAAAAACCACAGCTTTGACTAGATGGACCTTTGTTGGTCAAGTAATGTCTCTGCTTTTTAATATGCTGTCTAGGTTGGTCATAGCTTTTCTTTCAAGGAGTAAGCGTCTTTTAATTTCATGGCTGCAGTCATCATCTACAGTGATTTTGGAGCCCAAGAAAATAAAGTCTGTCACTGTTTCCATTGTTTCCCCATCTATTTGCCATGAAG
This sequence comes from Oreotragus oreotragus, assembly GCA_006410675.1. Lineage (NCBI taxonomy): Eukaryota > Metazoa > Chordata > Mammalia > Artiodactyla > Bovidae > Oreotragus > Oreotragus oreotragus. Next base: position 57,823 of record SJYX01012098.1, read on the forward strand.
TGATGGGGCCAGATGCCGTGATCTTAGTGTTTTGAATGTAGAGTTTTAAGGTTTTTCACTGTCCTCTTTCACCTTCATCAAGAGGCTCTTCAGTTCCTCTTTGCCGTCTGCCGTAAAGGTGATGTCACCTCCATCTCCTTACCTCATCCTTTAGTCTGAAACTGGTCCTGCTTTCTATTTAGCCACCTGTCACCGAACATGTTCCCTCATCTCCTTTCTTAGAACGACCCTTCTATGTGCTGTGCATTCATCTCCTACATCCTCATCCAATTTTTCTGCTCTATTTTTCTTTGTTCTCTTTTGTATCTTTACTCCCTTCCCTCTTCTGCTTCCTACTCTACTGCTTATAAACATGCTTAATTCTCAGAGAAAATACATCCTTTCCCCCAGCTTATCCTCAAGCCCTGTTTTTTCTGCCACAAGACTCTTGGAGGGAAATATTTCTTCTTGTTCCTGTTGTACCCCCCACATGGAAGGAATCCCACCGGCCCCTCCCCATTGCCCCCTTCGCTTGTCTCCAGCAGGAGCACAAGCTTAGCCTGAGTTAGCAGCTGCCTGCAGAAAGCACCTACTCTGGTCTACTCCTCCAGGGGCCGGCTCTGCCCTAGCAGGGAGACCACTCACAGTGGTCCTGCCAGTGACCGCGTAGGCAACTCTTCCTGCTTCTGGTTTTGGTATCAGGGGGGCCACTTGCCTAGAGCAGACTCCCCATTCCATTAATCATTAGTTTTTAAAACATTTTCATAACCCTTAAGACAAGTCAACCCTACCCCTACCCCCAATTATTTTTCTTTGTCAAAAATTCCTCCAGATGAACCTTAGAATCATTTTATCAGGTTTACAAAACAAAACAAAATCTTCAGCCTTTTGAGGGGGAACGTATTTAATTTATAAATTAATTCAAAGAAAACTGAACCAAAAGAAGACTTCTCTTTTTTATTATTATTATTTAAATTTTGTGAATAAGTTCTTATTTGGATTATATTATTTGAAAACTCTTGTTACCATGAAATTGTGAACTCTGCAGAGGTTATAGGAGAGTCCTGTCTGGACTGTGGGTATATTGCATGCACCTGCTTTAAAAAAAAAAAAAAAAAAACAGCCTCATAGGCACAGAATCCTTGGCCACTTCTCCAGGAATGTTGTAGATACATGGTCTGGACCCTTCTGGAAGCAGACTTCTCATGAAGCTCAAACTGACTGGCTGACTCCTCCTGCAAAACTGCAGCCAGCACATCTACCCTACTTCACCCAAAACAAGAAAGCTAGAGAGCGTCTCTCAGGTCCAGTTCAGAGTTTATGTGCATCTTCCTTCCCCGCACCTTCTCCTCACTTGACGGTCTTTCCTGTCCCTCTTTCAGGCAGCAAAGATTTCTGTTCTCTGAACCCCAGGCCACCCCTACCATGCAAGGAGAAAAAGCACCTGAAACACTCACATTTCCTCCTACTTTGATGCCCTTGTTTTTCAGTTGTTACATCTCTTCTCATCTCTACCATGGTCCGAAAGGTTTTGCCTCGTGAATGAATTTCAGGCACACTAGCAAGGGCTGGTGGAGAAGGAAATGGCAACCCAGCCCAGTGTTCTTGCCTGGAGAACCCCACGGAGCCTGGCATGCTACAGTCCATGGGGTCGCAACTGAACAGCAGCAACAGCCTGGGGCTGGGGGGACAAAGGAGCTTTTTCACTGGTCACACCTGTCCTGCTTGAAAGGCCAGCCGGAGAGTGACATGCTGTGTGCGCTGCAGGTTTTAGATGAGGATAAACAGGTGAAGGCCTTGGGCCTTCTCTGTCTGGCCTGTCCCTCGACTCTGAGCTGACCAGCACGTCCTCATCCCTTTCCTCAACCAACAGAGGTCTCCTGGCTTATCTTTACCTTCCTCTGCAAAGCTTAACTAGTGGCTAGTTAACCCCACTTTCCCAAAGGCTGATGATGGCAACATCATGCCAAGTAGTATCCCCCGGTGCCCAGGACTGAAGAGTGACTCTGTGGCTGCTCTAGGACAGGTGTCTTAACCTTTTTGTGGCAGTGATGCTTTCGCTGTTAGTGAAGCTTATGGACCGCTTCTCAGAAGTGTGTTTTTAAATGCTGTAAAAGAAAATCTACAGAATCACAGGGGAAACCAATGATACTAAAAATACAGTTACTATAAAGGCATTAAGATGGCAAACTGATACAGTAACGCTTGTGCTTCTTTATTAACACAATAAACTCATAATGGGTCTAAAAACAACTAGCTTCAAAGTGCTAATAGGTATAATTGATATTCTTGAGACTCATGCAACAATTGTAATGTGATAAAAATACTTGAGATTTCTGTGGACAACAAAATAACATCCTAAAATTCTACTGTCTTGATGCCTACTTTCACAATTGAAGGAGATGCTAAGTTTCACTTACAAATAAGGGACTGAACCCAGGTGTCCTACATTGCAGGCAGATTCTTTACTATCTGAGCCATCATGGAGGCCCACAAGTAAAGATGAAGTATCCCCCCCAACCACAAATCCATAGATGCCTTAAATTCTAACCATTGACTTCAGGTTAAGAACTCCTGCCCAGAACCACGGGGGAGAGAAGCTGGTATGAGAGAGCACAGGAAGCGTAACTGGGGAGTGCTGGGTGGAGTGTGTGTGTGTGTGCGTGCATGAGAGAGAGAGGATTAACTGCACATCTTATCAGATAAAACTTTTCAAAATAGAAAGTTATTGGGAAAACTTAAAAAGAGACAAACTAAAAACTATGTTTTTGTTGTTAAAAGTTAGCCCATTTTCTGTCCCTTTCTACTATTTTTTTCAGGACAAAGGCCAAGAAATTATTGAAAATTTGTGATGTCATACACTGTGGGATTTAATTTTTTTTTTTCCTTCCAAAAGACTTTACAAGGCACGGATGTATCTTTACAAAGCAACCATAAAACACTTTTCCAGAGATTTCCCAAATCACGGTAATGAGAAGTAGGAGCAAAACTGCCAGATTTCAGCCAGACAGTGACATCCTTCACCCCTAAAAAGCATCAGTTGTTGGTGCAACATGATATGTTAATTAGAGAACTTATTCTTTTTTTTTTTTAATAAGGTGACAGTCAGCTTCAGAGATGCGGAGGAGAACTCGGTATGGATTCGAATTGCCTGGGGAACACAGTATAAAAAGCCAAACCAGTACAAACCTGCTTACGTGGTGTACTATTCCCAAACTCCATATGCCTTCACTTCATCCTCCCAACTGAAGAGCCATCTACCCCTTCTGGGTCAGGTATGGAGCCAACTACTATAAGCGGTATTGTTGTTCAGTGGCTAAGTTGTGTCTGACTCTTTGCAGCCCCATGGACTGCAGCACGCCAGGCTTCTCTGTCCTCCACTACCTCCTGGAGTTTGCTCAAGTGCATGTCCATTGAGTCGGTGATGCTATCTATCCATCTCATCCTCTGCTGCCCTCTTCTTTTGCCTCAATCTTTCCCAACATCAGGGTCTTTTCCAGTGAGTCAGCTCTTGCATTATCCTTATCTCAGGGCCATGTAGGTTTAAACTCCTCAATATCATTTGATGTAAAATACCACCCATAATTCTTGATTTCTTAAAATAAAGAGCAGGAAGTACTATGATTCTGCAAGTGAGAGCACAGCATCAGCATTGCTTTAGAACTCTTCATTAGTGTCTCGAAATCGAGAAGTAATGCATAATCAAGGTAAAAATCCAACCAACGAAGTCTCTAACCAATCTTTTAAGACTTCATACCCCTTTTTCCCAATCCCACTCACCCAAAGTAACTGCTTTTAACAGTTTTGCTGGTTCCTTTCGGAAGATGTTTTATTACAGAAACCAGAGTGGTACACAGGGTCTATAATTTGCTTTTTCTATTTGCATTTTTGTATGGCAGTGTCATTGTAGTATTAACAACTAATCATCAAAAATGGTAACATTTGAGTATTCATCCTTTATTCTTAACTCTCACCTTAATTTACCATAATCCCTAAGTTTAAACAGGGTCACTCTGGGGCTTCCCTGGCAGCCCAGTGGTTAAGACTCCGTACTGACACTGCAGGGGCCACGGGTTCAGCCCCTGGGTGGGGAACTGATATCCTGCCTGCTGTGTAGTTTGACCAAAAAAAAAAAGCATCTCTTTTCTAAAAATGGTACAAAAGACCTTGCCTTTCTGAGGATCTTAATGCCAGTAGCCACTGTTGTTGTTTTTTAAGCTGAGTAACAGAACATGAGATTTAATTGTTCTGGATTTCTTTTCACTTTTTAAGTAGAAATTATTCACTGATTACAACTACATTTTTTCTGAACAAGTATTATAAATAAAGGGATAGACACAGTAATGCTATTAATAATCTTGCTAATTTTCACTTTAAGGCACTGACAGTTGCTAGCAAACACCATCAGATTGTGAAAATGGACCTCAGAAGCCGATATCTGGACTCTCTTAAGGCTATTGTTTTTAAACAGTATAATCAGGTGAGCCCATCACTGACTCTATTTAAACCCGAGTCTCCATTTTCTCTTTCATGCGTAATTTAGAAGTTGAGGAGGTGGGAAAGTCTACCTCCAACAACAGGAGATCACATCAGATGTCCCTGAAGTGGAGAAAGTTTTCAGCAAACATGATAGGAAATAAGATAATTACTCACTTTCATCTTTTCATAATTGTATTGTGTTTATACTGCCCATCAGTCATTGGAGTGTATGTTATAGGGCCCCTGTTTCCTAATCAGCTATTCCAATCAGAATTTATTTTCTCTTCAGAGTAACTTGACATTATCTTTTGAAGCTGATTATATTATTCTTTTATGCAAGAGAGCAGCAGAATTTTTTGTCCCACTAGTCAAGTAAGCAATATAGGAATTAAAAGTAAAAGAGGAAGCATTGGTTTATGAATTCCCACAGTTTATTTGTCAAAATTATTTGAGTGTATTGACAGAAAACAACAAAATCCTGTAAAGCAATTATCCTTCATTAAAAAAATAAATTAAAAAAAAAGATTTTATTTACACCTTTCAGCTATTTACTTTTCATTTAACAAACATGAAACATTTTTAATACTGAATTTTACTGAGGGCAAATTAATGGTAATTTGTTCGACTGAGTTTCAATAAAATGAGCTCTGCATTTGAATGTTAAAAAAAAAATTATTTGAGTGTGGAACTTCCCTAGCAGTTCAGTGGTTAAGACTTCACTTCCAAAGCAATGGGCATGGGTTCAGTCCCTGGTCAGGAAACTAAGATCCCACGTGCCATGCTGTGTGCATCAAAAAAATAAAAAATGTTCCTGGTCAAATATCAAGGCATATTATACTGGGCCAATTTAGTACAAAGGGTATAACCATAATTCCTCATAACGTCATGAGGTGTGTCTAGTGTACTAGGAGTAAACCAAACTAAAACCTATTAAGAAAAAAAATAATTTGAATGTATTATTTTCCTTTTAGTGATAATGGATCTGGCCTTGCTCCAAGGCTCAGGGTTGTTGTTGTTGTTTCCCCTCTGCATGGCATCTATGTGCTCGTATGTTCAGACTCCTACAGAATTGTTAAGACTGTATATCTTTGAGCCCCTAGGTATATTCTACTTATATATTTTCATCTGTTCTAAGTAGAAAGAAGTGATGGCTTTCTGCAAGCTACTCTTTAAGGAAAACAAGCTTAACATTAAGAAGTTGCATACATATATGTTCCCATATGTAAAACAGATAGCCAGTGGGAATTTGCTATTATGATGCAGGTAGCTCACACCCGGTGCTCTGTGTCAACCTGGAGAGGTGGGATGGGTGGGAGGTGGGACGAAGGTTCAGGAGGGAAGGGACATATGTATACCCATGGCTGATTCATGTTGATGTATGGCAGAAACCGACACAATATTGTAAAGCAATTATCCTCCAGTTAAAAATAATTTTTAAAAAAAGTTAGGTAATGATTTTCCCCCATAGCACCTTCCCTCTTACCTACCAGCCTCCTACCAAATTGCTATTAATGTCAACAGTTCTGCTATGATTAGTTGCATTTCTAGAAAAGCTCGTCAAACACTTGATTATAAAAACAGTGCCTTCAGTGGGGGAAAGTGAGTGAAGGAGTCTGGGAGATTTAGACTTAAAGCAGGAAAGTTATTTTTCTGTAAGCAATGTCGTGAGGTTTTTTTCCCACAGTTATAAAGACATAAAGCTGCAGCATCACATTGTAAAGGCTGCCTTTGATTTCTCTAGTTTTTGGCTCAGCGGCTATAGTTCTTCCAGATACATTTTTATGTTAACAAAGTACAGAGTTCCTCAAACAGAGCAGCCTTATTGCTGGCCCCGGCAGTCTCTGTCAATATCACTCTAGGTGAAATGCTCAACTCAGTCTGTATAGGGCCTCAAATATCTGTGTTGGGAAAAACGAAAGATAAGATTTGCCATACTTTTGTGCACTAAAACCAATTAACATCTATACTTTGAGGTGATAAAATTAGGAAAGCATTCACTTTTTTCTTTTTTCTTTTTCCTAGAGCTTTGAAACTCACAACTCTACTACATCTCTACAAGAAAGAAGCTTTGGGCTAGATATAAATAGTATGTGTATTTTAAGATAAAAACTGAAATTTGAAAGGACATTCCTTTTCAGATTTCTCTCACCCAGTAAAACATTTCTGTACCAGGATTGTGATTCAAAAGTATCTCCAGTTTTCAGAAAACTGAAAAGTAAATTTCTGTTGAAGTGGGGAAGCTAAGCTAATATAGGTCTTCTTTAGAATTTGCTAGAATGGCATCTAATCATAACCACAACCAAAACAAAAAATTAAATAATTTAACTGAGCATTTCTTTTGTGCCAGGCGCCATACTAAGGTGTTTATATGTATCATTTCCTTAATCTTCACAGCAGTCCCATGAACAAGCTCTTTTCATGAGAAAAGAGGGGTAGAAAACTGGGTTTCAGAGAGGTTTAGTAACTTGCTGAGCAGAATCACATAACTAGGAATCAGCAAAGCCAGAAGGAAAAACCTGAGCCTGGAGCCCAGGATCTTAATGCATTGGGTAAATTGCTTCCCAAGTACTTTATTGCACTTCGTGGGTATTTCGCTTTTTACACATTGAAGGTTGTGGCCATCGTGTATTGAGCAAATCTGTGGGCACCATTTTCCCAGCAGCACTGGCTCAGGTCGTGTCTCTGTCACAGTTTCTCACAGTATTTCAGACTTTTTCATTTTTGTTACAGTGATCAGTGATCTTTGATGTTACTTTTGTAAAAGATTACAATTTGCTGAAGGCTCAGATGATGGTCAGCATTTTTTAGCAATAAAGTACTTTCTAATTAAGCCATGTATATTGTCCTCCTAGACATAATACTGTTGCACACGCAATAGACCACAGTATGATATAAACATAAGTTTCATATGCACTGGGAAACCAAAAAACTCATACGAGTAACTTCATTGCAGTGGTATAGAAGTGCACCCACTTATTCCTGAGGTGCGCCTGTAATCAGAATCATGACCCTATCACCATTCATAGTTGACATGAGTCCATCCATGGAAAACCCAAGAAACTAGAATATGAAACTACTAAGGCAGATCAGAAAGTTCAAAAAAAGTGGTGGGGTGTAATATACTATAAAAATGGAAATGTTCCTCTTTCTTGGCAGTGACTTCGCAGTAAAATGAAATGGTGCAACCATTATGAACTACACCGTGACTCTCCAGTGGCATAGGAACTAATATTGATTTCATGTTCAGTAAAGAAAGCAGGGTACAAAATTGTGTATATTTTATACACCTTAAAGCCTTAAAAATACGTATCTTTTTATTCACTGAAAAAAAGGGTTAGACAAATGTATTAAAATGTTAACAGTATTTAGCTTTGTGTGGTAGGATTATGGGTGATTTTTATCTTCTTTCTTATCAGCCTATATTTCTAACTTTCTACTTTGTAAGAAATTATTACAATCAAGTGAAAAAGCAGTAAATGTTACTTCAAAATTATATGAGCAAGTTGAAAGATTAGGAATGAAAGGATGATACTTTGTGGATGAAATACATTCCTAACAGCTGTTTTCTCTTAAAATCTTCCATCTATAGTGGATTCAAGGATCATTCATGAAAACAAAATTGAAAAAGAAAGAGTGCAGAGAGTGACTCAAGAAATTTTTGGAGACTATCCTCAACCAAGACTAGAATTTGCACAATATAAGGTAGGATGTTGCTATAAACTAACTACAAGTTATCAGTATTTTTTTAAAAGAACTAAAATTTCAAGTGGAAAACAATTCAAAGAAACTTATTCATTTGTCACTTTAATTTTGTATAATTTATGAGTTAAAATAGACTTGTTTATCATGTTTAGTAAGTTCCTCTGTTGCAAAGGACAACCTTTGGAAATTTTGAATTTGCCATTTCATTTCACCTTTTATATTAATCTGGTTATGTGTAACCAGCTGTGATCTAGATATTTTTGAGGGGAAAAAAAATTGTATCCTTTTAGCCCATCCACACCTAGAATAGTGTTTGTACATGGTCAGTGCTCATAAATACTTATTGGACAAAAGATTGAAGAAATCAGTCATTATATAGCCCAGTTGGCATCACATAGGGAACAAAACAGTTGCCTGCAAACCTGGCTCATTCCAGAAGTGAGTCACTGCCCACCAGGAAAGCCAGATGGGGGCAAGCCCTTGGCCACCGTTAGCAAAATTCAAGATTTATATCATGACCACCCTAGTCTAATACTCATATTCATAACACTCTCCTCCCTTCAAACCTTCCAATAAAATTCTTCCTGCTTAGAATTTTCTGCAGCTACAGGCCACACTTGAAGTCTACCAGTGATCTGCTTAGTCAGGCCCAACACCTGTTTGGTTTGGTTTGTTTTTAGTGGGAAAAGTTGATTTGACACCTTTCAAGTTAAGTTCCCTGAATGGCAGGTTTCAACGCAGTTCTTTTCAATATACCCTAAGACAGTCATTCTCCAAGTGTGGTCTCAGGGTCAGCAGCATCACCAACACCTGGGAATGGGTAAGAAATGCAGGTTCTTGGCCCCCTGTAATCCTACTGGATAGGGGATTCTGGAGGTGGATCCCAACCATCTGTTCCCCCAAGCCCACAAGCTGATTCTGCATAGAGAACTGCTGATCTAGGACACATAAGATTTAATCCACAAAACTTCCCTTTATACACATCTGAGAATGTGTCTATAAGTCAAGGTACACATTTATTCATACCTGCTACTAAATTTCCCCTACCTCTTCTATTTTGAAAAATGCCAAACCCTCAGGAAACATGCACGAATACTTCAGTGAGCATCCATTTCCCCTTTGCTTCAAAATGTGCTCGTTGTTACCATTTAGCCACATTTGCTTTCTTTTCTCTTTCTTTGTTCTGAGCCATCTGAATTATCGGCAGACATTACTCACCCTCTGCATTGCTTCATGCATGAGTGCTTCAGCATTCTGCCTCTAAATTTTAAGAATCATTTTAAGCAGAAAGAAAAAAGTTGAAGTTAGAATCTAAGACCCCAGTACCTATTGAAGTAGCAATACTTGGATATTTGATGATATGAGGAACTGTTATTAATTTTCTTAGGTGTGGTAATGTGGAGGTAAAGTTTAGAAAAAATCCTTTTTAGGTATATATCGATATATTCACAAGCAGGATACTATGGTGTCTTGGATTTGCTTCAAAATAATCCAGTGGATACAGGCAGTAGGGAACAGGAGGTGGGGTAATAGATGGAACAAGACTGGTGATTGTTTCAGCTGAGTGATATGTACGGGGGACTCCTTACACTGTGCTCCTTCTGTATGTTTCTTAAGTTTTATATAATAAGTTAAATTGTGGTAGTGACCCAAAACACATGAGATTTTTTTACATTGAAATGACAGATTACAAAAAATAGTGCTCATTTTCCATTAAGAATGTAAACCTAATGCTCAAGTAAAGGACATCCTGAGGGCAGAATCTCCTGCATGTCAGGCACTGTGCACCCTCGGCATTTTGTGTGCGATATTGCTGATATCCTGGTTTCCCCTAGTGTTTGCAATTAGCAATTTAAATGGTTCCCACTCCCATTCATCCCTGTGTTTCTTGATAACAAGAATTAGTGAAACACATAATCCTGTCTCTTTATATTTTGCCATTGCAATTGATGTATTTAATAGTCATTTATAAATATATCTGATGGCAGCTTGAAACGAAATTCAAAAGTGACTTAAACAGGGGCATCCTGGCTGAGAGAGAAGAGCCCCTCCGGTGCCTGGTAAAGTTCTCCAGCCCGCATCTTCTGGAAGCACTAAAATCCTTGGCCCCAGCCGGTAAGTGGTCAGCTTATTTCACCAGTGGGAATCAACAACACACTACATTTGACCCTCTCTATGCTGACTAATTGCCTCTCAACTTTCTAGGCTCCAGCCTGCTATTCCGTCATGCCTCGTTTTGAAAATATTCTGTTTCACTTAAGGAGGGTCCATGATCCACCCTCTAATCTTGGCCATTTTTAAACTGATGTTTCATTTTCTTTTCTTTTTTTTTTTTTAATTTTAGGTATTGCAGATGCACCACTTTCTCCACTGCTCACTTGCATACCCAATAAGGGAAAGAATTATTTTAAAATTAGAGATAAATAAGCTATATGTGGTTTTTGTTAAGTACAGCATCCTTGACTGTACTGCATATGAATTTTAGTTAATGACTAGCTGGGGAGCTTCTGTCTACAAAACTTGTTTTAGAAATTCATCCTTGATATTGAAGATTTGGAAATGTTCAATGTAATTCTTGGGACTGATTCTTTCCTCAAGCATAGTAGTCGTGGGACTAAGATGTGACAGGATGTCATTTCTCTCACTCCTGTCTCTCCTCAATCCCAGAGAGGTCTGATTCCATTGGGATTTTCTCTTAAGCCTTGGATCACAGAAAGAAGCACCAAGAAACTACACCGAACTCAAAATTTTCTAAGAGAAGTATAAAATTGGTCCATTCAAAGGGCACAATTGGGCACATTAAGTTATTACTGCAGGTGGTAGCCTACTAGGTGATTCAGTTATATAATGATTTCATTGTAAATATGATATTTGTCATAATCTGTTTTATCACATATATGGCATTCAAACTGACTGATAATATACCAATTTGTAAATAAAGATATTTAAAAACTGGTACATCAGTCACTTTTAGTGAAAATCCTTCAGTGATCATTACTAAATCACATGTCCTTTTATAATAACACTTTAAAACATAGTACTTATCTTGATCCACAAAGGATTTGGTGTTAAAACAACATATGTTACAATTATGATAGACTTAAATGATAGACTTAAAAGTGAGGAAATCTGGGCAAATGAAGGACAGAAAAAGAAACGGGGATAAATAAAACTAGAGGTAAGATTACCATTGGGCTTCCCTGGTGGCTCAGTGGTAAAGCATCTGCCTGCAATGCAGGAGACCTGGGTTCAATCCCCGGGTCAGGAAGATCCCCTGGAGAAGGGAATGGCAACCCACTCCAGTATTCATTCCTGGANAAACTAGAGGTAAGATTACCATTGGGCTTCCCTGGTGGCTCAGTGGTAAAGCATCTGCCTGCAATGCAGGAGACCTGGGTTCAATCCCCGGGTCAGGAAGATCCCCTGGAGAAGGGAATGGCAACCCACTCCAGTATTCATTCCTGGAGAATCCCATGGACAGAGAAGCCTGGCGGGCTACGGTCCCTGGGGTCACACAGAGTCAGACACAAGTGAGCTACTAACACTAACTAGCCCAGGCAGTCAGACTCGAGTCTGCCCTCTTGGACACCGAGCTGGAAGAAAGAAAAGCCTTATGGATGCTTTCTCACACGGGGGGGTTTTGGGCACACAGTACTTTTAAAATCAGAATTAGTTACTCTGGTGGGCAAAACAGTACCCTTCTCAAAGATGTCCACATCCTAGTCCTTGGAATATATAAACTTGTTACTTTGCAGATGGGGAAGTTATCCCAGGTTTCCTGGAAGGACCCAATGTAATCACTAGGTCCTCAAAAGTTGGAAAAGGAATAGGAGAGCAGAGGGAGATGTGAGTACTGAAGAAATCAGAGTGATGTGAAGAAGGCGCGACTCGCCATAAATGACTGAGAAGCTGGACAAGGCAAGTAAACAAGATTCTTCCATAGAGCCTCCAGAAAAAAATGCAGCCAGGCCCACACCTTGATTTTGACCTAGTAGACTTATTTCAGACTTCTGACCTCCAGAACTGTGAGTAACAAACTGTTTCAGGTCACCAGGCATGTGGTAGCTCGTTACTGCAGCAGTAGAAAACAAGCAGAGCTACTAATATATTAAAAAGTTGGGAGTTTTCACATAAAAATCTTGAAATATAAACATGGCAATACCAAAGACTGGTAGCAGCTGCTCCGGTTAGGCTAGATCTGATTTCCCTGGGGTCCTCACCCCTCTTAGGTACGCCTGGCCTCCTACACTCATTTACTTGACCTATCTGGTCCCTCTTCCTACTCGTTTCTGGAACCCTGCCCTGAGCTACACTGTCTCCCAAATAGTAATCAGATTTCACCAGTTAAAATACAGGCAAGTAAATCTACCCTCTCCAAAATAATTAAATGTCAATTATAACAGTTCTTTTGTTTGTATAATGCGACCTCAGGCTAGTTACTTCCTCTCTGCAGATGAGGAAGAACTTATAGTAGGTACCTGCGAGGTCTGTTTTGAGGACAAAATGAGATACTGGACCTAGATACTGCATTCCCCAGTGTCTGGTAAACAGATCGTTGTAATTAACAAGGTTCGGCCTCTGCTGCTCTTGAACACTTGGTTTATTTTTAATCTTTGGGAAGTAACGTTCTCCAACTTTTGCCCGAGGTTCAGATCTCTAGGAAGACGAATGAGGCTCAGAGGGACCTACACGTCCTACCTGTTCCCAGGAACCCCTGTGAAGTTTTACACCCCGCCCGCCTCACCTGACAGCGCTCCGCCGCAGACGCACCCTCCGCCTCCTGCAGGGGGCGCAGCCGCCGCCGCCGGGCCCCGCCGGATGCCAATAAGGCTCCGCCCCCTGCCGGAAGTCGCTGCGGCGGGAGGCGGGGCCGGCTGGCTTGGTCCGGCCGCGGCGCGAGAGCCATGGCGGCTTCTGAGGCGGCGGCGGCGGATCCCGCGGCTCTCGCCTCGGGCGCCTCGGCCGTCCCGGCGGCCGCGAGGGGAGCCGCCGCCGCCTCGGGCCCGTGGGTGCCCCCCGGGCGGCTGAGAGGCAGCCGGCCGCGACCGCCGCCGGCGAGGCAGCAGCCCGCGGGTTCGGCGCCGCCGGCCCGGGAGCTCATCCAGCCGTCGGTGAGCGAGCTGTCCCGGGCCGTGCGGACAAACATCCTGTGCACGGTGCGCGGCTGCGGCAAGATCCTGCCCAACAGCCCCGCGCTCAACATGCACCTGGTCAAGAGCCACCGCCTGCAGGTGAGCCCGCCGCGGGCCGCGCCTCCCGGGGCCTGGCGCCACCGAGCGTCTGACGCGGGCCGCGGACGCGACCGCGCCGGGGTCCGGCCGGCGGCGGGGGTGGGGGCGCCGCGGCCCCCAGAACGGGCCGGACCGCCGAGGGGCGTCCCGGCAGGGAGAGTGGAAGCCCGGACGCAGGAGGGCACGGCGGGGGGAAAGCTCTGTGTCACGCGCCAGGCTGTCGGGCTCCGACCCACGGGACCACCGGCGCGCACGCGGCGGCGGCCCGGGCGTTTCCCACGGTCGTGTCGTGAGCTCTCGGGGCACCTCCGTCCTGTTGCAGAGAAGCCGGTGACGCTGCCCACGTAGTGCTGGGCTTTAAACGCGGGCTCGGCTCTATGCCGGCGCTCTTTGCACCACACCCACAAGCACCTCCTTCGGGCCTTTGGGTGCTGCCCAGTCATTAGCAGGGAGCTACAGATTTGGCAACAAGTTCCACCGCTTTGGTAATATCAGTTTTGCTCAGGAATGAGAGCTAAGGAAAGTCTCCCCCGAGGATCTTAAAAAGGGACATTATATATAATTACAGGACAATAATCCTGAACGTTCATTCCACCTTACATAAAATGGGGAGTGAATCTTTTTTCAACCCGAAGTGCACGTCTGTGGAAAGCTTATTAAAAACCGAGAGGTCCAGCCCCACCCAATACCTCTTAAATCATAATTTCTCAATCATTACAATAGGACATTTCCTTCCACCACTTAAAGTCTTTCTAAGCCAACAGTGGCTTAGAACGTAATTTTAAAGTGTATCATTGAGGGGGTTCATGTTTGGGAGTTCGTGTAAAAAAATAAATAAAAAAAATAAAAAAAAAAAGTGTATCATTGAAAGCTGCATTGTGAGTATGTAGCTTTTGGTGGTCTGACTTGATTGAGGAGCAAGTTTAAATCACCTAGTCTCTTGCATGGTATGTCTGCCCTTCAGGTAAAGCTTCCTCAGGAATGTTAGAATCAGACTACTGATAAGAATTTAACAGAAAACTTGAGATTGTCATCTGTAGTAGGGCAGATATGATGACCATGAAGGGCTGTCCACTTCCAGCTCCAGCTGATTAGAGAGGCAACAGTGTTCTTAGGAAGATGAGGGAGCCCAATCCGGAAATGTACTGTGGAGGTAAGCTGAGGTGGGTCTGTAATTTTCCCTGCAGGTGGAACTGCAATTTTCCATGATAGTTCTGGGTTGCTTCCACACACAAGTGCAGTAACTCTGGGAAGGGTCGTTCTCCTTTTTCCTCCTTCATTCTAAATTTTAATTAAACACTTCCCTTCCTTAAGCATATTTTAGCTTGAGTGGATGATCTGTATATTTGTAGGAATTCTGCAGTCTAATTCCTGTGTTCTCTTTAGCTCATATGTAATAGCCATCACCCACCTTCAGATTATCCCCTCACTGATTACTAAGGTAGACATTACATCTCTAAGCACAACGGAAGTGGCCAGTCTGACAGGGACTGTCTTTACCTTGTTGGCCTGAACGTTATTCTGGCAAGCACTTTTTAACACTTTATATTGTTGTTTTTTGTGGAACTGTTGTCAGGAGCTATATCTGTCCAGACCTTGTGAAGAATCTGTTAAGCAAAAGATAACATTTATCAATACTTCTCAAGATTGGTTTGATAGTATACAGTTGTTGTTCATTCCCTTTGTCGTGTTTGACTTTTTGCAACCCCATGAACTGCAGTGCTCCAGGCTTCACTGTCCTTCGCTATCTCCCTGAGTTTGCTCAAACTCATGTCCATTGAGTCAGCGATACCATTCAGCCATCTCATCATGTGTCATCCCCTTCTCCTCTAGCCCTCAGCCTTATCCAGCATCAAGGTCTTTTCCAATTAGTTGGCTCCTTGCATCAGATGGCTGAAGTACTGAAACTTCAGTTTCAGCACCAGCCCTTCCAATGAATATTCAGGATTGATTTCCTTTTGGATTGATTGGTTTGATCTCCTTGTGTGCAAGGGACTCTCAAGTCTTCTCCAACACTGCAGTTCAAAAGCATCAGTTCTTCGGCTCTCAGCCTTCTTTATGGACCAACTCTCACATCCATACATGACTACTGGAGAAACCATTGCCTTGACTAGATGGACCTTTGTCGGCAAAGTAATGTCTCTGCTTTTTTAATATGCTGTCTAGCTTGGTCATAACTTTTCTCCCAAGGAGTAAGCATCTTAATTTCATGGCTGCAGTCACCATCTGCAGTGATTTTGGAGCCCAAGAAAGTGAAATCTGACACTGTTTCCATTGTTTCCCCATCTATTTGCCATGAAGTGATGGGACTAGATGCCATCCATGATCTTCATTTTTTGAATGTTGAGTTTTAAGCTAACTTTTTCACTCTCCTCTTTCGCCTTCATCAAGAGGCTCTTTAGTTCCTCTTCACTTTCTGCCACTAAAGTGGTATCATCTGCATATCTGAGGTTGTTGATATTTCTCCCAGCAGTCTTGATTCTAGCTTGTGATTCATCCAGCCCAGCATTTCTCATGATGTTCTCTGCATGTAAGTTAAATAAGCAGGGTGACAATATGTAGCCTTGACGTACTCCTTTCCCAATTTGGAACTAGGCCATTGTTCCATGTCTGGTTCTAACTGTTGCTTCTTGTCCTGCATGCAGGTTTCTCAGGAGGCAGGTAATGTGGTCTGGTATTCCCATCTCATTAAGAATATTCCACAATTTGTTGTAACCCATACAGTCAAAGGCTTTAGTGTAGTCAGTGAAGCAGATTTTTTTTTTTTTAATTCCCTTGTCTTTACTCTGACAGTGTATGTTGGCAGTTTGATTCCTGATTCCTCTGCCTTTTCTAAATCCAGCTTGTTCATCTGGAAGTTCTCAGTTCATGTACTGCTGAAGCCTAGCTTGAATAAGTTTATTTCTAATTGTGTTTTTAAAATATATAAAGTTCAGGAATTCTGAAGCATACAGTAGACTAAGAAGAAGGAATATGTTTGAAGCAAGTGCAGATTTTGACAGTCAGGTCATTACTTGAACTTGAGCCCAGCTGATAGTTCATGTACTGCTGAAGCCTAGCTTGAATAAGTTTATTTCTAATTGTGTTTTTAAAATATATAAAGTTCAGGAATTCTGAAGCATACAGTAGACTAAGAAGAAGGAATATGTTTGAAGCAAGTGCAGATTTTGACAGTCAGGTCATTACTTGAACTTGAGCCCAGCTGAGTATCAGTAGCCTCTCCTGCTTAGAATCTGTGTGAAGCCATTTTTCCAGTTCTAGTCATTTTTCAGATTTCTCTTGTCTGAAGACGGCACAGTGCATTCAAGATCTCTTTCTGAACTGAAAATTGAACAACCCCAAAATGGACTCTTCTGAGTTGCCTTCCTAGGTCACTAGAGAGACTTGTTTCAGGGAAAATTTGAGAAACCTCACCCTGAACCATCGTTTTTTTCTTGTCAAACAGGCTCACTTTGCTTCCTTGTTCTGTCTTTCTAACCATGTGGCCCCTGAACATGTGCTGTCTTGGTGTTTTTTAAAATAAAGGTGGCCTATCAATAGGCCAGCAAATTTGGAAAACTCAGCAGTGGCCACAGGACTGGAAAAGGTCAGTTTTCATTCCAATTCCAAAGAAAGGCAATGCCAAAGAATGCTGAAACTACCGCACAACTGTACTCATCTCACACGCTAGTAAAGTAATGCCCAAAATTCTCCAAGCCAGGCTTCAGCAATATGTGAACCGTGAACTCCCTGATGTTCAAGCTGGTTTTAGAAAAGGCAGAGGGACCAGAGATCAAATTGCCAACATCTGCTGGATCATGGTAAAAGCAAGAGAGTTCCAGAAAAACATCTATTTCTGCTTTATTGACTATGCCAAAGCCTTTGACTGTGTGGATCACAAGAAACTGTGGAAAATTCTGAAAGAGATGGGAATACCAGACCACCTGACCTGCCTCTTGAGAAATCTGTATGCAGGTCAGGAAGCGACAGTTAGAACTGGACAGGGAACAACAGACTGGTTCCAAATAGGAAAAGGAGTACGTCAAGGCTTTATATTGTCACCCTGCTTATTTAACTTATATGCAGAGTACATCATGAGAAACCCTGGGCTGGAAGAAGCACAAGCTGGAATCAAGATTTCCAGGAGAAATAGCAATAACCTCAGATATGCAGATGACACCACCCTTATGGCAGAAAGTGAAGAGGAGCTAAAAAGCCTCTTGATGAAAGTGAAAGAGGAGAGTGAAAAAGTTGGCTTAAAGCTCAACATTCAGAAAACGAAGATCATGGCATCTGGTCCCATCACTTCATGGGAAATAGATGGGGAAACAGTGGAAACAGTGTCAGACTTTATTTTTTGGGGCTCCAAAATCACTGCAGATGGTGACTGCAGCCATGAAATTAAAAGACGCTTACTCCTTGGAAGAAAAGTTATGACCAACCTAGATAGTATATTCAAAAGCAGAGACATTACTTTGCCGACTAAGGTCCGTCTAGTCAAGGCTATGGTTTTTCCTGTGGTCATGTATGGATGTGAGAGTTGGACTGTGAAGAAGGCTGAGCGCCGAAGAATTGATGCTTTTGAACTGTGGTGTTGGAGAAGACTCTTGAGAGTCCCTTGGACTGCAAGGAGATCCAACCAGTCCATTCTGAAGGAGATCAACCCTGGGATTTCTTTGGAAGGAATGATGCTAAAGCTGAAACTCCAGTACTTTGGCCACCTCATGCGAAGAGTTGACTCATTGGAAAAGACTCTGATGCTGGGAGGGATTGGGGGCAGGAGGAGAAGGGGACGACCGAGGATGAGATGGCTGGATGGCATCACGGACTCGATGGACGTGAGTCTGGGTGAACTCCGGGAGATGGTGATGAACAGGGAGGCGTGGCGTGCTGCGATCATGGGATCGCAAAGAGTCGGACACGACTGAGCGACTGAACTGAACTGAACTGATGTGACAAAACAGCCATATCTGCATAGTGTTGCCCAGCGTGGTGAATCTCCACTGAATCGGGAGCCAAAGAAGCAGGCTCCTAAGTCCAAACACTACTCTTGACACGATGTTCTCCAAGTGTTGGGTGGGTAGGGGAAAGAGGCCTAAGGAGAAGGGCTGAAAGGGAGCTTCCTGCAGCCTTGAAAGGGCTCTGTGTTGGACCAGAGACTTCAGTGTGCTCTTTCTGGCCCTGAAGCCTGAGTATGTCCGCTTGGAGATATGCATAGTATTCCATGGAGATTTTCCCTTTCTTCTGTTGATTACAACTACTTACATAATTCTAGTTTCTTTCTTAGTTTTTTTTTTTTTTTTTTTTTGCTTTCCTGTAGTTTTTTTCTTTCCTAATTTTTTTTTTCCTCCTAGATTATGATAATCTTTTCTTCCCTTCCCCATTGGTTGCTGTGATGTTCTCATTTTATTCTAATCTTTCCTCAGAAGGTATCCTGCCCTCACTCAGGTATTCCCTTATGATTAACAAGTTCTTCTGAATGATGATGGATAAGAGTGGAGATAAGGGTTGTAAGTTGCAAGGTCCATGATACATTGTGATTTTATGTGGGTTCCTGGTGATTCTGGGGAAAAGAAGAGTAGGAGTAGATGAGCATTTCTTGATTCTTTCATCCCTCGTGTTTGAAAATAGTGAAAGGGACAGGAGGACCACTAAAGAACATCTTATCCTGCAACACACATTTTTAGAGCATGGCTTAGTGGATTTTATGGTATGTTCAGTCCAGGGGTTTGTTTTTAATGATTTCCCAGCAATTTTTTCTCTTTCTCCTTCAAGGAAAGGTTCCAAGTTGCTCCATAGATCATATTGTACAAAGACTTCTAATTTTAAATATATACTAACAGAGCAAGCTACTTTTCTTCTTGGGTATATTTCTATGAACGCAGAGAAGTGCTTGAGAAGCTACAGTGTGGTTTTTTTTTTCCCCAAACACTTCCCACAGTTCTTTGCTTTTATCCTCTCTTCTTCAGCAGGGTCTTTTCTCTTGCTTTGCTTTTTTTTCTCTTTGTTTACTTTTTTCCATCTTGTTTTTATTGTTTCATAAGTTCTTTTACAAATCCTTCTCTTTAAAAGATTTTATAAACAGATCCCCAAAAAAGTACACAAAACATGAAGTATTGTCTGTACATTTTTTTCATTTATACACAGAAGGTAAAGTTAAAAAAAAAAAAAGCTGCTAAGTTTTATTGTAGAATGTATATAGCACTTAAGAATGAAAATACCACTTTTTACCGCAGTTCATGTTTTACTGTGCCATCACCATTTTCTTCTCTCCCCTGTTATCATCTCAGAGCTTATTGTCTCTAAACAGGGTTGGGAAGAAGGTCAGGAACTGGGTAGAGAGGTGGTGTTGGGATGGGCCGAGGAACTGGCCCTAAGAATGCGGGAAAGTGAACAGCGTCACGCTGTTGCCGCACCTGTAATGACAACAGCAAGATGTTGGCATCGGCATGGCTGCCTTTAGTGTCTCATCCTGGCGTGTGATACAACTTTAACTTAGGTGACCATAAACATTTACTCTTCAAAAGATTCCTAAGTGCAACAAATATATATATTCCTCCTCTTGAAAACATTTGGGGAATGTTAAGTAGTTCCATTAGCTATAACAGAGAAATAACAGAAAAGAAGTGTAGTTTGAAGCTGTTTAGTACAGGACTTTGGATGTCCCAGTGGCTAGAAGAATTCGGAGTGCCCTCCAGTATGTTTGAGTGAGGTAATGTTATCATCAGAGCTATATTTTAGAAAGGTGAATCTGGCAACATGTGAATGAAAAGAAAATTGGCGGTTTAGAAATTAGGCTAGTGACAAAGTCCAAACAGAAAATCCGGAATACTTGAACTATTGATGGTAGCAGTGAAAAAGGAAAGATGAGGAGGTGGTAGGAGACATTATAAAAGAATAGCTAGCAAAACTTGGAAGCAACCGAGGTGTCCTTCAGAAGGTGAATCAGTAAGTAACAGTGATACATGCAGACAGTGGAGTATCAGCCCTGAAAAGAAATGAGCGGTCAGTGCTTACAGGGAAAGGCGTCATGAATAGGCGGAGCACAGACTTTTAGGGAAGTGAATATACTCTGTATGATATTATAATAATGGATAACCGTCATTATCATTTGGCAGAACCCATAAATGTGCAGCACCAATAGTGAATTCTAATATAATCTATAGACTGGGTCATAATGATGTGTCAGTGTAGTTTCATCAGTTGTAAACAAATGCACCATTCTGCTGAGAGATGTTAATAGTGAAACAGGCCATATTGGAGTGGGATGGGGGGCTGCATATAGTGTATGGGGACTCTGTACTTTCCACTCAGTTTTGCTATGGAATAAAACTCTTTAAAATAAATTTTAATTTTTTAAAAAGGGAAGTGAACAGGTATATGAGAACATGCATGATAGGGAGTTTGAAAAGGGGTAATAAAAGGATTGCTAAGCAAATTGAGGATGTTTTAGAAATGAGCATGAATTTTGTGGTGACCCTGTAAGCAGAGTTTCATAGAACATTTGACAGGCTAAAACACAGAAGAGGGCCGTCTCCTTGGTATATAACTGAGAAGAATTCGGTAATGGTCAAGTGAATTAATGCTTTTAGGGTCTTTCTTAATATCTTGTCCACATTTCATTTTTTCTTGCATATTATACACTAGAAGGAAAATAATATAAGTTTAAAACATATTTCCTTTAAAAAAGACAAATTGGTGAATGGGATGAGTTTGATGGGAGTGTTATTGTCATTTGAGCCTAGCAAATGTCCTTGTTTTAACAAAAGCAGCATTCCAATCAGACTTTCACAAGTACAATATTTTCTTTAAGATGAGTCCATGGATTTTCTTTTTTAAATCGAAGTATAGTTGATTTACAATGTTATGTTCACAGCAGAGTGATTCAGTTTTACATATATATATACTTTCTCTTTCATATATTTTTTTCTGTTATGGTTTATTACCGGGTATTGAATATAGTTCCCTGTAGTATACAGTAGAACCTTGTTGTCTGTATATTCTATATACAGTAGTTAGCATCTGCTAACCCCGGACTCTCGGTCTATCCCTCCCCCAGCGCCCCACCTCCTTGGCCACCTCAAGTCTGCTCTCTGTTCCTGTGAGTCCACTTCTGTTTCATACAGAGAGTATTTTGTCACATATAGGCGATATTGTATGGTAGCTGTCTTTCTCTTTTTGACTTAAACTTCACTTACGTGGTCATTTCTAGTTCCATCCGTGTTGCTGCCAGTGGCATCATTTCATTCTTTCTTACGGCTGAGTTGCACTCTGTTATATGAGTATGCACATCACATCATCGTTGTGCATTCACCTGTTGCTGGACATTTGGGGTGTTTCCATGTCTTGGCTATTGTGAATAGTGCTGTTACGAATATAACAGTGCATGTATCTTTTTGAATTGTAGTTTTATCTGGATATATGCCCAGGAGTGGGATTGCTGGATCATATGGCAGTTCTATTTTTAGCTTTCTGAGGAACCTCATACTGTTTCCCATAGTGGCTGCACCACCTTATATTCCCAACAACAGTGTAGGAGGGTTCCCTTTTCTCCACACCTCTTCAGGGTTTATTATTTGTAGACTTTAATGATGGCCATTCTGACTGATGTGAGGTGGTAGCTCACTAGTTTTGATTAGCATTTCTCTAACAGTTAGCGATGTTGAGTAATGTTTCATGTGCTTGTTGGCCATATGTTTTTCTTCTTTGGAGAAATGTCTATTTAGTTCTTCCACCTGTTTTTTGAATGGGTCGTTTGTTTTTTGTTGTTGAGTTATATGAGCTGTTTGTTTATTTTAGAGATTAAGCCCTTCTATGTTGCATCGTTGCAAATATTTTCTCCCATTCCACAGGTTGTTTTTCCGTTTTATTATGGTTTCCTTTGCTGTGCAAAAGCATGTAAGTTTGATTCAGTCTGATCTGTTTACTTTGCTTTTACTTCTGTGCCACAAAAACAGTGTTTAATGTATAGTATGAGTGTATATTAGCTTATTGGCACTCAGTTGGTTGGCAGAAAACAAGAGAAGCAACAAAAATCTCCACAGCAGATAACTAGTAGCTGTAATAATGGAGTGATTATGTGATAGCCTTAGTCACTGAGTCATGTCGGACTCTTTGGGACCCATGGACTGTAGCCCACCAGACTCCTTTGTCTATAGGACTTTCCAGGCAAGAATACCGGAGTGGAGTACTTCTCCTCCAGGGAATCTTCCCAACCAGGGATTGATCCTGCATTGCAGGTGGGTTCTTCACCTGCTGAGCATTGGGGGAGTATGTGATAAGCACTGTTTTATAATACTATTAACTATAATGCTACTAACTGAGTCTTCACCACAACCCTGAAAGTGAAAGTGAAGTCGCTCAGTCGTTTCCGACTCTTTGCAACCCCATGGACTGTAGCCCACCAGGCTCCTCCGTCCGTGGGATTCTCCAGGTNGCACTGTTTTATAATACTATTAACTATAATGCTACTAACTGAGTCTTCACCACAACCCTGAAAGTGAAAGTGAAGTCGCTCAGTCGTTTCCGACTCTTTGCAACCCCATGGACTGTAGCCCACCAGGCTCCTCCGTCCGTGGGATTCTCCAGGTAAGAGTACTGGAGCGGGTTGCCATTTCCTTCTCCAGGGGATCTTCTGGACCCAGGGATCAAACCCAGATCTCCCGCATTGCAGGCAGACACTTTAACTTCTGAGCCACCAGTCCTCACCACAACCCTGAAGTAGGTCCTGTTATCGTGCCTACTTCACAGATAAGGAAACCAAGACAGTTAAGTTTTTCAAGGTCAAAGGAAAGGAGCAATTCAAACTACAGCAGAGAATTCAAACTATACCAGTCCATATTCCAGAATCCATGGGTTTAACCACTGCACCATGGTTCTTAAGCTCAGCTACACATTAGGATCATCTACAGAGATTGTTAAACCAAAGGGAGTCTTAGCCACATGATTGTTCATTTCCTCTCTAGGTACACACTGATGGTAGAGGAGGAAGTGGCATGTTCCAAAGGTATTGAATCCTCTCTCATCACAGCACCTAAGGACTCAAACATCTAGGTGCTGCTGCAGCAGCTGAGGCCTGCACATGTGACTGGTTGTTTCCAGTGGCCTGTAGAAAGGCCCTTCATCACTCCAACCCCCACACACACCTTCCTCTGGGGCCAACTAGGGGTGGCCAATTAAGAATTAGACTGGAGGCCATAGGTGTTTCACTCCTGAGGTCTGTGAGTTCGTCAAGGGCTATAAGATAGTACTTCAAGCTAAATTAACTCACCAGTTATTTTTAAAACCCATCAAAAAGTCAATCACATACTTAATAACAAAGGATTACTCGGATGAGTTCATATATATATGAGGTGCTTACAGCAGTGCCTGGCACAGTAGTAAGCGCTGTGTTAGTGCTGGCCATTTTAATGATTACTAAATTTCAGATTAGAGCGTGGTGCCTGTATTCATGCTACCATAAAAGAGCTGTGTCAGCTCACTTTAGCTCTGTAAGGGGGCATAGTGGTGATCAGAGAAAGTCACTGTGCTCTTTATCAGGAAGACCTCGATCATAGTCAAAGGAGGTGTTTTCCAGAGGCTCACCCTGATTCAGTGGGGGTGAGATAAAAAAGGAGGGAAGACTTAAGGATGACACGAAGTCTTGAGCCTGAGAAACTCTTACAATTAAAGACATTGGGTTAAGGACAGAGACTTAAATCTAGAAAGAATCTTAAAGGAATGGATAGAAGATTTTTAAACAACAGTTGTTTTTTGTTTATGTTGTTTTGAAAAATTGTAATATATTAAGTTATAGTTTATGCGTTATAAAATTTACTCATTTTAAGTGAATAATTCAGTTATTTTTACGTAGATGCACAGTTCTGCAACCACTACTGCAATCCCAAACTTTAGAACATTTTCATCACTCTGTAATAAAGATCCCTTGTGCCCATCTCTAGTCGTTCCTTATTATCACCCCCAACTCGCTCTGGTGGTTTTTTAAAGATCATTATTTCATTTTTCTTTTGCAGGATGGCATAGTAAATCCAACAGTAAGAAAAGATTTGAAAACTGTACCGAAATTCTACTGTTGTCCAATTGAAGGATGTCCTAGAGGCCCTGACAGACCATTTTCTCAATTTTCTCTTGTAAAACAGGTATTTTACTTGTCTTAACTATACACTTCTCTAGGGATGAAATGCAGATGTCATAAACCCAATGTATTGTAATTACTTGCCAATCATATCGAGAATTGAGCAGAAAGCTGCTTGTAAGGACAGACACCAAGTCTCTCACTTAGGGAAAGATGAATGGGTGTGAGCAAAGGCTGGCTGGTTCTGGGTGGGAAGATGTCCAGAGTGGATTTGGAGAGAAGACCAGGTCAGCAAAGTATGATAAATTGGGTGTGCTTCCAGATCTCTGGTGTGAATCTTTTAAGGTCAGAGGAGCAGAGGCACAGGGAGATGTTCTCCCAAGGGAGGAAGAAACTGTAGGAAAAGAATTTCAGAAGCAGCTCCCCTAGAGAGGAGGGAGGGACCCAGTCAGTGGGGAAGGTGGTGATTCTGGACTGGAAGAAACTGAAACACCTCCCTGAGGGTTTGCTGGAGGGGTCCTGAGAAAAGTGCTCCAAGACTTGTTCTGCTTGCAGCACTTACTTGTACATTAGAACGTAGGGGTGGATACCATGGATAGTCTCCAAAACAGTCTCAACTTCTCACAGAGATGAGGCATATGTTAAAGGGAAGCTTGCCTGCTTTTACATTCTTTTGATTTGCACTGCTATATTCTGTCATGTAAAATCATTGTTATTTGGGGTATGTTGATGACTTTTGAAAGGTTTTGAGCAGTTGCAGATTTTCACTTTGGTCCTTTTGTGTTCTTCCTAGCACTTTATGAAAATGCATGCTGAAAAGAAGCATAAATGTAGTAAGTGCAGCAATTCGTATGGCACCGAGTGGGACTTGAAAAGACATGCAGAGGATTGTGGCAAGACCTTCCAGTGCACGTGTGGCTGTCCGTATGCCAGCCGGACTGCATTGCAGTCCCACATCTACCGAACTGGCCATGAGATCCCTGCAGAGCACAGGTAATGGGTGGGGGGTGGGGGCTGGGGCCAAAAGCCAGCAGCTGTGGGAAGAGCTTCGGCGAAGCTTCCTGGAGAGCTGTTAGCATGAGGAGAGAGGAGGAATGGTAGAGAAAAGATGAGACGTGAAGAAGGGAACTTTTGGAAATGGCAGCAGTGCTAGTAAATAATCCACATCTACTTGACCCAGTTGTGCTCCTTACTCATTCACCAACTCCTTTTAAAGGTCCCTTATTATTCCCAATTGAAAACTTACTGGGCTTTCTTTTTTTAAGATTTATGTATGTATTTTGGCTGTTCTGGGTCTTGATTGCTGCGTGGGCTTTCTCTGGTTGCGATGAGCAGGGGCTGCTCTTGTGTGGGACACCAGGGCTTCTCACTGCGGAGGCTTCTCTTGCTGTGGAGCACAGGCTGCAGTCGTCACGGCGCAAGCATTCAGTAGTTGTGGTGCACAGGCTCGGTTAGTCCAGCAGAGGCAGGATCTACTCGGACCAGGGATCAAATCTCTGTCACTTGCACTGGAGGTGGATTCTTGACCACTGGACCACCAGGGAAGACCCTGTTGAGTTTTCAATTCTTTCAAAACTTTCATCGTTTTCTATTAGAGGGATCCTGGATTGTTGAAGAGTTGTCTAAATCATGAAATCGCTTCATTTGAAAGGTCAAATTTATATTTGGATTAATAGCTTCCTATTTTAGAAATGATAATCACTGCATTATGTAATATGTTAGCTTCCTGATGCTTGCGGATCTAAGTTGAGTTCTAGTGCCTAGAACTTTACCCCAAGGTGTGCTTCCTCCTTTCCTGTTTGCATGTTTCTGAGCTTCTGTGTAATGGGCCAGGTTACAAACGGGATTTCTTTTCACTGGGCTGAATCTGACCCCTGCTGTAGATGTGAGACATAAGTGAAGATACAGTGAAGATGTGAGCTTATAAGTGAAGATGCAGTGCCGGGGCTGATGAAGAAAACTGCAGCTTAAAACCACTTTTCTCTTTTTCACTCTGTCATTGTTTTCAGGGACCCACCTAGTAAGAAAAGGAAAATGGAAAGCTGCCTGCGGAACCGGAAGCTGTCCAGGAAGACCGTTGAATCACTGAGCAAGCAGCCAGTTCCCCGACCAGATGCTCCAGAGCTAGAGACTTCAGAAATAAAGCTGCTGGCTTCCTTTGAAGACTCTTGCAGCTCTAATGCCAAACAACAGACTCTTCCAGCAGCTCCAAGGTACCCTCAGAAGTTGCTTTTACCAAAGCCCAAAGTGGCTTTGGTTAAACTCCCTGTCATGCAGTTTTCTCCTGTGCCTGTCTTTGTGCCTACAGCCGACTCCTCGGCCCAGCCTGTGGTGTTGGGTGTCGACCATCAGGGCTCTGCCCCCGGTGCCGTACACTTACTGCCCTTGTCCATTGGAACCCTGATCCTCGGCCTGGATTCGGAGGCCTGCTCTCTCAAGGAGAGCCTCCCTCTTTCAAAAGTTGTAAATCCTGTTGCTGTTGAGCCAATTAGCACAGGTATTCAAGTGAACTTGGGTAAAAGTCCATTTAGCCCGTTACAAGAACTGGGGAACACATGTCAGAAGAATAGCATTTCTTCCATCAATGTGCAAACAGACCTGTCCTACACCACACCACAGTTCATGCCGTCTGCACAGTGGGCCAGCCCAGACTCCTCTGTGTCGTCGTGTTCGCAAACTGATTTGACATTTGGTTCCCAGGTTTCCCTTCCCATTAGTGTTCAAACTCAGACTTTTTTGCCCAGTTCTAAGGTAACCTCATCCATTGCTGCTCAGACTGATGCATTTATAGATGCCAGTTTCCAGCCAGGTGGGATCTCCAGAGAAACTCAGACTAGCGGAATGCAAAGTCCAGCAGATGACCGAGTACAGATGGACCAAGCTGTGATGTGTGGAAACATTTTTGAAAGTGTCCATTCATCATATGGTGTGTCTACAGACAATATTATAAGCAGCAGCTTAGTAGCAGAGACTGTAACTCATGACTTGTTACCTCAGAACCACACTAAAACTTTAACTCAAGATATTGAGAAATCCACACCAATTATAAACTTCAGCGCACCAAACAGTATGCTTTCGTCACAGAACACGACAGATAATCAGACCCAAACCATGGATTTACTAAGTGATCTAGAAAACATCTTGTCAAGTAACCTACCTGGTCAGACGCTGGACAATCGTAGTCTTTTGTCTGACACAAATACTGGACCTGACACCCAGCTCCCATCTGGCCCAACCCAGAATCCTGCAATTGATTTTGATATCGAAGAGTTCTTTTCAGCCTCAAATATACAGACACAGACCGAGGAGAGTGAGCTTAGCACCATGACCACTGAGCCAGTCTTGGAGTCGCTGGACATAGAAACCCAAACTGACTTCTTCCTTGCAGACCCTTCTGCCCAGGCCTACAGCTGTAGGGGGAATTCTAGCTTCTTAGGCCTTGAGATGTTTGACACACAGACACAGACAGACCTGAACTTCTTTTTAGACAGCAGCCCCCGTCTGCCCCTGGGAAGTATCCTGAAACACTCCAGCTTTTCCATGAGTACTGACTCATCTGACACAGAGACCCAGACTGACGGAATCTCCACTGCTAAAAACCTGCCTGCCCTAGAAAGCAAAGTTCAGTTGAACAGTGCCGAAACACAGACCATGAACTCTGGCTTCGAAACTTTGGGGAGCTTATTCTTCACCAGCAATGAAACTCAGACAGCAATGGATGACTTTCTTCTGGCCGATCTGGCCTGGAACACGATGGAATCTCAGTTCAGCTCTGTTGAAACCCAAACGTGTGCAGAACTACACCCAGTCTCCAACTTCTGAAAGCAAGAGTCCACGTGGGGGATGGATTCACAGTTCCCTTCTGGATTTAGAAGGTGAAGAACAGGGACAACAGTATTAACTCTATTGAATGTAGTCGACGATACAGTTACTTCGATTCTTTGAGGTTCTTTGCCTTTTTGTACTTGTAAACATGAAATTTGTGTAAAAATTTGTGAGTGTATTATAAAGTGTAAGATGTTGATCTGAACATGATTGTTTTTGTGTTATCGACATTTGCCCTTTCAGTGTAGTCTTCCCTTTTTTTTAAAAAAAAAAAAGTATTCCACACCTTTAAAACCCATCTTGCCATTTAGCTGAAGCCAAGCTTACCAGGACTTAGGGTACAAACTTCAGATCTTCAAAACGTTTTCATCAAAGCATGACGGACTTAAATTGCACCTTAAAATACTCTTGCCGGTGCTTGTTAAGAGAGTCCTGTTCCGATAACGTGTAAAGAAGTCTGATGCTGCACCATCATATTTAAACACCAACAGCTTCGCCTGCTTTGACATCTTAGTCTTCCCTAGTTTGAAGACACAAAGGAAAACTACTGTTGTCTTTAGCTTCTGAGACAATTTGCATATAGCCAGTGCCATCCCTCTACGTGAACTGTTACTGGTAGGAACGTAAGTGTATAGTACTTTGCTCACAAGACATGTTGCTGTACAATTATTGCTTAAAGTAGTAGTGGCAAGCACTTAGTGTAAATAGTGATCCTTTCCGTCTAAGTGACAGTAAGTCACCCTGACTATGGAAATGCTGGGCTGTAAAATCATGCCTGTTAGCTCATCCTGGAGCGTGTCCTACAAGCCATCCCTCCTGCACCCTACTGAAGGCCAGGGTGGTGCTCCAGAGCTGCTCCTCAAGGTGCACCCCACCTGCTGAGTCTGAGTTTTGTCGCTCTAAATGTTAAAAAACAATAAAAATAGTAATGTAAGGAGAAAAGGATATTCCCTGTTACATTTCAATACTTCTCATAAGCTTGCTAGGGCAAGAGTGCAATCAACAACTACAGTTAAGTGAATCTTCTTTTAATCCACCTCTCATTTTCTTCCTTGAATGAGGAAACACATTGGTCTAGCAAGAACAGTGTTTGTGCCTTGAGGATAGCAGTTCTAGAATAGATCCGTGTAAAATACGGCATTCTGCATTATGTTGCTTTGTTTAGAGAGGGTAATACTGAACGGTCTTCAAAGAAAATGAGGTGAAGATCCAGCACTTCAAGAACATAGTATGTTTTGAGATGGCTGAGCAGTCAGGTACAGTTGTAGGGTTTTTTGCATTTAGAAGATCCTGAGTTCTTGATTGTTGGCCAGCTTTCAGGCAAGTGAAAATCAATGCAGTCTGTACATTTTTCTAAGTTTACCCAAAAAAATGCTCTATTCCTTATGTGGCACATTCTTTATGCTGCTGAAGACTAAACCCTCAAAATACAACCTAAGGAAGGAACTAATAATTCATTAGAGAAAATCATTGGTGTTGCTACTAATTCCTATCCCATAGAAGAATTGGGGGTAATGGATAAATAACATGTCCTGGGCAGATGAACTCAACCTGGTAGATAAAAGTTTGCTTGGGTCACAGTTGCCTATGAATGTGGGTTTCAAAACAAACATAAAGCCTTAACTTAGTATTTCATTATATTTTAGAATCATCACTGCCTTAACGTTTCAAACATCTATTTCAGTTCTCCTAGTAAGGAGAAGTGCATGTTTGTTTTGGCTTTTTGTAAATATATATGCAGTGATCTATGGCTTAAAAAAAAAAAAATCTGTGTGTCTGTGACAATGTCTGTTAATTCAGCCAACTGAATTATTTACAGAAAATTGAGCATGTAATAGTTCATGTACCAGTAAGAACTGTCCCCAACCCCAAACCTTAGTTCCCTGAATTGTTCTAAGATTATTTGTAAAAGCTGAAAACTCAGTGATTAAAGAGAAGTAAGAATTCTACCTTTTGTGTGAATTCTTCAACATACTCCTAATGTGACTTTGTTGCCTCAACTCTTCACAAATTCATCATCCTCTGAAAGTCACATGATGAAATGATTGTGCCTAGTTATTTCCATCACCTTTGTTCATGAAAATACGCTAACAAGTTCTCCCAGTAGAAAGGAAAAAGGCATTCCATTACCAAAGCTGCTATTTTGATGTAAAGTTTTTATTTTAATAAAAACTACCATAAGTTTTTGGAAATTTTTTTCAAAGGAAATTACCCATTTTTTTTTCATCCAAATGTCACCATTTCATAATGGGGTGTCTTTTATCTTTGTAAGTAATGTGGTTCTGGCTTAAGAGCAAATATGCGAGGGTAAGGCTATGAGTAGTTCTTTGCTCAGTCACTAACTGTAGGAAAGCCAAATCAGTGTGTTCGATTCCTTTGAGAAAAAGGGAAATAAAAGAAGAAATTTTTTATAGACTTACCTGAAAGATGCAAAGTTTGAAGCTACTTTTGATTGGAAGAAAACATTGTGAAGTTGAATTGTTGACTAGTTGTGAATTGTTTTAACAGTGGTGACTGACAGGGTGGTTTTTTCATGTAATCCTTTATGATCTCAGTTTTAGAATGCTTATCTTAGTTCCAGTCCAAACTTAACCTAATACTGACTCTGAAGAGCGCTTACTACTTGAATATTTAAAGTAATGCTTCTCAGATTTGTCTTCGGAAGGCTCTTAAACAAAGAGCCTGAGAGGAATGTGTAACTTAGAAGCATTTAGGAATGATGCCTTTGGTTCAGTTCAGTTCAGTCACTCTGTCATATCCGACTCTTTGCGACCCCATGAACCACAGCACCCCAGGCCTCCCTGTCCATCACCAATTCCCAGAGTCCACCCAAACCCATGTCCATTGAGTCAGTGATGTCTTTGGAGTCTCAAGTATTGTTTTATATCTCATATATGTGTGTGTGCTTATCTTACGTACATTAAAGTGTCACTGATTAGATCTGACACTAGGAAAGGACCCAGTCTTTTGACTTACTGGTTACGCCCAACACCTAAAAGCCTTAAAACACATGAATGTTAATTTAATTTTTTCAGCAAGATGTAGGCTAACCTAATGTTCTTGATAGTCAAGAGGATAGTCCTTTAAATACCATTGTTTTGCAGTGCTTAAATCCAAAGTTTCTTAACAGTTGTGTGAACTATATTTACTAGTCTACATATCTATCAACAGATGCAGAACTAAAGAGCAAATGGAAAGGACTCTGAGGTTGTTGGTCTCCTCAAATTAACACATTTGGGCTCTTTATTTTAAAACATGCATGTATGGGGACTTGCCTGGTGGTTAAGAATCCCCCTGACAATGCCAGGGACACAGGTTTGATCCCCGGTCCAGGAATATTACACGTGCCGCACGGCTAAGCCCATGTGCCACAACTGCTGAGCCTGTGCTCCACAGTAAGAGAAGCCACTGCAGTGAGAAGCCCGCATGCAGTAAAGGAGACCCAGTGCTGCGGAAAAGAATAAGTAAATAATCCATTGTAAAAATAGGATAAAATATGCATGTTTGAAGGGAGCAAATGAGGGTATTGTCTGTAATAAACGGGAAGAGTGCCGGTATTCATTCAGTTCCTTCAACTTCAGGGGGGAACATGTAAATCTATATATTGCCTGCTAATAAATAATAAGCACATTTGTAACTTTGTTCTAAATCCACAAAATCAGAAATAGCAAAGATTGTCACAGGAGAAATTCATTATCAAGGCCCTTCCATTAACTTGGTTCCTTTACCATCTAGCACGTAATATTACAGGACATAAAGACTACAAAGAAGAAACAAAAGAATTTATAACTTTTAGTTTATCATTGAAACAGTCAAATATTTCAGAAAATAAAAAAATATTTTTTAAAAAATTTATCTCCATAAATTCTCAAAGATGTATATATTACCTATGTGAACAAAGACTTTTTTTTTGGCTTAAAGAAGTGAGATTAGCATAGTATGTGTCAATAAGACCTTGTTGCAAGCTTGGCATCTTCTGCTTTTCTTGCCCTTTTTTTTTTTTTTCTCCACGTCTTCTTGCAGCTTTTTACTCTGCTTTCTGGTGATCCACTGCTTTTTCGTTGTCCTGGGTGAAATATTTGGTTTTATGATAGCATCTCAAAAATGTTGCTGCTTAGGACTGAATTTGAAACTGATACCTCTCCTACTTTATCTTCTTTTTCCTGTGCTGTAACGAGAAATTTAGTGACTTCAGAAAAGCTGTGTAGAGCTTGTGCTGCAATAAAAATTTGGCAGAAGTCAGTGCATCTGAATTAACTTACCACAAAAGGATATCTAACCTTAGAATGCTCCTCAAAGACGTCCCTATTTAAAAAATGAGCTCTCAAAACTTAAGATTTTATAGTTTGCTTTTTGAGAAGCCATGCAAACTTTGGCAAATGATGCTTTAGGAACTGTTTATATTGTCTTAGTTCAGTTTGTGGTAACAGTTTTTGTTTAGCTATATTTGAGAGTCTGGTACTTATTAACGAGTTGTAGGCTGTTTTGGTTTTTTTTTGGCCTTTTCTTTTGGTAAGATATGGTATACTTAGAACCGTTTAAATCCCGTTTCTCTGATGACATATGTTTCTAAGGAGTAAGTCTTCAGATTTCAAGTTTTCCCATTAGCTACTATAATGGTATCTCCCTAACATTCCATTTTCCTGGGATTACATTAGGATTACATTAGAAAAGTCTGTCATGAGGATTTGGTGAATGGCCACAAAACAGAGCCCGAGCAGAGTCATGAACAGTATTGGGACCAGTGGTTTTTATCTTGTTAGTTAGATTTCTGCTTCTCTTCAGAGCACATGCAGATGTTAAATGAAATTGCTAACAGTTCTTTCACATTTTACAGAGTTAATAGTCCTAACCCTCCTGCGTTGCTGGAAATAAGGCTAGTGTATGTTATGTCTTCAAGTTAGCACTCCTCAAGTTTAAGTAAGTGAGAAATTGTTTCATTTTAACATACATAGGGAAGCAAGGCTTGTAGTTTGAGCCAAATGGGAGGGGAAAAGCCATTTTCACATATATAAAGTATCAATTTTCCAGTGGCTTTAAGGAGGGTCATACATACTGGGCTGCCTCTCAGTATTCACAGCGATTTAGCATAGTGAACGTGAGGAGAGTACTGGTTGAAAAGTAGAGAATTCTGAATTATGCCATTAATGTAAATACATCGATTTAGCATCTTAGAATTTCCTTGAAAACCTTGCCAAAATAATGCACATTCTCCTAAAGAGAATCAGATTATGCCTACAGCTCTCCCTGGCTCTGACTAAATGAGCCCTATTGTTAACTCTGAGAGAAATGGTCCCAGAGAAAAGCAGGCCTGGAGGGAAACGGAGCAGGTGCCCCCAGGAGGCCCTGAAGGACCAGTCAAAACCAAGAGCTGTCCAGGATGAGGCAGGCGGAACTTCTCCCACATTCCCTTTGCCTCTGTGTCAAGGCTTCCACTTGCTCTGGAAGCAAAGCTGTCAGAGAAGCGGCAAACAGGTATTGGATTCTAGATAATTAATTCCCTGCTGCTGCTGCTGCTAAGTCACTTCAGTCGTGGCCGACTCTGTGTGACCCCATGGACGGCAGCCCATCAGGCTCCCCCATCCCTGGGATTCTCCAGGCAAGAACACCTATTCTCACCTGGGCCCTTGTGGNAATTCCCTGCTGCTGCTGCTGCTAAGTCACTTCAGTCGTGGCCGACTCTGTGTGACCCCATGGACGGCAGCCCATCAGGCTCCCCCATCCCTGGGATTCTCCAGGCAAGAACACCTATTCTCACCTGGGCCCTTGTGGCACTTGGCAATGTCTAAAACATTCTTGATTGTCACAACTGGGAGAGGACCATTGGCATCTAGTGCGTAAAGGCCAGAGATGCTGTTTCCCTTTATGCACAAAACAACCCCACACAAAGAACTACCCATCCCTAATGCCAGTAGTGCCAAGGTTTAAAAGTCCTGCCCAAGAGGCCAGTTGATGAGGTGGAACTTTAAGCACTGCTGTGGGTGCAATGCTTATTTCCAAAGATGCTCGGCCACTGAAATCTTTAAGTGTGTATATTGCCATGTGATCCCTGGCCCAGGAAGCTCCCAGATGCCTCGGGGCAACTAAGCCCATGCGCCACAACTCCTGAGGCTGTGTGCAGCAGCTACCGAAGCGCACGCACCCTAGAGCCTGTGTTCCTCAACGAGAGAAGCCACAGCAGTGAGAAGCCCCTACTTGCCGCAGCTAGAGAAAGTCCACACCCAGCAACGAAGGCCCAGCACGACCTAAAATAAAGTGTGTATGCTGTTTAGAAAGGATGTCTTAGAAAAGTTGAGTTCTGGTGGGTGCACAGTTGCTCAGTCATCTCTCTTTGCAACCCCATGGGCTGTAGGCTCCTCTGTCCATGGGATTTCCCAGGCAAGAATACTGGAGTGGGTTGCCATTTCCTCCCCCAGGGGATCTACCCAGGGATCGAACCCACATCTCTTGCATCTCCTGCGTTAAGGAGGGTTCTTTACCACTGAGCCACCCGGGTCTTATGTTAAAAAAAAAAAAAAATCTCTTTTAGGACTTCTACTGTAAGCAACTTTTGAAATGTAGAAATTGAAATTCACTTAGATTTTCTTTTAATTTCACACTACAAAAGCCAGCATCCAGAGTCAATCTGATCACAAATCTATGACAGAAAGAACTGTTCACATTTTGAGTGTCTAGTAATGTTTACAGGCAAGTTAACTTCACTAAAATGACAGAATCAGGAAGTACCTTAAGTATTAATTCCCTCAATTTTTCCCCCTGACCAGGGATCAAACCTGCATCCCCTGCACTGGAAGTATGGGGTCTTAACCACTGGAACATCAGGGAAGTCCCTAACCCCTCATTTTATAAGACAGAGTCAATTTTAAAATGTCTAGTTTTCAGCTCCTAGGAAAAAAAGATGATGGTGCTAGTTTTAGTTATTGAGTTACTTTTAAGACTGAGTTCAGGAAGATATACAATAGCTTTGATCTGCTAGATTAAACATGAGAAGTAAATTTTTTGCTATAACACCTCAGGATGACACACCACCAGTCTGAGAGACATGGCATAAGTCTGCAGAGCAATCATGTTTAGACTGCTGCAGTGCAAATTCAGGCAAAACAGGATGAGAAGAAGGGCCAGGCAATGAAGACGGCCCATGAACTGACTGACAGGCATCCCAACCAAGAACCCCCAAGTTACAAGTTAGGGAGGTGAGCTTTTCAAAGAGTCCACGTGACAACTGGCTATGCCCACAGGATTTCTAAATGATTCGGAACAGCCAGGCATTCATTAAAGGGAAATGATCCAGCTATTTGTATTTGATCTGATCACGACATTCTGGAAAACCACAAATCTCTGTGAGCGTTGTACATACATTACCTCCTCGTCTTCACCACATTCTGTGTCTGAAATTATTCCCATCTAACAGGAAGGAAAGAGATTCCAAAGTCCTCCTTCCTTGCCCTACATGATTCTTTCCACCCACTACTCCAGCTGTTTCTTCTCCTTGGAGATAAGTTGGCACCTTCAGATGCCCAAGCTGCCCACTTGAACCCAAACTCTCTGTTGATGGGTTTCTTCTTGAGTCAGAAGAGAAAATGACCCCTAAGCCTTGTGAATTTGCTCAGGATAAAAGGAGGCAATACCCAGAAGAGGCTCTGAACACTTAGAACAGTGCCTTGCTAACTCAAGTGGAATTATTGTGTCATGTGATGGGTTAGTGGCACTCGGGTCAGAGTTTAGCCTGGGCATCAAGGGCACAGCACAGAACCTCTCCTGGCTCCAGGGCTGTAGTTAGCCTGGCAGACAGTGGGTGTTGCCTATGGTACCAGCAAACTCCCTTGTCTGCCCTCAGTCACAGCCATGGGATCCCCTGTTTTCTTCCTCATCTGGCTTCTCAGGAGCCCCTGAACTGCAGCACCAAGGCTGCACTTGGACCCAAGCCCAGACACCCGAAAAAGTCCCAGGTGTGAGGACTCCAATTGTGCAGCTCAGCCTGCTTGGCCAGCCGGGGGAGCCTGCAGAGAGATGGGCTGGGGCTCTGGCACTTAGGGAGAAGGAGAGATTGAAAGCAAAGTAGATCTAGTCCAGACTAAAAAGAACAAAGCTAAAAATGACAGGAAGTCTCCCTGAGCAGCCAAAGCTTGCCACCACTTGTCCAAACATCGCCGGGTCCTATTCTGACTTAATCTTCCCCTCACCCTTGTCCCCCCATCACTGTCAGATCTACACTCTCCCAGGTGTCCAGCCCCTCCAGCCCTGCGCTTGCTCAGCAGCACTCCCAGAACTCAGTCTGGAAGTGAGGCTCTGCAGAGGAGCCCTGTGTTGGGTGTAGCCACACTGCCACTCGGTGATTTTTTAATTTCCAGAAAAATAGGAGTTTGGAAAGTTTTACTAATGAAACTAACAGAATAAAAGATGAAACACAGAGCCCTCCATGTTTGGCTTGAGAATCGATCCCTGGGTCTGGAAGATCCCCTGGAGCAGGGAATGGCAACCCACTCCAGTATTCTCGCTGGAGAATTCCACGGACAGAAGAGCCTGGCGGGCTACAGTTCAGGAGGTGGCAAAGAGTTGGACACAACTGAGCAGTCGCAACATTTAAGAACCAAAACTTAATTTGAGGTCATCACCTAGAGGTAGAAAGAGGGTGACTCCTTAAAATGGAAGGATTTTTGTTACTGACCTAGATTTTTGTTACTGCATTCTAGTAAACATTTAGCCTTTATCTAGATAGACTTGGATATCAAAGACCAGCTTGAACGTCCTGATTTAACCTGACTAGAAACTGGGACAAGGCCTAGCGTGACTCTGTCCACAGAGAAGCAAGCCAAACTTCCTCGGCCAACACAAATAAGACACCAGAGGGCCTTTATCAGGTATTTGCATAATTACCTAAAGAAACAGATGCTTTCATAAAAAAAAAAACAAAAAACTAGTTGATTAAAAAAAACTTTAAGATACTACAACAGACACGGGGTGGCAGAGTCGAACATGACTGACCAACCGAACAACAAACCTTTAAATCTGGGTCCTTCCCTCATTCAAACTAAATCTCAATTCTAAATTATATGTTTATCCCCAAAGGTATAGAATATATAACCCTTATCTCAACAAGTGAGTTTTTCTTAAGAAAAAAAATTCTTTCTGTTGTCACTTGTATCGGTTCAAACTGTGGCAAGATCTCAACTGGTAAGTACCCCTGGGCTAAGCAGGTGAGCTTTGTCCCTCGTTCATACTGGTAGATACTTTTCTCTCCCAAGCAAACACTTTGACAGGTGTATACATAGTGAGCTTATTCATTGTTCTGCAGCCTACAAAGAAGGACTTGAAAAAAACCACCAACTCAGGTAGCCAGGTTGCCAGAGCTGGACAGTGCTCAAGCAGTACTGCGTCCAACACCCCCAGTGTGCAGACACAGAGGGAAATCGGGACCTCTTCCTGGGGGTGAATTCAGATGGTTTCTTCATCCAGACAAGAAAGGGTGAGTAGAAACTGAAAACTGCTTCTAGTCTGTAAAGTGTCCAATCTCAAAAGGCAAAATACACCTTTAAATGACTACTGTAATCATTCCTGCATTTCTGGTGTTTTGTAAAGACAAACCAGCAAAACTCCTAAACTTAAACAGACAAGACATTACAAAGACGAGTTATGGAAAACAGATGTTTACAAATAGCCATATATTCTGTCTGCCCATCACTTAGGAGCTGGAAAGCCTACAGTTCAAGTATGATCTACTTTAAGCAAATGCAAACTATGTAATTACAGAGTGGCTAAATAGTTATTCACATTACAAAATGGTTCTTCACAGCATCTCTCTACATAGCCTTGTCACTTCACATTTAAAACATAGCTTATTTACAAACATTTAATTTATACACAACTTCAGGAAATGTGCACTGGGGTAAAATGAGGGGGGAGGAAAGATGGAAAAAGGAAGAAAGCCACACCTCCATTCCATAACTCTGTCTGGGGTTGTCAAATTCCCAAATAGTAGATATAAGACTGGAAGAAGCATGTGTGCTAACAATAATCTCAGTGACATTTAAACAATAATTATTATTCTCAACCTGCCTCTCACGATGAATTTTGTAGGAAGGTAGCCAAAACCTCCCAGACACAGAGACTAACATGAGGTTCTAAGTATATATAATCTGGGACACATAAGATAGAATGGATATGGCACATCCATCCATCCAATATCAATATAAGGATATGCCATCCTGGACACAGGAAATTCATCTGGACACAGACTGGAATTTTCTCTTACAACACTGTTTCCATTAAAGCAGGTCTCTGTTGCAAGAGAAAATGTGGCAACCGATAGACCATCTGCCAGGTTCAAAAGATCAGGAAACGATTTGGTCTCAACAAGCCCAGGACGCCTGGCTTGAAGCACTGGGGTTCAGGGGACAGAAAGCGGCCCAGCCGGCTGGCTCGGGGGCTGACCTGGGAGCAACCCCGGAGGGAGGCCCTCCAGCTTCCCCACCATCCACTTGTCTTCCAGGGCACAGATAAGCCAGGCTGAGGCTGAGACTGGCACTAGCAGTGTGTTTTTTGTAAATGGCTAAGCAACAGAAGCAGGTAACACAAAAATGTGGAGGTTTTGAGAGTATATCAGAATCCATATTATGAAGTTCAGCTGTCCCCGATCTACTACCAAAAAAGGACCAGGGGAGAGAGGGAGAGAAGAGTGTACGAGATGAGAGAAGGAGAAAGGGAAAGAGACTGGGTGGGGCAGGAGGGAGACAGGGGAGAGAAGATAAACCACGTTCAGACGCTGCTTATTCCCAGGGAATTATATTGTAGCAGCTCAAAGGAGTCTGTGAGTGGAAATGGGAATAACAACTCTGCTCACTGTGAGGGACGGCAAGAGAGGTCTTGAGAACACTTTGGTCTCCAACATTTGGGGCCTGTTTTCCTGCTTGGCCTCTGTGAGGATGCGCTTTGGGGTTTTCATGGGAGGTCTGGGCTCCCTGGCTTTGAGTCTGGCTTTGTAGTTCCTTGCTCCTTGTTTCTGCAAAAGCTGGAAGGTGGCAAGATAGCAGGGAGGGCACAGCAGGTTTTTCTCAGGCAGGAGGGACCAGTGCAGGCAGCAGGGCTCAGGCTCGGCCAGCAGGGGCATCCGGGCCACCGGGGTGAAGAAAGGCTGCATGTCCTTGACGTTGTGGTGCCTGGCCAGCTCAGTGGGCTGCTTTTCGCCTGCCCCGTCAACTGCTTTCACTCCATAGGCATAAGCCACACACTCATCCTTTTCCACACTCAGCCCCTTCTCTTCTGGCCGCAAGAAAAAGTTCTTAGTCTTCTTACCCAGAACATCCAAGCCGTCTGGGGGCGAAGACTGCAAGGGAGGGAGGACTAAAAGGGCTTTGGAAGTCAGGGAGTCTGAGGAGGGGAGAATTCTGTCAGTGCCTCTCCAGGGCCTTCTGGGGTCCTTGCCCCTAACAGTCTCCGGGGTGGCCCAGTCTTCCAGGCACCAAATGAACTCCTTTATTTGCAGACTTTTCTTCTCTCCCTGACTGTAGGTGGGAAAGCAGATTTTGTTAACTTCCCTGGAGGTCGTAGTGGGGCCTGGGGGGGTGCCCGGGGTCTGGGAGAGGCTGCCTCCATCCTTCTCTGGGCCTGCCTCGGATGGAGCTGGAGCTGAAGCCCCAGACTCCAACTTCCCCACCTCCGAATGAAGCCTGGCTTCCAGGCTCCCATGGGAGAGATTGACACAGAGTAAGCAGCTGCTGGCACTTTCTCCCACTCTCGCCTTCTTAAGCTTCTTCCTGGGCCAGATGCAGGCAGTTGGAGAAATCTGTCCCCAGCCTCGGACCTGCAGATAAAGCAGTGTGTTACTCTCAGCCTAGCTGCCCCTACTGTGGCCACATCCCCATTTTGACTCTATTTGAATCGATATTTTTCTTTGGATTGACTTAATTTATTTTAGTTTTTTCATGCTTAGATTCGCCTCCTACTACACCATGGTATTTGTAGTAGTATTTTCAAAGACTAAAATACTAAGCAATAATATCTATCAGCACACTGATGTGCTGACTATATTTTTTAGATGTGTATTAAAATAAATTCAGAACTATTAAAATAAAATAAAAACCATACTTGTCCCGCCTGCAGGCTTTCTTGTACTGCAGGCTCTCTGCGCTTGCCTGCACCAAAGAAGGCTGTGTGAGGATATAACCAAGAATACGGCTCCCACCAAGAAACCGACCATGTTGGCACCCAGATCTCAAACATTCCTCCCAAATCGGAGAAGGCGATGGCACCCCACTCCAGTACTCTTGCCTGGAAAATCCCATGGATGGAGGAGCCTGGTAGGCTGCGGNGCGCTTGCCTGCACCAAAGAAGGCTGTGTGAGGATATAACCAAGAATACGGCTCCCACCAAGAAACCGACCATGTTGGCACCCAGATCTCAAACATTCCTCCCAAATCGGAGAAGGCGATGGCACCCCACTCCAGTACTCTTGCCTGGAAAATCCCATGGATGGAGGAGCCTGGTAGGCTGCGGTCCATGGGTCGCAATGAGTCGGACACGACTGAGCGACTTCCCTTTAAGCTGCCCAGCCTACGAACTGAGACAGGGCTGGAGCATCTCCTGTGGTGGGAGCCACCCCGGGCATTCTACAATGTGGAGCAGCACCCCAGCCTCAACCCCAGTACATCCAGAAACACCCCTCTCCCCTCCCCGCCCTACCTGTGACATTGCCAAGCAATCAGACCAATTCCCTTATATTTTATTATTGATTCTAAAAACAGTTTAAGAATAAACCACAGGGTTCTGCATAAAACCACCAGGATAGAAATCTTTGGTTGCTTGGGGAGTTAAGTAGCAGGAGTTAAGTTAAGGGAATTGGGTTGAGTTAAAGGAATTAGGTTCTGGAGTCCAGAAAAACTCGGTTCAACTCCTGCCTTCACCACCACCTGGGAGATTTCGACACATTTCATTTTTGGTGCTTTGGTTCCCTTTTCCAAAAAGTGAGGCTATTCATAACACCTGAGAGGGTGAGTGAATTGATGTATGTGATGCATTTAGTACTGTGCTTGCCCATACAGAATGGTCATAAATACTCAATGAAAGGTACTGCTATTATCATCATTAATATTCTACCTCTGTTTCAGAGGTTTCTATTTCCTTGCTTACACATTTTGCGGGGGCAACAATAACTATTTCTGAAAATAGTAAAAGGCTTGTATCAAAATCCTAACATGCACAAGACCTAATTCAAGAAAATACTCACTGCTTCTTCCCATCCAGTTCCAATGACAAACTCTTTGGCTTTTTTATCTTGTTCAAGTGTAATGTCACTGATATTGAGAAGACAACAAACATGATTCTTTTCACTTCTTTCATCTGGACAAGTATAGATTAATTCAGTTTCTTCTGTGCTTTGAATTTCATAATTTTCACTATTTTCAATTTCAGTCTCTTTTTTGTGACCGAAATCCATTACTGTGATGGTTGCTTAAAGTCTTTAACATCTTCTTCCTGTGGTTTAAAATGCAAATGGAACTTAGCTTTTAATACTGCTTTCTTTTAAAAAACCAATTCAATAACTCAGGTGAAACATCGTCAAGACATGTTCAGGAACAGACAGAAGAAATATTATGAAACCATCCATTGCCAGCTATTGACATTATAAAAATAAGGCTAATTTTAAAGACGTGGATTTAGGACTTCCCTGGTGCTTCCACTGCAGGGGGTATGGGTTCTATCCCTGATCAGGGAACTAAGATCCCGCATGCTGAATAGTGTGGCAAAAAACAAATAAAACACCTGGATTTATTAAAAAAAAAAAAAAGATTCATTGTCCATTCTTATCTTCCAAACTCATGTAAGAGATGACAAATAGAAATATGCAAAAAGCAATCAAAGGTCAACTAAAAGGGTGGCTATGTGATTTCTTACCAATTACATGCAGTTTTCCTTCTATTTGGAATGCAAAAAATCTGCAGTAGTATAATACTGATTTTCTGATGGTAAAAGTATGCCTCTTATGTTTATAGATTTAAAGTAAATCAGAGCTCGTGTTCTTCCACTTCTTGACTTCCACAGAGCTTTACAATCTGATTTGGTTTAAGAATCACTAGTATAAAACATACATCAAAATCCACATGTTTCCAAGAAAATCACATCAAGGAAACACAAGGATCACAGTGAAAATGCTCCCATGGGAAAATGCATTTGCAGATGCAACTAGAAAATTGGATTTGGAGTACAAAGCAGGAAG
Organism: Oreotragus oreotragus; assembly: GCA_006410675.1. Classification (NCBI taxonomy): domain Eukaryota; kingdom Metazoa; phylum Chordata; class Mammalia; order Artiodactyla; family Bovidae; genus Oreotragus; species Oreotragus oreotragus. The sequence continues at coordinate 100,304 of SJYX01012098.1, forward strand.
GCACACACATGTATGCCAGAAGATATTAAATTCTATGACATACGCTATTGAAGTGGCTAGAACCAAAAAATGTACAAAGAAGAAAATGTTGACTGAGGTCCAAGCCCCGAAAGTACATGTCTGGATAAACAAGAATAAACCCAAAGAAAAGCTGATCCTTTTCAAGATGAAAAGGCCAAAGGAACTTAAGATATTTAGAAATGAAATAAAGAAGATGAATGAAAATTTTAAAAAAAGATGAGTGAGACTCTAAGAAACAGAGCCTATGGGAAATTCAGTGTGATACAGAAAATATCTTTTCTAGTAGCATTTAAACTAAACAGAGATGGAAGAAAATGATCAGCAAAAAACCCAGTAAATAGGGGCCTTCCCTGGTGGTCCAGTGGCTAAGACTCTGCACTCCCAATGCAGAGAGCCTGGGTTCAATCCCTGGTTAGGGAATTGGATCCCGCATGCCCTATTAAGACCTGGCACAGCTGAATTTAAAAAAAAAAAAAGCCTGTGAAATAGCTCATTATTTTACCAATTGAACATAAGCCATCATGATTTGCTTCAAAATAATCCTGCTCACTCCCAATGCAGAGAGCCTGGGTTCAATCCCTGGTTAGGGAATTGGATCCCGCATGCCCTATTAAGACCTGGCACAGCTGAATTAAAAAAAAAAAAAAGCCTGTGAAATAGCTCATTATTTTACCAATTGAACATAAGCCATCATGATTTGCTTCAAAATAATCCTGCAAGGGGGTGGGGGTGGTTGGTTGTTGTTGGAGATAGAATGAGGAAATTTTAAAAGCCGCAAATTCTGTTTGTTGTAGAAGGGTATGAGGACATTGAGGTTAACTGCACTATTCACTGTACTTTACTGTGAAATTTTCCGTAATAAAATGTGGGGTTTTTTTGAGCCATCATGTTAACAGAATGGTTCAAGAAATAAAACATGGGGTAACATTGGAGGTGAGCAAAGCATCAATTTTGATCTTAAGCAAACTGAATAAATGTATCAAAGAACAGATTTCATGGCTTGGATAATTTAACTAGGGTAAAGACCTTGAACAGGGACTTATTTAAAGAGATGTACCAAAAGGCAGGAAAAAAAAAACTCAGAAAAAAATTGGAAAATATAGTTTACAAAGATGATTTGGAAAGTGAAAGTGAAAGTCACTCAGTTGTTTCTGACTCTTTGTGACTCCATGGGCTATACAATACACGGAATTCTCTAGGCCAGAATACTGGAGTGGGTAGCCTTTCCCTTCTCCAAGGGATCTTCCCAACCCAGTGATTGAACCCAGGTCTCCCACATTACACGTGGATTCTTTACCAGCTGAGCCACAGGGGAAGACTTGGAGACACTCCATAAATAACTGGCCAATTACTCTTTAAGTCAAAGGACTCAAGACCTTCTCATTGAATTTACTGAATACAAAAGAAGGCATTGGAAATGCAGGAGGAAAGGAAAAAACACAGACATTACCTTTAGGATCTCTAAGCCCACGTTGTGATGATGTCATTTGTTAATGAACTGAGAAGTACAGAGACTACCAAATGCCTCTTTGTTAGACATCTGGCAAACTCAATGGAGCTTTGACACCCTAACCAATCTGTAACTTAGAATACGAACTGCCCTGCTCCTGAAAGGAAAAAAGACTTCATTACCACTGGTCAGTGGCAAAGACACCAATATTACAGCAGAGGCCAGCGAAAGGACATTATCTTCTGTTGCTACTCATAGATATGTTGTATAAAAGTTAAAATGAGGACCAGTTTTATCAAATTTGGGTTTGGTTTGGTTTTTAATGGATTATGTTTTTGGTGTCATGTCTAATAACACTTTGCCTAACCACTCTGCCTAATCATAAAGACTTTCTGTATTTAGTTTTCAAAGTTATATAGTTTTATGGTTTATATTTAGGTCTATGATCCATTTTGAATTAAGTTTTTGAATATGAACAGCCAGTTGTTGCAACATTCTTGTTCAAAGATTATTCTTCCTGCATTTTTTTTTTTTTTTTGGTCAAAAATCAATTGGCTATGTTTATTTGGCAGGAGAAGTATCAATAACCTCAGATATGCAGATGACACCACCCTTATGGCAGAAAGTGAAGAACTAAAGAGACTCTTGATGAAAGTGAAAGAGGAGAGTGAAAAAGTAGGCTTAAAGCTCAACATTCAGAAAACTATGATCATGGCATCCAGCCCCATCACTTCATGGGAAATAGATGGGGAGACAGTGGAAACAGTGTCAGACTTTATTTTAGGGGGCTCCAAAATCACTGCAGATGGTGACTGCAGCCATGAAATTAAAAGATGCTTGCTCCTTGGAAGGAAAGTTATGACCAACCTAGACAACATAGTAAAAAGCAGAGACATTACTTTGCCAACAAAGGTCTGTCTAGTCAAGGCAATGATTTCTCCAGTAGTCATGTATGGCTGTGAGAGTTGGACTATAAAGAAAGCTGAGCATCGAAGAACTGATGCTTTTGAACTATGGTGTTTGAGAAGACTCTTGAGAGTCCCTTGGACTGCAAGGGGATCCAACCAGTCCATCCTAAAGGAAATCAGTCCTGAGTGTTCACTGGAAGGACTGATGTTGAAGCTGAATCTCCAATACTTTGGCCACCTGATGTGAAGAGCTGACTCATTTGAAAAGACCCTGATCCTGGGAAAGATGAAGGCAGCAGAAGAAGGGACGACAGAGGATGAGATGGTTGGATGGCATCACCGACTCAATGAATATGAGTTTGGGTAAACTCCAGGGGNGAAGGGGACGACCGAGGATGAGATGGCTGGATGGCATCACTGACTCGATGGATGGGAGTCTGAGTGAACTCCAGGAGATGGTGATGAACAGGGAGGCCTGGCGTGCTGTGATTCATAGGGTCGCAAAGAGTCGGACACGACTGACCTACTGAACTGAACTGAACTGATGGTAATTTTTAAAACTGGGTAATGTGATTCCTCCTCCATTTTATTCTTCATTTTCATAATTTTTTTTACCTATTATAGTTCCTTTTACATTTCCTAATAAATTTTAAAGCCAGCTTGTTAATATCTATAATAAATTTTGCTCCAGATTCATATCTTGATATTCAACAGTTACTCCTCCAACTTCTTTGAGATTGTCTATCTATTCTTGGACCTTGTATTTTCATAAATGTTTCTGAATCTAGAAAATTGAAAACAGTTTTAAGAAAATAATTATAATGTTTTAGTTCTATCTTCAGTTGCTAAGTCGTGTCTGACTCTTTGCAACCCCATGGACTGCAGCATGCCAGGCTTCTCCATTATCCACTATCTCCTGGAGTTTGCTCAAAATCATGTCCATTGAGTCAGTGATGCCATCCAGCCATCTCATCCTCTGTCCCCAAATCTAGGACTTTTCCATTCCCATAGTCCCTGGACTCTATTTTTAAAGGAAGTGACATTTATAATATACGTAAAGGTCATTTGCTTCGTATATCACCTCTGATGATACCAGATCAGTGTGGTACCAAGATGCTACTACTGGTCCCCCAAATCTTGCTTCCTTTTCCTTTTGGTGATAGAGAAGTATTATCTACATTTCTCCTTGAAGTTAAGTGTGCCTTGTGACTTATTTTGGCTAATAACAGGACTGAAATCATGAGTCACTTCTAGGCAGAAGTACCTAAAAGCCGGTGATCCCCCACATTTGCTATCATATTTTGCCATCACAGTTGGCAAAAGAGTTGAACACGACTTAGCACCTAAACAACAGCAGTAATACACATACATGGGCACATGAGCTTCAGAAACTGCAGCACAAGAGCTTGGTAGTTGTGGTTTGCAGGCTTTAGAGCTCAGGCTCAGTAATTGTGGTGCATGGGCTTAGTTGCTCTATGGCTTGTGGAATCTCCCTGGATCAGGGATCAAACCCCTGTCTCTTGTATTGGCAGGCAGATTCTTATTCACTGTACTACCAGGTAAGTCCCAAGAACCATTCTTCGAAAGACTAAGAGTGTACTTGAGTCAATTCAAAGACAAAATTCTCATTAAAGGTAGGCTTAATAATGTATAATTTATGTTCATTGAAACTGGGTAAAAAAAAAAAAAAAAAACTGCTGCAGTATTTCTACAATATTCCTAAAAGATAACGCAATAAATTAAATTCTGCAAATCCTCCCTCCTCAAAGTTTTCCATCCTAATCCCTGGACTATTCCATGAATAAGTCATGTTACATGGCAAAAGGGTACCAACTGGTTGACCTGATGACAGGGAAACAATCTTGGTTTACTGGGATGGGCCTAATCTAATGATGTGCTGTACTTAGTCACACAGTCGTATCCGACTCTGTGACTGCATGGACTGTAGCCCACCAGGCTCTTCTGTCCATGGGGATTCCCCAGGCAAGGTTACTGGAGTGGGTTGCCATGCCCTCCTTCAGGCAATCTAATGATATGTGTCCTTTAAAAGCAGAGAATCATGAGGATGTGATCACTAATCTAGAGCCAGACATCTTGGAATGTGAAGTCAAGTGGGCCTTAGAAAGCATCACTAAGAACAAAGCTAGTGGAGGTGATGGAATTCCCGTTGAGCTGTTTCAAATCCTGAAAGATGATGCTGTGAAAGTGCTGCACTCAATATGCCAGCAAATTTGGAAAACTCAGCAGTGGTCGCAGGAGTGGAAAAGGTCAGTTTTCATTCCAATTCCAAAGAAAGGCAATGCCAAAGAATGCTCAAACTACCGCACAATTGCACTCATCTCACACGCTAGTAAAGTGATGCTCAAAATTCTCCAAGCCAGGCTTCAGCAATATGTGAACCGTGAACTCCCTGATGTTCAAGCTGGTTTTAGAACAGGCAGAGGAACCAGAGATCAAATTGCCAACATCCGCTGGATCATGGAAAAAGCAAGAGAGTTCCAGAAAAACATCTATTTCTGCTTTATTGACTATGCCAAAGCCTTTGAC